>VWYP01034994.1:0-13674 GCA_013400435.1 Pycnonotus jocosus
CTCTAAAAGGGAGAAAAGAAGATCAACCCCTGACTTTCCCCCCGATTTCCCTTGAGGGGGCAGTTCCTTACGGGAGATGACGCTGTCCATGTACTGGGGCAGGTAGGGAGCCCAGGTGTCGATGGTCTCCTTGCGCCCCGCCTGCTCGATCCTGCGCAGCTCGGCCAGCAGCAGCGCCTGCGCCGCCTCCCGCACCTGCAGGGCACCAGGGACAGCACAGAGAGAGAGAGAGAGCTGCCATGGGGCACACAACACACCTGCAATTCCACAAATCACACCTGCACCAGCAGCTCCTGGCGTCCCAAACAGGGTCTGACCAGGGTTCGACCAGAAAACATCCCCGGAGCGCGAATGAAAATCGCAGGGTGGGCACGGGGGAAGAATTGTGGGGGGTTTTTGTGCAAAGGGAAAGTTTAACCTGTGGGAAATGGATTTGTAGAAGATTCTAAAAGCCTGACAGAAGGCTCATATAGTATCCATCTGAGAGAAAAAATTATGACTTAGAAAGGCCACGGTATAGAGAAGACGTTGAGAGAGAAACTGAAACAAGTTTCCAGTGATGGCCTTGCAAATAGACCAGGTATTTTTGAGAAATAGAACTGTGAAAGATGTATTGTTTAACCTGTGGGAAATGGATTTGTAGAAAGCCTGACAGAAGGCTCATGCAGCCTTGTGCCTCTGTGTGCAAGCTTTGAGATAAAAAATGCTGACTGAGAAAGGCCATGGGATAGGACAGACATTGCTGATAGAGAAATGGAACTGGAAACAAGTTTCAAACCATGGCCTTGCAAATACACCAGATATTTTGGAGAAATAACTGTGAAAGATGTATTGTGGGGTATTTTTAGATGATTGGCTTTCAGGCATTTACAGCATTGTGTACCAAAAGCTGCTAGGCCAAAACCACTTATTAATTAGGAAATGGTTTGGCTTCTGCTTATGATGGCGTGAATTGTAACATCTGCACCGCCTCACCCTTCTCATGAGACTGAAAATGGAATAAAATCTTTTAAAAGGCCTCTCAGGAGGCATGTGTGGGTCAGAAAAAGGGTTTTTTTTCTGACATCAGCCACTGAAAGACAGCAGCAAGCCCAGTCCAGGCAGGCTGCACTGACCTCCAGGCAGCGATCCTGCCAGCGGCGTGCCAGCATCTCCAGGAGAGGGGGCCGGAACTTCTCCAGCCCCAGCAGGTCAGGGAGCATCACACAGTGCATGGCAGCCAGCTGGCTCCAGCCTGGGGAAACACAGGAATAAACACACCTCCAGCTCAGGGGAACTGACCTGTGGTGACATTTCAGAAATAAGTTACAGCAAACTCGTCAGAGTTACCCCATCAAGGATCGCACGGGGGTTTCTGGGCTGAAGTTATGCCAATATATCCCAGCACAGTTTGCCTGCCATCCTCATTTTCCACCTGAACCTTTATTTTAACACAGGTGAACCCCTACTGCAGCTCTGCAGCTCTGTGTAGGTAAAACAAGGACAGAAATACAGAGCTCAAATAACAGTGTGTAAAAATGCTTGTGGAATACTTCATATTAACTAAATACATGTCCGATATTACATCCAGCATTACATTCAAATCTCCACCAACACCAAAACTCAGATTGAAGTGGTGTGAAACTGCTTTTTTTTTTGGTTAAGCCAACAGGGAACCCTACCCCAGGTTACCCCTTGTTCAAAGAAGAACTGCTTTAGAAATCAAATAAAAATAACAATGGGAAAGGATTTTAGCTGGAGTAAAGGGTAAGTAGAAAAGTGAGGCAGGAATACCTTCGTTGACTAAGAAACAGGAATGGAAAGCAGAAGTGTCAGAGTGCCCAGATTCCGTGCTGGAAGCAGCAGCAGGAGCAACTTGCAGAGGAAAGAAGAAGAAATAAAAAAAGAGAGAAAAAAAAGAAGGAAGTGAGGAGAGCAGCAGCAGAAAAACGGATTAGTATCACTAGAGAATGGAAAACAAGAGGAGGCTGGGATGATCTTCAACTTAAAAAATAATACTGGGCTTCAAAATAATATTCAACTCAAAATAAATAATATACAGCTTCAAAATAATATTCAACTTAAGGAGAATTCCAGGTTTTCCAAGAAGGAAGAGGCAGACATGCAGCTGCAGAGGAACATGGAGACAGTAAGAGAAACTGGGATGTTTTAAAAAGACCAAGTGATTTTAAATATGTTTTTAGGCTGGGAGGTTTGGTTTCACTTCATGCTTGACTGTAAATTAGAAACCCGGGAATTTTGCTGCTTCTTCTCGTGCTTTTCCTGTATTTCCATAGATTTGGAATTTGTACTAAAAACATAAATTATAGCTGCACAGACCCAACCCAGACTGAAACTAAAGCTTCACTCCAGAGTTTTTTTGCTGGAGAGTTTTTTCCACTCTCTTCCAATGAGCCAAGGAGTGATCCTGGCACTGAGCTGGGATCGTTGCCACAGAAACACTTTGGGATGAGCCTGTAGAGCCTTTCAGCCTCCTCAAAGCCAGAATGTTTGGGAGAACTTGAAACAGGCAAAAACTCCTTGGCAGGGAATGATCTCATGGTAGAACCAGCACCTTGTATTGATTCTTAAATCCTAATCCCCAATAATTTAACTGAGATTAACATTACATTACCACATCACTTTTCCCTGCCACTCAGTAATTTTATCTCTTGTTCATGAGGTGTTAAACTCAGAGTGATGAGCTGGCAGAACAGACCCCAGGGTTGCACAGGAAGTGGTTTTTACCTTGCTTGATTTGCCCCTGCGCTATGTGGCTGGACATGGGCGGGGGCGGCTTCGCCTTGGCCATCTCGGGGGTGCCCGGCCTGGGTGGCCTAAACATGAAACATCCACAGAGAGACCCCCATCAGCTGCAGCCCCAAGGCTTGGGGAGCCATTCGAGGTACAAACCACCCCAACCCCAACACCAGATTCAAATCTGTGCTACCTGCTGGGGCCCTTCTTCATGTGGTCCCCGATGAAGGTGGCGTTGGTCATGCTCATCAGCGTGTTGGCCAGCGAGATGACGGACAGCAGGTGCTGCGTGGTGACAGCTCGGGACACTCCGTAGGTGCCCTTTCCCAGCCCTTCTGTCACCGACATCTTCCTGCCCAGCTCCTCCAAGGCGGCTTTGCCCACGGGCTGGTTGTAGCCAGGCAGCATCAGAGACATGTGGCCACCCCGGGACAGGAGGCCGAAGGACACGGAGCAGTGAGGCTTCAGCATGCCCAGGCGATCCAGGCACAGCTCGTCCAGCACGGAGTTGAGGCCCCAGGCGTGCAGGCAGGACATGAAGAGCTTGGCTGTGTCCATGGTCAGGTTGTACTCCAGCAGGGTCAGCGGTTTGGATTTGCTGGAGCGATACTCCGGGTCGCCGTCCTCCCTCCTCTGCCTCATGGCCTCCTCGTCCTCATCCTCGTCGTCCAGCAGGTGCTCCTTGATGTTCTCCTTGATGGTCTCCTTGACCTGCTGGAAGAGCACGGCCGCGCGCTTCCCGGTGAGGAAGGAGCCGCCCTTGTCGGAGCCGCCGGGGGCTTTCTGCAGATTCTCTGGGGACACCAGGGCGGTGTTGGGCCGGGAGGCCTCCTCCGTCAGCAGCTGGATGATCAGGGCCTCCACGTCGAAGAACAGCACGTGGATGTCCGGGTCTGTCAGGTTGGTCTTGATGGCCTGGACCATCAGGGAGTTGTGGGAGTATTTCGGTAAATTCCCCTGGAAAAGCAAGAGAACAAATGGAAATTTCGCATCAGGGAAGCTGTGGATGAGCCAAGCTTGAAACCCACCCACAAACCACAGAAATTCAATGTAGAGATGTTTGGAGATAAACTGAGCTCTCCAGCTGAGCCACAAGCTCACATTTCCTTCTCCTGAATCCTATGAGATCATAGTTATATTCCAAAGAACAGCAAAATTCCAATCTTTTGTTATTAGGCCTAAAACACATTAAATATTTCTCACTTGGAGGGTGAACTATGGAATCAAGATATGCCATTGGAAAAGAAGCTGCTCAGCTTCACCCAGACCTGCAATTAATTCTGGCACCACTTGGTCATTCCCCTTCAGTCCATCCTCTTCCTCCTTCCCTCCCTCCCAAGGGAAAAAAAAGGAGGAGAGAGGGAATAAAAGTGCCATGGGATAAAAGCTGAAGGATGTCAGAAAGGAGACTGGCAATGAGAACATTAACCTCAGTTTTTAAAGCAATGTTCTCCCTAATTCACTCCCAGCACCGCAGTGGATGAGGAGCCCACACTGAACACTGCAGGTACAAATGCAGCATTCCCAATTCTGCCTGCGTTCAGCAGGAGCAGCAGCAGAGACCCTGAGCACATTTTTTAACGGGAATATGCTGGTGGTGCTGTAAGGAAGGGAGATTCCTTCTGACCAACAGCAGGTGACAGCACAAGGCAAAAGAAAGGGATCAACGGGAGAAGCTGGGCACGGAGCTCTGCTGCACTCTGCTGGCCACGAGCAGGGCCAGGGGAACTTTGGGCTGGATACCGGGGACAATTCCTCATGGAATGGGCTGAACAAACACGGGGCAGGAGGGCAGTTAAAGCCCCAGGGATGTGGCACTTGGGGACATGGGACAGTGCTGGGTAATGCTTGGACTTGATTTCAAAGGGCTTTTCCAGCCTAAACCGTTCCGGTCCATTGCAGTGAACCGGCAAATGATTAAAATGCAAATAATTAAAATTAAAACACATCAGAGCATATAATTCAGTTACTCCCAAAATGTAATAAAAAGGTGTCTCCCTGATCAATAATTGCTTTATGAAAGTAAAGTGACCTCTTCATGAAAATACTCAGATGTTCAGCCATTTCTTTGGGAATGTCACAGAAAGAAAAATGAACGAAGCAGGACGTTGTATAACAGTAAACAAGGAGACTGACGGCAAAAAGACACTGTAACTCAACCTAAATAGGATACACACTGAAGTGTTATCATGGACAGCAACGTAAACTGGGGAAGAACCATGTTTCAGTTTTGGAGAACCACGTTTAGGTTTTGGAGAACCATGTTTAGGTTCTGGAGAACCATATTTAGGTTTTGGAGAACAATGTTTCGGTTTTGGAGAGCTCTGGCCGAGAACCTTCTGGTCAGAAGGATGGAACCTCCCGGATTTCATCTCCTTCTGCCGCTGGAGCACACCCACCTTGTCCGAGGCCTCGGAGGCCAGCAGGTTGGTGGCCAGGGTCTGCAGCTTCTGGTGTGCCACATTCTTGAGGGCGGCCAGGCTGCGGCGGGTCATGGCCTGCTTGAGGTTGACGGCGGGGTGGCTGAGCGCGTCCACGGCGGCCGGCACGGCCTCGTCGCAGGCGTTGAGGATCTCCACGGCCGTGATCCCCATCACACACCTGTCCAGAGCCCCCGAAGGGTGGGAGAGGCAGGGGACAGCTCAGCATTCCAAACAGCACAGGGAGGAACAGCCTGGGGGTGATGTGTGACCTTCCTGTGCTGTAACAGCTGGGCTCTCAAGGAACATTGCTAAATGGGATGGTCCTGGCTTCTTCTTCTCTCAGGGTGGGGTTTAACAGCATGAGAGATGAAGTCCTTGTTTGGACTCAGATGTTTATTAATTCTTATTTAAATTACAGCCCCACAAGCTGTGAGTTCTGCCATACTCTAATTAACCAGGGTGCAAAATGGATGCTTCTCCATCTCTACAAAGCCTTTTCAAGGGCAAATTGTCCAGCTGTGAACTAACACCTAAATTATTTATGCTTTTAACCCAATAACCAAAAACCTAAGGTCTGCAATGCAGACCTTTTCACCCAGTAAGAAAAAACCACCCAAAATCATGAAGAAGAAGGTGAAGAAGGATTTAAATCCTTCATATTGCCCCATATATACTACTATATATTAAAAGCCCAACCTCCAGGTTTTTCACCCCGTGAGATCACGCAGTACTATTCAAACCACACACACACAACCCCAGGGCCATCACTCAATTTTGGAAGCCTGTTCCATGGCCTCAGGTCAAATGCAGTGCTTGCCTGAAGGCCCCTCAGAAGAGAAAGCCTGAAATCCTCAGCTTCCAGAATTCCAAAACCTAAAAAGATGGCACTTTCCTGAAATTTCCGTGAAGTTCTGAACACCCCTGTGTGATTCTGTACTGAACACCTGCAGCGAGAAGCTCCAAATAGAAACGTGCCAACGTGTTTGAATTCTCCTCTCAGAAACAGCTTCACTAGAAGCAGATCTACGTTTATACCCATCGAAAATGGACTAATCTCCATCTCTGAGCTCACCAGTGTCCATCTGCCAGACGTACACGGAGCCGTCGGAGCACCCCACCACCAGGTAGTCATCGGATGGCCTCCACTTGATCACCTGGATGGGGAAGAGGTGGCGGGAGGCCAGCATGATGCATTTCTTCTCCCTCAGACTCAGCAGCCCCACGGAGTGATCACTGGCAACAGAGCAGACGCAGTGCTGGACCCTTGCCTAATCAAGGAAACAAAAGAGAAGAAGCTTCAGCATAATGCACAGGTGGCGTTAAAAACCTTTCCCCCACTGGGCCGAGCAGGGTGACCAAAAGCCTCTTTAATGGACAAAGCCCAGGCAAATACATCAGTGTTCAAACTCACTGAGAACAAAATTCCCTGACCAGAAATTCCCTTTGCACATCATTTAAAGAAAAAGGGCATTAAACCCCATTTTGCTGAGCAAAACCCCCAAGTTTTCCATCAATGTCACTTTGTTCATTCAATTCCATTTATTCAGCTAAGAATATTTCAAGAGGCAAAATTGTCTCTAAACCCTATTTTTAATCTAAAAGCTCCTATTTTTAATCCTTTATATAACTAAAACATGATGGAAGAAACCCTAAATACCAGAATAATCCAGCTCTTTTTCGTGAAGCTCTTGCAAGGGCTGGGTCAGTGCTACACCCCAGCATTCCATGCTGCATTCCCACTCTCAAGGAGCACTGAGGCGCTGGAAGGGTTACCCTGGAGGACTCACACTGCAGTTTTCTGGTGGAACCAGCAGCTGGGTGATCTCCCCGCCGTGCACACAGAAGATGTGCTTCATCTCCCCCGAGAAGATGTCCCAGATGATGACGGAGAAGTCCACCCCGCCGGAGATGAGGTAGCGCTGGTCGTAGCGGGAGGACACCTGGTGAGGGTACAGCAGACACGTCACCTTGTTCCGGTGGCCTCGCAGCGTGCGGTGAGGGGGCCAGCCTGCCAGGGGAGCACAGGACACAGGGGAAAAAGACATTAAGTACAGCAGGAGACTCTTTGCTTTGCAGCTCAGATGCACAAACTATAAAATAACATCATAGGAAGCCATGTGTCCAACAGCATGAGGGTTTGATCTTCTTTTCTTTGTGTTAATGCACAGGAGTCGCAGTTTTCATGCTGGACTCATTGTTTATGAATCCTTATCTATAGCACAGCCTCACCAGTTGTGAGCTCTGACTAACAAGAGAGAAAATGGTTCTGTCTCTAACCCTTTACAAAGTTATTTAAGCATAAACTATACAATAATTAGATGACACCTATACCATTTTTACTTCTAACTCAATAATTGACCACCCAAGTTCTGCAATGCAGACCTTTTCACCCAGTTAGAAAAAAACACCAAAAACCAAGAAGAAGAAGGACTTAAATCCTTCATATTGCCCCATAGGTATTACTACATAATAAAACCTTAAAGTTTTTCACCCTGTGAGAACATACACTTCTATTCAAACTACACACCCACAACCCCAGTGCCATCACTCAATTTTGGAAGCCTGTTCCACAGCCTGAAGTCAAATGTAGTGTTTGCTTGAAGCAAGAAAGCACATAAAGTCTGAATTCTTCAGCCTCCGGGCTTCCAACACAACAGCAGCCCAAGCACAACACATGGATCCCACCAGGAACCTTGGTAAGTTTTTCCCATGGAGATTTCTAGTGGCACATCAGTACCCAGCACTGCAGTGCCAGGAGAAGACAGGAGATGCTCCCTTATCTTGGCTCCTGCATCTCCAACCCCCCCAGCTGCAGGGATGTGCACAGACAGCGGGGTTGCAGCGTTTGCAGCGCTGCAGTGCCGTACCTCGGCGCAGCATGTGCTCCCCCTGCAGCAGCTGCACGATGGCGGTCTGTGTGGCGGGCACGATGACGATGCTGCCGTCCTCGCGGCCGCACACCAGGCGCCCGTGGGCCGGGATGTAGACGCTGGCCGTCACCCGCAGGGGCTCGCTGCCATGGGGAGCCATGCTCAGCTGGTCGATGATGCCCGCAGGCCGGGGGCTCAGCTGGTCAAAGGCTTCCTGCAGCGAGATGGACGTGCTTGTCTGCAGCCCTGGGACAAGGAGGGGAAACGTCAGGAAAAGGTGGGAGGATCTGAGCAGCTGGGAAGTGATGAGGCTGCACTCTGAGTGCTGTGTCCAGCTCTGGGTGTCTCAGTTTAGGATGGACATTGGGTGCTGTGTCCCTCAGTTTAGGATGGACATTGAGTGCTGTGTCCCTCAGTTTAGGATGGACACTGAGTGCTGTGTCCCTCAGTTTAGGATGGACACTGAGTGCTGTGTCCAGCTCTGTCCCCTCAGTTTAGGATGGACATTGAGTGCTGTGTCCAGCTCTGGGTGTCTCAGTTTAGGATGGACATTGGGTGCTGTGTCCCTCAGTTTAGGATGGACATTGAGTACCCAGGGAGGTGGTGGAGTCACCATCCTTGGATGTGTTTAAAGAAAGCCTGGACGTGGCACTCGGTGCCATGGTTTAGTTGAGGTGTCGGGGCTGGGTTGGACTCGATGATCTTGAAGGTCTCTTCCAACCCACTCATTCTGTGATTCTGTGTTGGGGGCTGGAACTGGGTATTTAAGGTCTCTCCCAACCCACTGTGGGATTCTTTACTGGAAATGAATTCACTACAAGAATAATGCTAATTAAGATTTTGAGCATATCTGAGAAGATGAAGATACTTCAGCTCCTCCAAGGAGGTAACAATTGAACCCCACCCTCACAATCTGCGTGAGAACCAGCACGGCTGTATCCAGCAAAACCACACAGAAACCACAAAGATCTGATTACTAATCAGGTACCTTTTGCACCCTCCTGCTGCTCAAGGGTGTCAGGAATGCTCCAAAGGCTGAGTCTCCCTGAGGAGTCTCCTTGGATCAAGAGCCTGTAGGAAAACTCTCTCTGGCCACAGAAGAACCGAGTCACTGGAGGACATATGAGGAGCTGTTGGAAAATAAGGAACAACCTCAGACCCTGCACAAAGCACGTGCTCAGCTCCCAGCTTCCTTCCTTTGAACAGGACCAAACCCCACACAGCCCATCAGGAAAGCTCCAAAGAAAGAGAGGTACCTGCTTCTCTGCTCTGTCCAACATGCTGTACAGTGAAGGTGGATTCAGGCTCTCCACTGCTTTCCCCACATCCCTGCGGAACGAATCGCTGGCTGGCAGGCAGCTGGGTGTGAGAACAAAAAGAGGAGGAAAATTCCTTGTGTTTAAAGGTCATTCCTACAGCAGGACATGGATACTGCTCCCACCCTCGTGCTCTGATCACATGAGGGCAAGGATGGAGTTCCCATTTGATTTATGTGGGAATACTCATGATAACACTATATCCACCCAGAGCAAACAGATCTGCACACCATGAAGATGTCAGAAAGAAAGTCTTTGATTTTACTCTCATCATTTTTAACCTCTTTGATGCCAAATTTTGAATTAATTTTATAGTTTTTTGTTTACACATCTTCCCCTACTGGACCCATATTTCAGTAGTTCTTCAATTAATTCAGTTCAATTCAAATTAAGCAAAAATTAAATAAAGGGGGTAGTCTTTTGTTGAGTACCTGGCTGGTAATTTATAGATGAAACTTTGTCCATCCTCTGTCCATACAATCACTTTATCAGCTGCCACGAAGTCCCCACCAGTCCAGGTCCGCTCATTTTCACTGGGCACTGAACATAAGAGGGAATAATCTCCAGCATCAAAAACCTGAGAGGAAACATGAAACAAAGTCTGTTGTTATGAACCAATTAACTGTTGTTATAACCAATTAACTACACATTAAAATGCCCAGGCAGCAGCTGATTTTGGGTTCAGTATCACAGAATCATGGAATGGTTTGGGTTGGAAAAGACTTTAAGGCTCATCTTGTTCCAAATGTGCAGCCCAGGCAGAGATTTGGATTAAATATCTAGAAATACACGAAATATATAGCAGAGGCACATTAAAGAGGCTTGGAGCACCTTTCTCTGAATGTTTTCCTGCAGTTTAATTGAGATTCCTGAGGGAGAAGGCCCCGGGGGTCCTGCCTTACCCTCCAGTACTTGGAGCACACGACCAGGAGCGAGCGCTGGGTGAAGGAGCAGAAGGAAATGCTCTGGCAGTTCTCGCAGTAGATGGGCTTGGATTCCTCCTCAAACACCGGCGTGGTGTCCTGAACCAAACAGAGCCAACACTCAACCAACCCCTCCCTGCTCCAGCTGAGCTCAGGGCCCTGCCAGAGCACAGGGAAAAACACTGGGGCACTTCTCCAGGTGCCAGATTTCCATGGAAAACCCAACCCCTCAGAGCAGTTTCTATTCCACTCCTGCTCCTGAGCAGATCTGCAGGAGCACGTGGTGTCCTCTCTGGGCACCCAAATCTCCCAGATTGCCCAGCAGGACAGATCAGTGGTGCTGACCCCGCAGCCAGGCAGGAAGCTGCAATGAAGCAGATTCCACCCCCGTGTCACTCCAAAACACAAGGTCGGTTTTCTTTAGTTGAGAAATGTCTTTTGCAAGAGGTTTCTGTGAAGAGCTGATTTCCTACAGGTCTGAGACCTGGGGCAAATCTCTTTTACTCCTTGGGACCCAGGAAATGCCAAAAACCAGGGAGCTGGACATAATCCCCAATAATGAATATTCCTAAAAACTGTATGGTCTGCTCAGCAAAATATTAACCCAAAACACTACAAATGAAAAACTGGACATAATCCTACGCTTAATTTGGTAATCAGTTCTCTGAGAAGTATTCTGACAGCAACTTAAATCAGTAAAGGGAAATTCAGTCAGCTGATTTTCCACTGGCAAAGAGGAAAAAGACCATCAGCAGCAGAACATCAGGAACAGAAGGCTCCATCCCAGCAGGAAGTGTCAGTGACCCAGCAGCCTCTGCCTACCTGCAGCCGATTGACCTCCGAGGTGATGATCCAGACTTTCAGGATGCCAGTCACGGACACGGCCACCACGGTGTCCTCTGGGAAACACAGAAACAAGGCTGAGCCACAGGGATTTCCTCACCTGTGCATATCTGAGCATCAGTGAAAACCTGATCCAAGCATTCCTGGGGCATTTGCCTCCAAATGCAATGTTTATTTGTGAAGATGTTCATGGAACAAAGAATATACAAAAGGCATTGGCAGGAAACACTTCATACCAGAGCTCATTTCCAGGTGTTCCAGTAATTCATCTGTTGTAGGGGGTAAGAGCTGAGCTTTCCCAGCCCAGGAGTTTGGGAATGCACAGTTTAGAACTGTTGCTGAGCCTTAACTCTAAGAAAGAAGTCTTTAACCAGGATTTTCTCCTCTGTGTTCCCCAAACCCCTTGGCAATTCCAGTAGCCACCACAAGAAATGAAAGCCCACCAAATGAACACCAATGAGCAAAACAAACCCACTCTGTGCTCAGATGACACTTCAGCCTGTGCCAGCTGCTCCAGCTGGAGCAGGATTCCCAGAGAAGCTGTGGCTGCCCCTGGATCCCTGGAAGTGTCCAAGGCCAGGCTGCATGAGGACAAAAAATAATCACCTTGTGTCCTGTTGGAGCGGATGATGGTCATGGAGCTGATCCAGTCAGGAGAGATCTTGGAGATCAAGGAATAAAGAACTTCCAGGCTGGTTGCATCCACCACCAGAATTTCAGGATAATGCCCATGGCACAGGAGCCTCCCTTCCCGCTGCGTGCCGACTGTGAACTGATAGAACTGCACAGATGGGAACAAACACTAATTAGAATCCATGCAGGAATCCTTCCTTTCCCAAAGCCACTCTGCTGCCTGCAGGGGGACATTTCCCCTCTGCCATCCCCCCTGCACTCACCTGGATGCCCGTGTGTGCACAGGCCAGCTTGGTGAACTCGATGCACCTCCCGTCGTTCACATCCCACAGGCACATCTCCCTGAAACACAGGGAAAGCACATGGAAAACAGGCCAGGCTTCCAAGCACTTCAACCCCTTCACAATGAGAGGAACTTCATTTGAACCATTTGTTAGGGATTCGATCAAGTGTGCTTAGAGAAACTCAAAATCAACTGGACTTCCCCGTCCTCCCAAATCCACACAACCTCCTGTTCCCTGTGAGGATAAACAGGTTACAGAACCTGCAGGAGTTCAAATGAGCAGCTATTACCCCCTTTACAGTACTTTTTAATTTGAAACTTTATATTCACATTTAATTACAACAGAATCTGTGAGGTGCTTTCTCCTTCCCATCAGGTAAATAAATTCCTGATGAAAACACATTTTGGAAGAGATTACTTAGCCCTGAAATCGGCCCAAGGCAGAAATTCTAAATTTGACACATTCTCCCTCAAACTCCTTGCTAAAAGGTTTTTTAGGCAAATCATTCCCTACCTTTTCAAGATAAAATAAATTTGGATATCAATGGCACAAGAAATCTGCTTCTACCTCTAAACTGCTGCTCTATGATTAACAAATAAAACCAATCAAAAAATAAAATGCATTTGCTGAGGAATTTTTTCCTTGAGGATAAAAATCAAACACAGTGGTGAATATATGGATAAACTGCAGACAAATTCCCATTTATTGCAGTTCTGCACATGAATAAACACTCAGAAACTCACCCACTCTCTGATGCACTCACTATATATTGCTTTTCACTGGAAGCTGAGGCCTTGGATAAACAAGTAACTGAAGCTGTATGACCAAAGAGCAGAGCTCTGGGATTGATCTGGGATCGGGGAAAAAGAAAACAGGGAGTCAAAATCACACAAATGACCAGAATATCTATATCCTAGCTTTTTTCTACTTCATGTGTTATATAGCCATTAATATGTGCACACACATTTAATTAGCACAGCAGTGGGTGGATCATCTAGTAAGACTTTCTATTTCACATATGAATGAGAATTTGGAGGGAAAATGCATTTTGCAAACTCCTCTCTGTATTTACTGATCAGGAGCTGAATTTGGCTCAATTCAATTTAAACTGAGTTTGGCCGAATGAAAAAGCTTGTGTTGCACATTAAGAGCTTTCCCCAGGTGAGTTCCTGTGTATCCATAAATAAGGAGAGATCTCAGAGCCCCTTCCAGCACCAAAAAGGGCTCTGAGAGACCTGGAGAGAGACTTGGGACAGGGAATGGAGTGCCAGGAAAACGGGGAATGGCTTCCCACTGCAAGATGGGATACTGGGAAGGAATTCCTTTTCACAACAGCATTAAGCAGCTCAACTAGAAAGCTTTAGAGAAGGAACGAGTTAAAAAAACTTCCTGCAAGAGCAACAAGGTCCAAGAGCCCAAGCACCGCTTTGTAAGCTGGAACAGTGCTGTGGGAAGGGAGAAGCAGCCACCCAGGCACCGGGAGAGGGAGGACAGGCAGAGGCTGCGCTCCCAGGGGCTGTGAATGTGCACTGCCAGGGGCTGTGAATGTGCACTGCCAGGGGCTGTGAATGTGCACTGCCAGGGGCTGTGAATGTGCACTGCCAGGGGCTGTGAATGTGCACTCCCGGGGGCTGTGAATGTGCACT
>VWYP01034994.1:14078-25832 GCA_013400435.1 Pycnonotus jocosus
CATTTTTGCCACCTTTCCCCCTCATGTTTCCTGCCCTTTTCCCCTCAGGTCTCCAGCATCTTTTTCCCTCTCATCTCTGTCACTTTGCCCCCTCACGTTTCCTGCCCTTTTCCCCTCATATTTCCTGTCCTTTTCCCCTCATGTTTTTGCCATCTTTTTCCCCTCATGTTTCTACCATCCTGTCCCCTCCTGTCTCTGCCATTTTGTCCCCTCACGTTTCTCACCCTTTTCCCCTCACGCTTTTCCTGCCATGTTCCCCTCATTTTTCCCCTCACATTTGGGGGATTTAAGGACGCAGCAGACATGGTGCAGCAGATGGACAGACAGACACAATGCCCCAGGTACGAGGCCATGGTGCCATTTATTTACTTGGGGGGAGAGATGGTGATGTGTAGTCTCCCAAAATCCAAAATATTATCCTTCAAACCAAGAAGTAGGCGAATAAAATGTGGGGGCCAAACAGCACATCCCTGTGCACACAAGGATTTTTGCCCAAATCCCTCTTTTTAGAGTAATTTTGATGTAAAAAGCATTTTAAGCCCCAAAGCTGAAGCTGTTTTTATACCCCTGATGTTATGCTGTCCCTGCTGCAAAGACATTCATGTTGGAATATGGATATCCTGCCTTAGGTGAAATCAACCCTGTATAATCCACTGATAAACTGGATCCTGGCCACTCTCCAGCAGGAAACAGGTCCAGTGCTATCTTTACAGCAACATTTTGGATTCTCTGAGCGTATTGACACAAAAAACAAAGCAGGATTTCAATTGTCCCCAGGCCAAAATGGTCTCGGTGACTGGGAATAGAAACTTAAGTTGTGGCAATAAAACCCACTTGGATTTGCACAAGATTTAAACCCCACAACAACCCCTCTGTTTGTGGTAGCAACATGCCCAGCTTGCCGAGCACTTCCATGTTTTTAGCACTGAGGTTTTCTTATCGATGAAAAGGTCACGTTAAATAAACAACCAAAAACTCCTTGTGGATTATCCAGTGGAGGTTTATGGTCTGAACTCACCCCAGCTCAAACCAGAGCAGTGATTTAGAGGAGCATGAACTCACCAAAACAGGTTTTAAATATGTGTGTTTTCCTGGGGTTTTTTAATAGCTGTATACACATTCCTCTACCTTGAGGCACACAGCAATATTTGCATTTTTTCACAGGTCTGTAAAACAACACTTCAGGGGGAATCAATCTGAATTATGACAGAAAAATAAAGGTTTGCATTTGATGAGTGCTGCCACCCTCTGCAGCCAGAGAACTGGAACACAAGTGGAAAAAAAGGGGGGAAGGGAGGCAGCAAGGGCAGGATAATGAATGGCTAAGGATTACACATGGCTCCCGGGAGGCTCCTGACAAGTCAGGGATCAATTGTGGGGTTTCCACAAAATCCACACCACAAACTCGGTCACAGCACATCCTCTGACCCTTCCCAGCAAAGCAGCTCATTTCTGGTCCAGCTTCATTAAAAGCTATTTAATTAAGAGTTCAAATTTTATGATGGGGATCAATAAAGACCAAAAATCCAGTCTTTCTCCACTCTGTAAGCCACACCTGGCCCTGCAGAGTTAATTGTTATGCAATGCTGGATCAATTGCTCTGTCTGGTCCATCACAGCACAGAAAGAGAAATTAATTCAGCATTTTAAACAACAGGCTGACAAACAAAGAGCTACAATTAAAGCAGGCTTGATTTGCAGAGAAATCATCATAAAAATAGAATAAAGGCTGGAATAAAGTGTCTAGATACAACAGAACAAAATGCAAATATCAACAACATGAACAAAACCACCCACGGCAAACAGAAATAGCCACCAGATTTTCATGAGGAAACAAACCAAAATTTACTAAATCAGAGCTGAAAAACACCAATAAGCAACACAAAAATCCCTTCCCACTCCTACTGCTCCCAGTTCAGAGAACAAGCCACAGTACTCCTGTGTCACCTGGCTGTCAAAACCAGCTGCATTTTTTAATAAATACAGAAACTCTCCTACCGAGGTACAGAATTACTGCTTGAGATCCTGCAGTTCATGATTCTGCATTTCAAGCTACTTCTGAACACTTCCAAATCCACACAACTGAATAAAGGGAATTTTCAAAAGGAACATATAGGAGGGTATCACAACACACGAGAGCATTTGCACACAACTAACCTAAGAGAGTCCAGATTTTTCATGCAGAAAACACATTACCAACCCCCTGACAGCCCCATTTCAAACACAGTTCTCAGAATATCTCACAGCAAGGCTCTGGGAGAGAGAGGAAAAAGAAAAACTACCTCTTTCCTTCTAGCTTTTGACTATGGCAGCGCAAGGCCTTCATTAAAAACTTCCTTTTCAGGAAAAGCCACATTTTAATTCCCCAGGAATTTGGATTCCGGAGCTTAGCCCGGGCAAACACCAACTGCAGCCCCTGCCAGCACCAAAATCCCTTTTTGTCTGAATACAATCAATAATTCCATTTTTTGACATCAGTGATGACAAAGTACAGGAGCAAATCAACACTGTCCCGGTGCCAAACGGGCCCAAAAGCAGGCAGGGAATAATTTCACACCAATTCCTACATTCCAGCCATTCAGAACCCCCCAACCCCACTATTTCCTGCAGAAAAGGGAACTTGGCAGTGCAAAATGGAGATGCCACGAGTAAAGATCTTCCTGTTCACATTTCTGTCTCCACAGGGTAAATTTGTCTCTATCACTCCCACAAGTGGCAAAATCCTGGTTTTCTTCCCAAAATGAAGCAGATTATTCTGTTATTCCACGTACACAGGGATATATACATGTATCTATATATCCAACCATCCTTGTATTTAATTCCTTCACTTCAAACTTGCCAACATAAAACTTTTCAAGTAATAATAAATACACAGAAATAATTCTAATCTTACACATACAAGAAGTGCGGGGATGTGGGAACACACACAACATTGTACAACAAATGGAACAAATGCAGGGATGTGGAAAGACACCTTTCCCAAACCAGGATTTTTAAAATATCTAAACAGAAAGCAATTATTTCAATGAGGAAATGAACAACAAAACAGTCAAATGATGTGTTAACCTGACAGAATAATCCAGTGACTCTTTGAACAGCTCTGCTTAAAGGTGGGATTTAGGCACATTTAATAATCCCGGATCAATTCCTATTTCAGTAAAGCCACTAAACTGATTTTTCAAGCACAAGGTATTAAATACTGGATCCAAGACTCAACTAAACACCTTTTCGACTTGTCTACCCAGAAATCCACAGGATGGATTCTTTACAGCCAGAAAAGCCCCTGAACAGAATAAATCCATGGGAGGAAGAGGTAAAAAGCAAAAGTAACCCCCCCTTTGTTACTCTTCCCAAACACTTGTATTTCCATTAGGTAAGGAATTCACCTCGGGATATGTGTGCACACTCCAAACATTATTACAATGTATTATTACATAGCAAAAAGTAGTGTTAAGTTAGCTATGAATGGGCTATTTATGGATTTTAGAAAAATCTAACGATTTGAAATGTAATTACGGGTTAGACTTTCTATGTATTATTTAGGTATGGAGAATAGGCAGTGAGAACACAACGAAAACACCTTCCCTGTGTACGCAGGAGGTTCCAAATCAAGACTGAGAAGGAAATGCTAATTTGGGGCACGAGATTTGCGTTAATTAACACCTTTGGAAGTCACTTGCAGCTTTTCCTGGTGTTTCATTTGATGGCACTGTACCCACAGTAATTTTTTTCCTGTTTCAAACCGTCTCAAAGGACAGTTATCCAAAGCAGCCGGAGAACTCCAAATCGCATCCCTGCGTGCCAAGAGGACCGTCTCTGGCGCAGGAAAGAGAAATAAAATCGGGAAAGGCTGCGAGGCAGCAAAAAAATTGGCATTAAGGAGTATTTAAGCCGCCTAAGAGGATCGCTACCCTTAGGTAAGGCTCCGTTAGCAGAGATGGAAACCTCCATGCATCAATAACCCGGCGCTCGTCTGGAGGTAGAACCTGATGAAATCCTAACCCCGATCCCGCTCCGTTAAGAGCGTGGGGCCGCTCCCGGTGTCCCGGAATCCCTGGATCTTTGGGCTCCCTGGATCTTTGGGCTCCGGGCCAGCCGAGCCTCGGGATCCCTGACCGCCCGTGTCCCTGCGCCCCCGCAGCCTCCTCAGCGCTCCCGCTGCGGCTGTTCTCCCTGCGGAGAACCGGGGGCTCACCCCACCGCTGCCGCTGTCAGCGCGCCCTTCTCCCGTCCCCGATCGCACCTGTCCGGTGCCGCTGCCGGTGCCGATCCCGGTCGCTTTCCCGGGAGCCGCGGCCCCGCCGCGCTCGGTGCGGCAGCGGCCGGATGACAGCGCCCGCCGCGACACTGGCGTAAAGCGCTGCCCGCCGCGATTGACGGCAGGAGCCGCCGCCGTGGAAACCGCTGGGTTCCGCTGAGGGCGCGCACGGAGCCGCTGCTTGCTTACTGAATTAATTAGTAGCGAATACTGTAAGTCTTTTAAATTGCAACACAATGCTGGGGCTATTCCTGGTTTTTAGAAGGAAAACTGGAAATATGAGACATCTTGAAGTGACGTTTATTATGTTGTGTTGTAAAGTAAGTCGTGGGGAATGACGCTGCAAAGGGGGCCAGAGAAAGCCCCTGGGTTTCATTTCGGTTTATTTTGTGGTTGTGACAAGCATTTATTCATCACTTATTTCCCACCGTGAAAAACAAAAAGTTCACTCTTGGACTATTAGCCACTTTTTGCTTCAGCATTTATTTCAGAATTCTTTTCACTATCGCGAGAGCTTGGCTTTATTAAAACACATGATTTAAGTAAGGTGACAAAAATTGACATCAGTTCTGCCTGCAAGAAAAAGGGTCATCCCCGTAACGTCACTACAAAACGAGCTAGAGACAAAATTTCTAATGTTAAAATTGACAGGCCCGTCTCCCGTCACAGAATTCCCGCCTTTGCCCGTTCCCAAAATGGCCCCGGTGGCATCGCTCCCTCAGGCTTTGCCCGTTCTCAAAATGGCCGCCGGTGGCATCGCTGCTTCAGGCAGTGCCCGTTCCCAGAATGGCCGCCGGTGACGTCACTCTGGGCGGTGCTGCCCGTTTCCAAGATGGCGGGCGGTGGCCGGGCGGGAGCGGAGCGGGGCGGTCGCGCCTGCGCCTGTCCCAGCGGTGCATGCCGGGCGTCCTGCCCGCCGTGACGCTGCACATCGCACCCGGCACCGCCACCGGGGTCCGCGGCCATGGCGGGCGTGAAGGTGATCGCCAACGATAGCGAGTTCCAGCCCGAGCTGAGCGCCGCCGGCTCTCGCCTGGCCGTGGTGAAGTTCACCATGAGGGGGTGAGTGAGGGCGGGACGCGGCTCCGTGCGCGCCGCTCCCGCCTCAGGCTCCCGGGATGGGCTCCGCTGTTGCCGTGTGCTCATTGGGGGCTCCAGCGCGGTTCCCCCGTAACGCGTCACTGTGGTCACAGCGCCTTTATCAATTGTGTTATTTTCAACTCCGTGTTCTGAGTTCCTCTCATAAATTCCCCTTTTTCCCGCTGCCCGGCGGATCCGGCAGCCCTCGGGCTCTCTGAGCGAGCAGGGGCTGCGCTGCTTTAAAGCCCCATTAAAGCGCAGGCAGCTGATGGAAACAAGGCACACTAAAAACACCTAAGAAGTTGCAAGAACATCTCTTGCCCCACCAAACTTGCCTGGATCCCCACGCCATTTGCCCAGGACAGGTGGATTATCCCTTTCCCCCTGCTCAGCAGGGAGGTGCAACTGTGGTGAAATCGGGATGATTTCTCAATATCTGAATTCTTCCCGTTAATCTGAAATCAGGGAGAATAGTGATAATCTCGGGGGTTCATGGGGTACCTCATTATTCTCTGGCTGCTGCCTCTCAGTTGGGGGGGAATTTTTGCCGGTTTTCCACGTCGGGGTTTTTTAATTTCACTTTGCATTTCGCCTTCCCAGTGAGAAACTCCCTTTACAGGAATTGGTGCCGCTGAGCACTTCCTACCCTTTTGCTGACACAGAATAAGTAAAAAATACACATTTTCAGCCAAGGCAATGCAGTTAAATCAAAAGAAACCAGCTCTGTCCTCCCAGGACCAAATAAAAAAAAATACAGGGATAAGTGTTACAAGTGTAAATGAGATTTATTGTGGGAAAAATTTTATGATCCCTGAAGCTTTGGTACATGTTGACCATTAAGTTATTTGTAAATATAATTTTTACCAGGAGGTAACATGGACTAATGATAAGAGGTTTTTGTTAATAGTGTGTTTTTGCTGATATTGCCCTCCTTTGTAACACTACTGAGCAGGACTGTGAGACATCCCATGTTTCAACTGTGGTAAAAGTGCTGCCAGGAAAGACAATAAATTGCAGCTTCCTAAATGTCATCTTTCACTGTATCACCAGCTGGCAGCCAGGTACAGAGGTTGTTTTTACACCAGGGAAGAGCAGGAATGCTCAGGTTCTGTTTAGGACAGGCACTGAAAAATAAAAGAGAAGTGGAATTAACTGGAAGTGTTTTCCCTCAGGTGTGGCCCTTGCTTGAGGATCGCGCCCGCCTTCAACGCCCTCAGCAACAAATACCCACAGGCGACGTTCCTGGAGGTGGACGTGCACCAGTGCCAGGTCTGTGCTCCCAAATCCTCCTGCCAGGGAAGGGGCTGGGACTGGGACAGGAGCAGGGAATGGGGAGCTGCCAGGAAATGCGCAGAGTGAGCACTGTCTGTGCCTCTCGCTGTGCCTGGGGCATCACAAAGAGTAACAACACTGGATTCTCCCTAAGTGGGAGACCAAAATCCCTCTCAGGGAGAAACATTCCTGCAGTGTTCTTCCTTTGGGCAGAGTGAAAGCACGTGAATTAATGAATGAGTACATGCAGCCCCCACTGCCTGTATTTAAAATAATAGATACTGAACACGGCACTAGTGGGAATTGAACAGAGCCCTTCCAGCCAGATATCACTGCAATTCTTGCAGTAAAAAGGCAAAACCTCCATAAGAGGATTGATTAGTGGGACCAGGCAGCTCCCAGGGGTGCACTGACCTAAGGCACTGAATGGGGACTCGTTTGTGCTCCCAGGGCACGGCTGCCACCAACAACATCTCGGCAACCCCCACGTTCCTGTTCTTCCGGAACAAGGTGCGGATCGACCAGTACCAGGGAGCAGATGCCGTGGGCTTGGAGGACAAAATCAAACAGCACCTGGAGAACGATCCCGGCAACAGTGAGGACACAGACATCCCCAAAGGATATGTGTGTATCTGCCCAGAGATGGCTTGGCATGCTGGTGTAGCTCAGCTGTTAAAAACCCCTGGGTCTCAAATAATTGGACTTTAGGCAAAGCTGCCCAAGGAAATCACTTGTCTGGGCCTTTTTTTTCCCAGAAAAAATTAAAATATTGACATATACACATTTGTCAGGAATGGAAAATCTCCCTAGTCATTAAAATTAATTTTATGTCCCATGGTAAAGCTTTTCCTTTTCCTAAGTTCACTGGGGTGGATGCTCCTAAAAGTGTCCACTTTGTGTTTCTGTGTGCCTATAAAAGAACAAAAAACAAACGGGATGGCACAGGAGTACTTGGAAAAGGTGATGTGCCTGCCCTGAGTGGCACACAGGAATTACTTCCTGCTGATGCTGACTTAATTTATTTTTAATTCATCAAGAATTCCCTCTTTTAAATGTATTGGAAAGCTGAGAAAGTCCAGCTGATCCTGTTCAGTGTTGGTACCACGTGAGGGTGTGATCCCTGTGGGATGTGCAGGTCTGATCCCCATGGGGTGTGCATCCCATGGTTGTCCATGGCAGCTCCCCCAGCCCATGGTTTCCCATGGCAGCTCCCCCATCCCATGGCTGTCCCTTGGTGTCCCAGCTGTGCCCTCTGTCCCCTCCCAGATGGATCTGCTGCCGTTCATCAACAAGGCCGGCTGCGAGTGCCTCAACGAGAGCGACGAGCACGGCTTTGAGAACTGCTTGCGCAAGGATTCCTCCTACCTGGAGTCGGACTGTGACGAGCAGGTACAGCCCGCACGTTCCAGGGGATTGCCTGCAGGTGTGGGGGTGTTCTCCTGGTGGTACAAAGCTTGGAGTGCCAGTGCTGTCCACACTGAGAATTCCCAGGCAGAGGAGTCTTTGCTGGGATAGAAAGGGCCAGAATGTGTGCAGTGGGGGAAGTGAGCACATCATTGTGTTCCAGAGCTGCCTTATCCCTGTTTGCTGTGCTGAGTTGGTTTCCAATGAAGAAACCAGTGTATAATTGGGGTGTTTTTGCCTCCACAGCTCCTTATCACGGTAGCTTTTAGTCAGCCTGTCAAGCTTTACTCTATGAAACTTCAAGGACCAGACAATGGTGAGTGGAGCAGGTAAAATTATTTATTATAAAAGTAAAAATTATTATAGTTTGATACAAAAAAGTATTTATTGTAGCTTGATACACAAATAAAAGTATTTATTGTAGTTTGATAAATAGCAGTGTTTAGTATAGCTTTATAAACAGATAAAGTATTTATTATAGTTTGATACACAAATAAAAGGTTTTATTGTAGTTTCATACACAAATAGAGGTGCTTATTGTAGTTTGAGACATGAATAGGTGTATTTATTATAACTTGATACACAAATAGAAGTGTTTATTGTAGTTCAATACACAAATATAACTACTTATAGTTTGGTACCCTGCAAAGAGACCCTTGGATGTGATTCCAGGCTGGAGTGAGAGGCACTGGAAGTTTCACCTTATTCTTTTCATGGTAACTCAGTGCCATTGTCCAGTGCCACACAATCCCCTAATGATACACGGAGTGCAGTGCTCACAGGGAATCCCATCCCTCTCTTCTCTCGCAGGGCAAGGGCCCAAATTCATCAAGATCTTCATCAACCTCCCGCGCTCCATGGACTTTGAGGAGGCCGAGCGCAGCGAGCCCACGCAGGCCCTGGAGCTGGGCCCCGAGGACATTAAGGAGGATGGGATCATCCAGCTCCGCTACGTCAAATTCCAGAACGTCAACAGTGTCACAGTGAGTGCCTCTTCCCTCAGGGAGCGCTGGGGATTGCACAGGCAACTGCTGCTTTTTATCTGCTTTTCTGTCAGAGCCGGGATTAAACGCTCAAGAGATGGAGTTTGGTGTTCAAACTCAGCTGTTTATTAATTCTTATCTCTGTCACAGCCTCACGAGCTGTGAGTTCTGGCTAACAAAGTGAAAAGTGGCTCTGTCTCTCTCTTTACAAAACCTTTTAAGCACAAACTGTCCAATTATGAAACAACACCTGAATTATTTTCACTTTTAACCCTATAACCAACCACCAGTGGTTCATACTGTGGACATTTCCATCCAATTACAAAATACCACCCAGACCCATGGAGAAGAAAGAAAAAAGAAGGACTTAACCTAAGCCCTAAAATCTCCATCTTGCTTTATATATTACTATATACTAAGCCCTTAAACTCTTAAGTTTTGCACCCTGTGATACCACACAGTTCTATTCAAACCCCACACCCACAATCCCAGTGCTGTCACTCAATTTTGGGAGCTTTTTCCATGCCCTCAGGTACAATGCAGTGTTTTCTTGGGGGTCAGTGCCTGTCAGCACAGAAAGCTTAAAATTCTCAGTGCCCAGGGTTCCAACAACCACAATTCTGGGAGGGACCTGTCCAGGAGATCTCAGTAAACATCAATAAATCGATATTAATTGAATAAATCAATATTCAATTCAATTCCTAGCCAGATCTCAGTGAAACTCTGCTTTCTTGGGTCCTGGGTTTGCTGGCTCAATGTGAGAAGTGGAAGCTGGAACCGTGTTCTAAATAATTATTGAACATAGGGGACAGAGCCCTTCATAATGGGAAAAACGCCTTTGTTTGGTTAATTCACACATCTTGAACAGCTGATGCTTTAGGTATTAATGCAGGGATGAAATTCAAGTCCTTTTTTTGTTTTTTTTCCCCTCTTCAGTTGTTTGTGCAGTCCAATCATGGTGACGAAGAGACGACGAGGATCACGTATTTCACATTCATCGGCACCCCGGTGCAGGCCACCAACATGAACGACTTCAAACGAGTGAGTCCCTTGCTGAGCCCCCCAGGGAGCAAAAACAACCTGGGGCTGACACAACTCCACACTCAGGGTACCTGGGGAAAAGGGCAGCTCTTTTTGAGCTTTCTACAAGGTTTCAATCATCAGCTTGGTAACAAAAAACTGTAAGAACTGAAAACATGAGGGGCGGGCAAGTTACACACACCAAAGGCAACATTTTTTTAACAGCTGTGAGATTTACATCTTGATTTTGGGACTCTCTTCTTTGCCAACTTTGTCCTAAATCTTACTTTAAAGTAAGCTGCTTCAGTAATGAATTTATGGTACAAATACCCTCTAATGTCAGAGAGTTAAAAGCACTAACACCACCATGGCACCTCCTTAATTTCTAGCAGCAAAACTTGATCTTAACTAAACTGAAAATTTAATTTCTCTGCTGCTAATAAGTTAATGAAGGAGTTTAACAGCTTTTGCTGCCCTTCACTGATACTCAAGGTCAATAAAAAATTGCTCTGCTGTTCTAAAATAGAGATTTTAGACCTGCCTCATTCTCCCTGGACTAGAAACACGGGAGTTGATTTTTGGTCTTGTTTCTTTGGGTCTCTGTGACTTTTTGAGCTGCATGAGGAAGGTGTCTGTGGACATGGCACCCAGAAAGGGGAACAGCAGGGAAAAGCTGCTGCTGGTGTCCTCAGAGAGCAGTGGGAAGAGCCCGAGAGAAATATTGGCTGTCTGAGGGATCTTTGTGTCCCCTCTGGAATAAATCCTCACGTCTCCTCAGACCTGCTGGTTTGCAGGACACTTTGGGCACATTTTGCTGCTGCTTTGGATCTTGTAACATTCCTGTTTGCTTTCCAGCCTAACTCCCCCTTGTAAAGATCTAAACAGGCAGAAGAACCCTGAAAGCAATGCTGGCATTGGTGTGGCCTGGCTCTCCTCCCTGCCTCTGCTCAAACCCCCAGCGTTTCCCCTCCTCACTCATCAGCTCAGCTTTGGCTCCGCTCCCTGCTCAGATCCTGCCTGCAATGCTTCTCTTTCCAGCTTCTGTCCCGTTTTTATCCTGACCTCCATTGTAAGGTGCCATTAATCCAGCCTGGATTGAATCCTGGGGAGCTCCACCAAGGCTGTTTTAATGTCCTCATGGGAAGGGAGAACATGGGGGGTAATAAAGAGTTTCCTGTGGGAATGTGGGACGGGATGGGATGGGCAGGGCTGAGCTGAGGTGCTGCAATCATCAAATCCATCTCCATCTCCATGTGCTGGGTGTTGCAGGTAATACACATGGGCCACTTGTCCCTCTCTGCCTCCGACTGGTACAGAACATTTCTGTTGCTCTTCCATTCTTGCTAACACCTAACCCTTAACCCCTGAACTCCGGTTTTCCTTTTTTCCATCTCACTTCTTTGCCTAATCCGTGTGAACTCAGTTTGGAATCATGCCAGGAATAAACAGATTCACAAGAATGCCAGATTTAACTCTTGGCTATGGGTGTTAAAAATGCTTTTCCTAATTCCTGTGGCATGGAGAACTCAGCTGGCCAGGGAATGAACCAGCAGAAATCCATGGTTTCCATAGGTTCTCCTGTTTTGTCTCCCTGTTCTGCTCTTCAGTCTGCCTGAACCAAGGAAGTCCTGCCCAGGTTTGAAACTTGATTCCTGTTGTTTTTCCTTTTTCCAGGTAGTTGGCAAAAAAGGAGAGAGCCACTAGGAAGCCAAACCCCACTGCAAGGCCTTATCCCAGC
>VWYP01034995.1:0-22756 GCA_013400435.1 Pycnonotus jocosus
TTATTAAAGAATGGAATTCCAGTGGTGCAGATCATTTTACTTTAATTGATTAAGTCTCCTGAAATCTTGGACTTTATTACAAAGTATCATAATTGGAAAGAATCATTATGTAAGAAGGATGAAAGATGTGGAACATCTGTTTTCACTCCTGGATTGTCTGCTTTTATACAGGCAAAAGAGAAAGTTAAAGAGAAATAACAATTTCTTAGATTTTAGAAAAGAAGAGGACATAATTGCAGTAATGGAAACTTCAAGGCATTCTAACAACGATAAATTAACATATAAAGCCCCCCACCACAGTCCTGTCTTCAGATGAGAACAGTCTCAGATTTTTTTGTTTCAACTGATAAAATTCAAAGATGCTTTTGAAAAACTGTAGTGGTACAAGTTGGAACTGCTACAGAATAAATTGTGTTGAAAAAATTGCAGCTGCTGTGCTGTAATCACAATGTCTTTTGTAGTTTGCATGGACAAGATAAATTTATTGATATCTGATACATGACTGTGGTTATGGACTTAATTTGAGGACTCATTGCTTGTTATATAATAATCTGAAGTTTTGATTTGCCTACAGTAAAGAAACATGTTCAGTCAACTATTATGGAACAGCTTGTAAAAGTCACACTCCATTTTGTCTGGAGGATGCTCAGATATAAGTAGAATTGTTTCTTAGGCATATGCAAAGAAAGGCCACATACATAAGTTAACACACTTTTGGTAAGGGCAGAAAAGTTTTGGAGGGATTTGTTGGAAAAGTACTCAGTTGAATTACACCTACCATCAGCGGCTGAAAAATTCAAATGAAAAAGGCTTGAGACTGACAGCAAAGATACAATTCTAGGACACTTTGAAAAAAACATAATCTTTTACTAAGAGTGATTGATTCCCAGTACAGAGAAGGAGAGATATCCTTGTTCACTGAACTGCTCGAAGTAAAATTTCCGGACATTCTGAGGTACTATAATACACTGAAATAATATACTCGACAAACATAAGATATCCAAAAGAGAGTGGTAAATTTTGTTTTACGTGTTGACTAAGTGATTTTATTTCTCTGTGCCAAAGCTTAATCACTATCATATTGAAAGCTTGAATTAGTTTGTAATTGTCATTTGACCGCTTTGAAAAAGCAAATCGAACCTTATTGAAATGATTTCATTCATAATGTTGTTTAGGAGAGCCTAGTTTGACATACAGAGTTGATTTAAAAGAAAGAACTTTTTGTTGAGGGT
This sequence comes from Pycnonotus jocosus, assembly GCA_013400435.1. NCBI lineage: Eukaryota > Metazoa > Chordata > Aves > Passeriformes > Pycnonotidae > Pycnonotus > Pycnonotus jocosus. The sequence continues at coordinate 1,233 of VWYP01034995.1, forward strand.
AAGCCCAAGACTGTATTTCAAAGCTATAATTAATCTTTGAAATAAGAAGAGAGAATCTTTGTCTCTTATGGAAATGCAGAAATATCCATTAGAGTTCTCCTTTTTTCTGTGATGCATTTAACACTGCTCTGCTTTTACCAAGACAGGCAACTGGCTTTGGAAGAGCATAGCAATTAAAACATTTCTGTGGTTTAAAAGGCATCTAGAGAAAAGAAACTTTTCAGAAAAATGCTATTTATACTTTTTTCCAAAGTTCTTGCAAAAGACTAAAAACAATACATTTCCTGCAAAATATTCTCTCTGGTTTCTTTGTATTTTCTTAATGCTTTATCATAAACTATTTTGCTTATTCTGTGTGAAAAATCAGTCTTTTTTAACGTAATTTTTTGTTTGTGAACTTACTTTAACTTAATCCACTATCCAGGAGTGAGTATGATGGAGATCTGCAGTCACAGCTGTTGAACAAAGCTAATGAAGAAGACAAAAACTGTAGCAGGGCTCTTTCTGTCGTGAGTGCTGTTGTACGAGCAGCCAAAGACTTGTTGCACAGAGCTCTTGCGGTAGATGGTAAGGCTTGAGAAAATTTACTTAATTTTCAAAGCTTTTTACTTTATTAACAAGCCATAATAGTAGAATATCACCTGAATACAAGAGCTGTGATGTTTCTCTTTTGCTTTCCAAAGAATATTTTTCTAACCTTTCATTCCTGTAGATGTCAAACTGTGTGTAACTTCTGTGTCATTGAGTTATGCTTGTGATATCATAGTCAGATACTTTGTATAAATTTACTCATCAATTTAGCAAGTATCATGTTAAAGCTCCTATTATAAGATTCTTTATTTCCAAAAGATGTTCCATAATGGGTTACTTGCAGATCTCATCAGTGTTTTGCACAGAGGTTGTTGAAATCAATAGGACTGGTTAATGTAATTAATATATAAGCACTTAAACATCCCTTTTGGAGAAATTTAGATATCAGCTATTGTAGCCAAAATGTCCAGAATATAGTGCTATAAAACTAATTTTGAAGGGCTGGGAGGACTGTTGTGCTAACTTTTATACTGTAGAAAATATGAACACCGATTCACAAAATGACAATAAAATAATACTCTAAGAGAAGTTCATTTTTCAACAGAAAACTGTATATAATGACATATTTATCTTGGGTTGACTTGGGAGACTCAGAATTCAGCAGTGCCTAAATGATGAGAGCAATTTGAAGTAAAAGCAGTCTAGGAAATAGAAGTTTAACTCATAGGATGCAAACCAGACATATTAGATGTGCTGTGAACCATAGCATGTTTATTAACAATACCTCTGTTCTAATTATCTTTATTTAGCTGAAGACATTCCAGAAATACTCAGCTCTTCCAGTCTGTTTTCAATGCTGCTTCCCCTCATCATAGCCTACATAGGACCAGTAGCAGCAGCTATTCCCAAGGTATGCTCCTCAACAAAAATGTCTGAAGAAATGTAAGAATGTTATGCAAGGACAATGTTTACTCTGAAAATTTCAGCATCATAATTTCTTACTATTTCGTGAATTACTGATTTATATTTGATAACATGACTCATGAATTTTCCACGAGTCAAGAATTTTAAAAACATGCAATGACTTTTTTTTAACTTCAATTGAAAACATGATTAAAAAATACCTTAAGAAAGCAGAGAAATATGACAGGCTTCAGTAGCAGGAAAATACAAGGAATGAGAAGAATGTCATTTACAACTCACTTATGAACATTGGTGGGATTAAATTTTTTTTTGTTATATTAATTTTATTTTTACAGTAAAGAGCAAAAACATTTGCTCATTAAATTAAGATTATTTCTGTCAAATTTAGAGTTTGAAAAATGTCAGCTATAAATAAAAGAACATTTATTTCCAGTGCCATGGCATTTCTTGCATGTGCCTGGTCTGGGACACTCTTGAAATCTGTTACTAGATCTACAAATGTCAATAATGATTGACTAGTAGATACGATTGCCTTTTATTGCATTTTCATGAGCTCTAAGGTGTTTTCTAACTTCTTTCTAAAAGGAGAAAAAATAGAACTGACCACTCTAAAATCTAGCAGACATGGCATGAAAGACAGTGTCAGATTTTAGTTACTTTGTTTCTTCAAGGAACTGGGATTTGAAACCAAGTTCTGCTTAGAAAGTGTAGTGAACGTTAGGGGGAACAGTGCCATGCTTAAGGTTTCGTGCATTAAAATAAGTTGGATATTTGAAAAATCCCCTAGTATTAATATGGTTATAAAGTATAACTGAATTATGGTTTTAGTATGGTATGTACTTTCTGTGAACTTGTGCTTACTGTTTGTTAATGTTCAAGGTTTTAGTCAAAGGTGTTTTAAGGAAAGGATGTCATAGTTGTATACAGATTCCTGTTTCAGTTTTGACAAGTCTCCAAGAGGAGATTAATGTACTGATGCTTTTTCTGTCAAGACTGTGTAGATACAGGATTGCAAAATGACTGAATGAATTACAATTAGTGATATTCTTAGAATGTTCAAACAACCACTGAAGAGAAACAGAAGTATTATTGTTTTCAGCAAAGCATAATACTTTGTAATAACAGGTATGGTGTTATGTTACAGGTTGCTGTTGAGGTCTTTGGCCTGGTACAACAGCTACTTCCTTCTGTGGCAGTTCTGAATCAGAAATATGCCCCTCCAGCTTTTAACCCAAATCAGTCTACAGACAGCACCACTGGAAACCAGCCAGAGCAAGGGCTTTCAGCTTGTACTACCTCCAACCACTATGCTGTTGTAGAAAGTGAGCATCCCTATAAACCTGCCTCTGTTACGCACTATAAGGTGAGCACCATTTCTAAGTGCACATGCTGTTTCTTAAAAGCTTGACCCAGGAGTTTCCTTGAGTCAACATTTGCTATCTGAAAATTGTCACCATGGATGATAATTAATATTGTCTAATGTAGAAGACAGTTCCTTACATTATTGCTGTACTGCTTTCTGGACAAAACTACATCAAGTATAATGGAATACAGTGAACTTTTAACCCCCTAATTCAGGTATCTGCTCTCACTCCCTAAATTTGCATTTTCTTAGATTTTTCTGCTGTCAGGGAGAGTTTCTTTGCTCTTACTATGCAGACTATAGAAATTCAAAGTCTTTACATACAGAGTATAAAATCACTTATCAGACTTCGTTACCTAATGCTAAAACAATATATTGTAAAAATACCTAAAGACAATTCTAGTCAAATTGACATCCAGAAGTAGCAAACCTATAATCAAGAGCCTGAACAGGACATTAATTATTATTCCACTATTCCAGTGTTTGTCGTGTGAGGTGGCAGGACATCCAGTGCAGAAAATGTAGTTACTGTGTGATCATCTTGATGCTTACTTTTGTCCTAAAAGTTTATGGACCATGTCTAAAGCCTTGTGTCTAGTAGTTACTGCATTTGAATTTCTGTAGCTATGTGCAATTGTACTGTAGGCCACATTCACAAGTGGGATTCAGCTGCTCTGTACTTTTCTGAGATTGCACAAAACAGATATTCGTTACACTTTTTGAAGTTTGAGTTTGAAAAAGGTATCTGAGAGTTGAATGTTTGTAATAGTCTGTGGTTATTTTGTTTAATGAACCTATACGGAGTTCTTAAAAACAATCAAAAGTGGTGCCAGTGCAAATACTTAATCAGAATATTAAGTTATAATACAGGATTCTAACTGAGTAACATGCAAAGCATTTCAAGGGTACACAAATTTCAAAGAATAAATTAAGTTAATGTTAATTTAAACAAGGTCAAAACAATTGTGCAGAATTACATAATTAAATCACTTTTGTAGACTAAATTAGAGTTAAGGCCAAATGGAAATGAAAAAGTACATGTGAAAAAAAAAAAAGAGCCCCAAAAGCTTGGACATAATTAAACTGTTGCTTTGTTTTAGGTGACTTTTCCTGAATGTGTCAGGTGGATAACAATAGAGTTTGACACTCAGTGTGGCACTGCTCAGTCAGAGGATGTTCTTCGTTTACTAATTCCTGTCAGAATTGCACAGAGCCTAGGATTTGGACCAAAGCATACCTCTGTTCATGAAAACCTTAATTCATGGATAGAACTGAAAAAGTTCTCTGGATCTTCAGGATGGCCTACCATGGTGTTAGTATTGCCAGGTAATACATAGATACTGATGTAATTATTAGTAATGTGAGTTACTACAATATGTAAAGGAAGTTTGGTTTTTCTGCAGAATTATCTTGGCAAACAAAGTTAAAGAAGGGTCATAATCCAAGTTGGCAAGTTAATTATGTCTCTAGCAGGTTTCTTGAAGTTTTGATCTGCTTGTTTTTCCCATGGTTTTAATTCACATTTCACATATAAAGGCTGGGTTTCATATATACTTACGCAGAAGAAACACAAAAAAGAAGGAATATACTAATTATTTAATTTATCTTTTTACTTCTTTAAGGGAATGAAGCCCTTTTTTCTCTGGAGACTGCATCAGACTATGTGAAAGATGAAAAAGCTTGTTTTTATGGTTTCAAATGTTACGCAATTGGATATGAATTTAGTCCCGGAAGTGATGAGGTAAGGGAAAGAATGAGGTGGTTATAATTGCTGCACCTAATAAATCTCCTAATAAATGCATCTAATAAATTTCTGAGGGTAAAGGATTTGTATTTCCACTTATGACTGAGTGACATTAGCAAAATATTTTTAGATAAATTTTATAAAAGTTCTAACATTTTTTGTTAAAGAGATTATTATTTTGGAATTCTTTAATCAGGATATTATTGGAATGGTTTTGTGGGTTTTTTTGTGGCACTCTGCAAAATCCTGGTGTGGTTTTATCTTGTATGTTAGTGGAATATAAGATTTCCTGAAATTCTGGCCTACTGTTGCATCAGAGATCCAAAGGTTTGGGGCTTTTTACTGTCACTGCCAATTGGATGATGTTCTTGCATCATTTTCCAGTGCTCACTTACACCAGAACTCTCAGACTCCTTGGAAATGCAGTGTGCATTTAGACTGCCTCAGGTTTTACCCAGTGGTCTCATTTTGCCTTCAAGGACATGAGTCATTTCCACTGCTGTTTATTGCAAAGGGAAATCTCTTCATGTCCTTGACCTAGTTCTCTCCTTTGGCTTATTTTAAGAGATTACTGAAAACACTTAATATGTTTTATAGTAATTCCAGAAAAATAAATCTTCCCTTACCCTGGGAGACTTTGGGCCTATTGCTTTATGTGGACTTTGAAAGATCTGCATCCTGCTTACACTACAACCCTCACAGAAGATCTGCCTCATCATATTCCTGGATTTTGCTCAAGCTAAATCATATTTAGCTTCATGTTCAGGTTTTCAGAATGTGAAGTTCTTTGGAATTTACATATCAGATAAGAAAACATACCATAAGATAGTTATCTGTGATGGTCTCACTGGCTTTCAGCAAAATCAGATTTATAATTTCTACAAATGATCTAATTAGTCTGTGTTTGCACAGAAATAACTTTCACTTAAGCAAAAAAAAAATGTAGATTCATATGCCATTCTTTTTCTTTAAAGCATTTACAAACAAAGATGCTGGCACGTTTTGAACATTCAGTGCTAAAACATGCTAGCATGAAAGTCTTAAGTATCATGTAAAGAAAAGTTTTAAGTAATTGTTTTCAAATATAGCTTTTTATTCTAAATATTTTGGTACGTTGTCCTATGTCACAGCAAAACATGGCAGTAGCTGTATGACACAAAATACATTGCTGAAAAACTTCAAACTGGAACACACAGTATTTCTTAAGATAAAACATTGTCAGGAAAATGTATTTATGGTCCTACTATTTGAGACACTACTTTTGTTTAATTTTTTTTTTTTAATTTGAAGGGTATTATTCAGCTGGAGAAAGAACTGGCAAATTTAGGAGGATCATGTGCAGCAGCTTTGATGAAGAAAGATTTAGCGCTTCCTATTGGTAAGAACATACTTCATTATTTCATCATTGTCCATGTTTTCTGAATTAATAGTACATTTAAATCTTATTGTTGCTTTTAATTAGAGATCGTAATACAAAATTGAGTCTTCAAACTGAATTAATTAAACAATAAAGTTGGCAGTGTTTTCTGCTTGCTCTTTTCCCTTTGTGTGTGTATGGGAAGGAGGAGAGATCCTGGTCATTTAAATTGGAATTAACTCACCCCATCCACAGGTAGTGTGTGAGTGGATGGACTGTGCCCCACAGTTTCCTCATGGTACTTCATAAATGTGCAGGTATCATTGTTGTATTTCTTTCACTGTTTTTTTCTCCCCACACTCCACACCTCTCTGAGTGAAAAAATACCTGGATCATTGAATTACAAAATACAAAATTACTGTTCTAAAGTTGAAAGTTACCATTTCATCTGCAGACCTTATCACTAAAAATATTTCTACTACGGTTTGTTTTTTTTGTTTTTTTTCAATTAGAAAAGAAATCGTGTACTTTTACAGCAGATTCTGCAAATAAAGGTTTATAGTAACCCAATTGCAATTTAAAATGTAAGGAAAAATGAGTTTGTGGAAATTAATGAGTATGGAGATTGAATTAGAACTTCTAATGATGCAGCAATATTATGAGTAATAAAATGTCTTAAATAGCATCATATGAGAAAAACAGGCTCATACTATATAATAGAATATCTCTCCGATCATTTTACTTTAGGAGCACAAATCAAAGCTTGGATACTGTTACACTGGAAGCATGGATTAATGAGTAGGAGAGCACTGATCAGCGTGGAGTTATAATCACAAAACCTACTTTGTATTTTTAATTTTGCTTGTGTATTTGGATTATGTACAAATTTCTTACGTTGTGAGGAGGCACCTCAGTTGCACTAGTAGATCTGTATTTCACTCTCCAAATTACAGGCAATCCTACAGGTTAAATAGTGCCCTCATCTCTTATTCCCCAAGCTCCTTAGTTTTGTTGACTTCTCTTTTTTGCTCTTCTTCTATGCAACAATAATAAAAAGATTGAAACCCTCATAACTTAATCTCCCATATTTAACAATCCTTTGTACTTCTCTCCTGGGAGCTTTTTATGCTTGTTCTGCTTAAATTCCTAAAAACCAAGAAAGATGACAGATTGGCTTTATGCTGTCCCATAGAAATTTGTAGTAAAACATGCAGTTTAGTCAACCTATGCAATCACAGCCGCATATAAAAGTGGTTGTGTGTGATCTGCAAGAGAGGAGGAGTAGGTGCTTGCCTCTAAGGAGTTTCCTGAACACTGAGCTAATGGCAATTGATTTGTCTGCCTGTTTATCTAACATCAGCTCAAGAACTTCAACCAAATCTGTTAATGTTGCTGGTAAGATTACAGTGCTTGTGCTGTATAAATATATTGTTTCTCTACAAGAGCACTGGACCCTCTGAGTAAACGAAACTGGTGAATTGTAAGCAACAGTGGTAGTATTTGAAGATGGAAACTACTGTGCGGCCTTCTAAAATGGTTTTTAGTTGTGTGCAATTTTGTTTTATTTGAGTGTTTGGCCTGGTATCTCAGAACTCTGTGGCAGAAAGAGGAAAAGCTGTGGTTTTCTAGAGCAACATTTAAATGCCGTAATGTCATGCTTTTCTTTTCTTTCTCTGCATCCTAGGTTATCTATCTTGTACCTTTCACTGCAAGTGAAATGATTCTTTAATACTGTCATTCCTAGTCTGTAGAGCCTTGTCATCTTAGATGTGGAAGAGTGTCCCTTAAGAAAAACCTAAATAGAATAATAGAATCAGTAATCATATAAAAGACTTTGTTGTAATGTATACACACAGAAGGCCCTTTTTAGTTGACTTTTCATACTTTGTTATAATTTCTACAGCTTTACTTTTTAGTAATTGTTGTAGTGGGTATATTTAGTGTGCAAGTCAAATATTTGTGTCAATATTCCTCTAGAAATATTAGGAAGAAAAGTGTTTTGAAGGACCTAACAAGGTTAAACCTATTTTGCTCGAAAGGAAGAAGGACAAGGAAGTGATTTCTCCACATATTAGGAAAACTGTCTTTCAGAGTTGCACCCAAATACTGTTCAAGTTACCATGTTCAAAAGGTTGTTCTTCCTTCTTGCCAGTTCAAGATTTAAATTTAGGATACTTCTTCCCAAGAGAGAGCTCTGGTCTATGACCAAGACCTGACTTAAACAGCGGTGTGAAATTGGTTTATGTATTTAACATCATTACATTCTTAATTTGATAAAATTTGGTAGAAGTTTATTTCTGAGGGCAACTTTTAGATGTCTTTATTTCTTTGAATTTTGAAAAATTGCCTTGGGACTTGATACTTCTTATTTATCTTCCTTCTGGCTAGTAGAATTGCCTGACATGTTTTTAAAAGAGAGTAGAAATATGGTAACCTTATCTGTTTCACTCTTCCGTTAAAAGACTGTGTTTGGCAATTCCGGTCACTCAGAAGCAGACTTTTGAGTTCTATTTGTGAGAAAGAAATAGTGTATAATAGTATGTTTTTGAGCTTTGTGTTTTAGGAGGTATCATATTTTATAAAATTGTGCAGAGTTTATCAGGATTTTTCAAATAATTTTACAAAGGTAAGCTCTTAAAAGGGAGTAGCTGTTGCGTACTTAGAGATACTGCTTTGCAGAAACCATTTTGGCCTCTCAATTTTTCTGAAAGTACCTAGTCACATCTAAAAACTTTCAATACATACTGTCTTGGAGATAAAAAGATAAGCACCAATTTTTTTGTCATATGTAACTTGCATTGTTTATTTGTGTGGACACTGAAGTATGCAATAGTGCATGTATACTGTTATTTGAAAATATTAGTATTTCAGCTGCTGATTGAACAGTATGACACATCATTATGCAGACTTGAAATTTGGAATATAAAAGGCTTCACAGAATTGAATCTCATTTTCTGTAATATGTAGATAACTACCAATATAACTGTTACATTTTTCCAGCAGGTAGTGAATTTGAAGAGGATCTTGAGATACTTGAAGAGGCTGCCTTACAGGTATGCTGCAGCTTTTTATCCATTGCAATGTACTTAAACACATAATTGCATTGAAATTTTCTGACTGCTACAGAGAAAAATAGTTGGTAAGGTTTTATAGTAGAATGGAATCCAGGTTATTGCATAATTGTTTAAGAAAATCATATAGAATTTTAGAATCTACGTGAAATCATTTTTTAATAACAAATCTGCTTGGAAAAAATGCATACCATGTCACATAGAACATTAGATGACCAAATATTTAAAAATATCTGTTTGACTGAAGTTGCAGTATTTGGCAAGTTTTAAATGTTACCAAAATCAGTCTTTTACACGTGTTTGTAATGAGAGAAATAAAAACACTTTTTCAGCTGAGCAGTGACATTAATCAAGTCCCAAATAATATGATTGCAATTTTTCTGGTTTGCTGATGGCCTTTTGTTTAGTGCAGTGGCAGCTAATGCTGAATGTCCTGCAACTTAAGATCATTTAACCTGTTTGACATAAATTATTGTTTAATAGACTAAGATGGCTTTTTTAAAAGCTTTTACCAGGGTAAAGTTTATTCTTCTTGAATGGTTTTAAATGCCCAAAATGTTTGTACTAGTTGTGTCACGTTATGGGAAAATGTCAACATGTTACTGAAAAGCTGTTTGTTTTATGTCTCTCTCTTTTCACCCCCAACCTCTGCCAAAAACAAACAAACAAAAAAAGGTGTGCAAATCTCACTCAGGCATTCTTGGGAAAGGCCTGGCACTATCTCACTCACCAACCATATTGGAAGCTCTTGAAGGAAGCCTTCCCCTGCAGGTACAAAGCAACGAGCAGTCCTTCCTGGAGGATTTCATTGCTTGTGTACCAGGATCCAGTGGTGGGCGACTTGCAAGGTAAAACTGCACTGTTGCTTGTCCTTTTAACAGGCCCTAAAACTGTCGTAGTTACTTCAAGTATTAGTTAAATAAAACTATTTGGCTATAATGTTTCCATTAATACATTAGTTAAAACCATATAGGCATTCAGGTGTTCTGTGTCCTTTCTTAGCTCTTTGTCATATTTGTACAGACTAAGAGTTTGTGTTTTGGAGCTGTAAGAGATTTTAATATTAGGTGGTTTTCTTTGGTATAGGTGGCTGCAGCCTGATTCATATGCTGATCCTCAAAAAACATCATTGATTTTGAATAAAGATGACATTCGATGTGGTTGGCCAACTGTTATTACAGTACAAACAAAAGACCAGTATGGGGATGTTGTTCATGTTCCAAATATGAAGGTAATTATTGTAATCTTGGCTGTTCTGCTTCATCTTGCTATCTTTTAGTTTTTATTATAGGTATTCCACAGAATACTCTTGTGTAGGACAGAAACTGGCATTCCTAAGTTCATTGTAGTCAGACTTTCTTACTTCTAAATCCACAAAACTGCCAAATTCTGTATTATGCCAGCACCATTTCATGCAATTCATAACTTGCCTGTAGTGAACTACACCTGTGTAGTTGCTTAAATAATCCATCATAAGTGAGGTTTGATGGTGATGATGTATTAAAATGACAAAAATCCATTTGTTAATTTGTAAGCCAGGAAAAAGTTATTATAAATCATATAATTATCAGTTATAAACCATAGACTTTGTGATGGGGAAAAAAAAATCTAAAGGGCATTGATGGACCACTCTATAGTTCCTTTATTTTAGACTAGAACAATACTCTTCCATTTTCTGTTTCTAGAACTTTTAGAAATGATAAATATAGCTCTTAACCTTCGTTATTATTATTGGAAGTTCCTGTAGTCCTTGCAGTTCATAACTGGCAAGGACTGGTGTTCCTGTGTTTGCCTTCAGCCTCTTCAGTTAACCACTGCTTTTCAGTACTGGCACGGAGGTGTTCTTGACAGCCTCAGATAGAGTTAGGAGAACTTTGTGTATTTTGAAGTAAAACTTATGTGGAATGTATAAAAGTGGGCTGCTTGATTTGAAGTAGTAAAGCAATGCAAACGAAACAAACACAAAATGGTTTTCATGTAGTTCTAATAAATTAGATTACTTCTACGTTTTAAAGCTCACTACTACTGTGGGAGAGTTGGTTTTGTTCAAGCCCAAGTGTAGGTGAAATACCTTTTACAAAGGCATGATTCTTGTGATAAAAGCTCTCAAATCTGTTCTTTGTATGAGATTGAATAATTGAGAGTTATCTTACAGTGAACTGTAAACCTAATAATGAACAGCAGTTCTACAACAGTAACACAAGAATCAGCTTAGTCACAAACATTGCTTGAGTGAAACTTGTGTGATTAGTTACTTAAATTAGTGACAGAACAAGTGGAAAACTCTCAGTAGTGATCTTGTCCTATCAGTCAGGAAAAGGATATATCAAAATATTATCAAAAATATTGCTGGTTTTATTATTTAATTGCTGTTCACAAATATAAAATAAAGTGACAAAAATCGTTATTCCATTTAATCATTCTTCTGTACTCATTCAGTGTGCAATGCAATGATGTAACTTTCGATAAATTAAGTCAAATTTTCATAAAACTGTGTGTGTAAACTGCAGTATTTAAATATCTCCACTTTATTGCACATTTAGGATGAGTAACACATAAACGTATTTTCCAGGTAGTCTGTCTTGTCTTTCTCAGAAAAGGGTGTACTGCTAACTGTCCCTGCACTAATGGAGATCTGTGGTACCTCTTGGGGAAAAGTTAAAACATACATTGAAGAGCACAATGTAAACATGCAGTGCTGGTGTGAGGTGGCAGAGCCAGCCAGGATCCAATCTGGCCATTGCTGATCCAGATCTAGTGGCCATGATGATCCATTCTGAAACCTGTGCGCTCACTTGGAAGACCCTTTCTATTTCATTGCACTCTTCTATTGTGAGAAAACTTCCCTAGGCATACCAGACTGTGCTGCTTCCCAGGGAGTGCTCTGGGGCTGGCAGAAGTGACACCAGCCTGTGATGATGGTGTGCTGTCAGTTGGATACTTCTCCCCTGCCCATTGGGATCTTTCCAAGGTGCTGTGCTTGGCTTTGCAGATTAAGTGTGGATACATTCATTGGGTTTTGACACAGCTGGATTTACAAGGAGTGCTCTAAGCGCTTTGTCACTGCACTACATCAAATTTAAAAAGAGTGTGTGTGTGTTTTCTCACTAAATCATATTCCCTCTTCCACATCTTATTACAGGTAGAAGTCAAAGCTATTCCTGTTTCTCAGAAAAAAACATCTTTGCAACAAGAACAAGTTAAAAAAGCGCAGCGGATACCAGGGAGTCCTGCAACAGCTGTTTCCCCCAGCAGTGACATGACCTTTGGAGGACTTCCTTCACCAAAGCTTGATTCCTCCTATGAGCCGATGATAGTAAAAGAAGCTCGGTATATTGCTATTACAATGATGAAGGTGAGTTACTGTAATTTTGGCAATATAACTATAGAATTGCGCATTCAAAGTGTGTAAAGGTGTGCAACAGAGAAGGAAAAGTGTATATTTACTTTTGGTCCCAATCTGAAAATATATTCAATGCAAATTACTTTGATTATGTATTAATTCAGCAATAAACTAAATACATCAAAATGGCCAATAGCGTAAATTCTAAAGCAGTTAGATGGGATTAGCATAAAAAGGCAAGTTGTCTTTGATTTTGATTGGGCAGATTAACAAATTAGTCTGAGTCACTCAGGAGAAATAAAAACAGATACTGAAATGGTGAATAGACAGTTAAACCAATATTTTTGTTCATACGGGGTTGGGGTGTTGCAGTGAATACATACTTAAAACTAGAACAGGTGAACATAGGAAAAGATAAAGAGCTCAGCATAGCAAAAAAAGGCATACAAATAATTTATATATCAATGCATATGTGTTAAGCAGCATCTGATGAAATGAGCCACTGTTAAATGGATCAGTTGAGACACTTTGCCAGGAACAGTTTTTAAAGAAGTGAAAACGGAGCAGCTAGTGTTGATTTGATTGAGTATATTATAGCACATGCAGTAAATTTACATATGTGTACCATACTGACCCAGTTAAGAGATGTGACGTGTTGCGTACAGCTAACAGTTGCACAGTGTAATGAGACAGGATTAGCCAGGAGGGCAGAGAAGGATAATACTTAGCATAATCGGTATGGATTTGTTGTGGGGCAGAACCAGCAAACTAGCACCTTTTAGAGGGTACAAGGGGTTTTTTTGCAAGGGATAGTGCTGCAGTACCTGTGTGTAAATAGTGCAGCTGGGTACTGAACAGTGCCTTAATAGATCAATGAAAGAATTTTTAATCAATGTAGTGTACAACAGATGGTTTAAGAACTTGCTAAATTGCATGCATATCAAGGTGTGATTTTGGCATTTTTATTTGGGCTGCTGCAAACGTTACTTCTTGATTTGATGCTTCTTTTAAAAGTGACTTGAGGGGAGGCAGAAATAAGTCATTTATTCCAGGTTGGGGCTTAGATGATATTTCCAATAGCCGTTGTCCACAGGTACCTGCTGCTTCTTTTCCAGTGATAGGTGTCAAATCTGCCCACACAACTCTGAGGGTGGTATGTCTTGTAATGCATGAGATGCTCTGGGGTAAATGACAGTGGTGCAAGTGTAGCTTGTTCAAAAACTCTTTTGTAGATTTGATGGAGTGAGGAATGCTTAATATCATCTAGTTAATATGTAATCATTTTTTAATTGAAAGAAGGCTAAGGGAAAATGAAAATGGAAGGATTCATTTAAAATCCTCTTAGTAGATAATAACAGTATGAATCTTCATAACAATGAAAGTAAAAAGACACCAAGGTTACATTAAAAAAGCATCTCTTGTTGAAACATACTTGATTTCCATATTTAGTGCTTTTCCAGATAACCCTTTCTAGTTTTCTTTCAAGTTAAGTCCTTTCCATCCTAAACTATGATTTCAAGGCATTGTAAATATTCTGTTCTATTTCCCTGCCTGCATTGTTAACCCCACTCATTTCAGTGTTAAATGCAGACTTCTCCTGATATTTTCATTTTACATCAACCTGCACATTGTATCAATACTTGATGCAAACACATAAATATGATTATAAAATCTAGTTTCTCACTTAAAAAATACATATAATAAATTATTACTTGTTTGGGGGACTTATACCCAAAACTATATCTTCATATAGGGACGCAAAATTACTGATCTGCGTATATGTTCAAAGGTTCTTATCCTACCTCTTGTTGGTTTTGACTTAACAGGGGAATGTGATAACTCAGCAACTATTGCAGCCCAGAGAGGTTGTTGGTGAGGGACTTTGTGCACTTCTAGGGCTAATTCTGTTTTCTGACGGGGGTTTTCAGAGCAGTGATTTCACACAACACTATAGAAATGAACCAGGTCTTTTTTGTAGTGGAAGTCAATGGTTAAGTATCATGTCAATGCTGAGGGAATTGCATCTTCACTTGGAGTCAAAAGAAATGAGATCTGAAATTACATTAATAAAGCCCCTGGGCTGGTTAGCAGATTATACCTGCAACATATTTGCTTTCTTATCTTCCCATGATCTTCAGTGCACTGCCTGGGTTCAAAAGGATTTTATACAAGTCAGATTTTAAGAGATTCAAAGACTTAACAAGGTTTTTTATTAGCAGTAGTGATGTTTCTTAGCTAAATAATGGCTGTTAAATGAGACAGTGAAGATACTCTATCATGTGTGCATATACATTTCTGTGTTTTGAAATTTGTTTCTGATTCCCCGATCAATGCTTCTGAGTTGTGGAAAGTTAGATTGATGTGTTCTTTAAGAAAATGCTCTGCTTTCTTTTATTCAAGACAGTAGTATAACTGATAACTGTTGGTTTTATGTTTGAATTTAATCTGTTTATAGGCATATGAAAATTATTCTTTTGAAGAGCTACGTTTTGCTTCACCAACACCAAAGAGGTAAACATGAAAAAAATTCCTTTGGATAGGGATTTAAATTAACATGTCCTGACACTGCTGCTTACACCCAGACTCCCAAGTGTGATTAGTGGGTAATTGTGTCTGAAGGTAGAAATATAGAAGTCAAGTATTATGTTTTCTTATATATCGCAATTTTATTTAAAATCTTTTTTTCTAAATTGTTTTAATGTTGTTTTCTCATTTGCATGAACTACTCTCTGAATGTGTTATTTTATGTTTATGACGTATATTATGTCCAAAAAGACAATAACTGTTTAGTGATTTTAATTGTTTTGTTTATGCCTAGACCCAGTGAAAACATGTTGATCAGAGTCAATAATGATGGTACATACTGTGCAAACTGGACTCCTGGAGCTGTTGGTCTCTATACCATTCATGTTACCATAGATGGCATTGAAATAGGTACCTAATTTTCACTGCATTTAAACATGAATTTATATTATTTCTACTTTATATACTAACAAATTTATGTTTTGTTGCTCATTACAGTTCCTAGCAAAACTTAGCAGCCAAGTTTTCATTCAGAAGCCTAGTCAAATCACTCTTCTTTGTCAGAAGAGAAAACCCCACACTCTGAAATGGGAATGTATGTTGCAAATCACGTATTTATGATGTGGTTAGACCACCAGAATAACAGATTCTCTTATTCTCAGCTCTCAGTATTGAAAGAAGAATGTCTTGTTTCAGCTGAGAGTGACAGAGAAGTATAGTTAAAGGGGAAAAAAAACGCAACCCAAGGCTGAAGAACCTGAGGAAAGCCGAAATTGTTCCTGACGATGCTGAAATACATACTGTCATTTGTTCTGGAAAATTGATGAGATGTGGTCTTTGTACTAATTTTTAAATGCTTTTGGTGCATTCCTTGCTGGAAATACTTTAGTTATCTTGCAGGTACTATAGCATGTAGTGAAAAGAGTGCCCTTCCAAAAATTCTCTGTATCTTGAATGCTCTCATGTTAACCTTACTGGTGATATGGTGAAGATGGCAGTAGAAACACTGAAAGTGTTGTAGCTCAACCCACATTTGATAAGAGGGTTTGGGTGAGTTCAGCACCAGCAGATCCTCTTTCCTCTTCCTCTGACCAGCACCTTCAGTAAACACATAGTGATACTCATAAATACAAGTACACATAATTCACATAGAAATGGAATGAGATTTGGTTTTATATATTAACTACAGAAGAGAAGAGGTATAAAATATTGCTATTAGTGGTTATCTGTATTCCTCAAACAGAGGAACATTTGCCTTCATAGGAGCCTGCAGTGCACTGAGTTGTATTTTTTTCCAGTGGGTGATCTCTGGAGCAAACTTTACTTCAAAGAGCAGTTTAAATCAGCTGCTCTTTTACACAGATTCTACCATCCTCAAGTAGTGTGTAGGGTGAACTTTTAGAAATTATAAATGTAGCTCTTAACTTTCATTATTAAACAGGTATGAATGTACTCTTAATACTTAGCTGTGCCATTTTTCTGCAATGGAACCTTCTGACTCAATCATTACATTAGACTGCGCCCTCTGAAACTTTCATGTGCCTATGCTTGACCCATAATTCTGTCAGCTTTTGACTGCTGGAGTACTGGTAACAGTTTCTCTTTGTTTCAAACCTTTTATGTTCTTGAATTCTGTAGATTGCTTCTGTTACTGCCCTGCTTGTTTAAAGGGATGTTAGTGAAACCAACAGTTTTATTGCTAGGTCTGGATGCTTCTTTTCAAGATGTTGTTTTTCAGAGGGCGACTCTGTAAAATGAAACAAAACCCACAAAAGTATCTACTGTTGCAGTTTGTTTTTAACACTGCTTGCTGAGGCAATTTCCTTGAAGGTTATTACTCAGGGTTTTATTAATCTGTTACTTAGATTTTTGTGTCTTTCTTCGCATGTATTTACATTTCTTCACAAACAAGAATGTCACTTTCCAGTCCCCTCAGGTTTTATAACAGCATTGGTAATTAAATATGCCAATTCTTTACATTATAGGCCTTTTCTGGTTGTATAACTTGGCTTTTCAGGCTCTTATATCTCTCACATGTAGCAATTAGCTTCTGTGGCAGTACAGCATTGCATAAGCTACGTCCTCTGCAGAATCTTTCACTTGCACCTCTCAAACATTGCCCTCTGTGTTGACCATTCTTTGAAACGTAACCCTACAGACACTATTAGGATACAAAATTGCCTGGTAGTGCTTTGTACATGCACTATGACAGATATCTAGCAACAGCATGAAACTACATCTCTGTAAATTTCCACATGTGAAAATAGAAATGTTCAAAAACTAATACCTTGCCCCATGAAGCCAATGGCCAAGTGTTGATTTTGGCAGACAGATAAGTAAGTGGTTATTTTGTTCACTCTGAGTTGTAGCACAGATAAAATGTAGTTACTGTTTAACTTATATATCCCCTTATATTTATTTTTTTAAAACTTGGTCTTTGTTTGCTTATAGATGCTGGACTAGAAGTGAAAGTAAAAGATCCTCCAAAAGGAATGATACCTCCTGGAACCCAACTTATTAAACCAAAAGCAGAGCCTCAGCCAAACAAGGTTTGGAGAACTGAAAAAAAACCAACCCCAAAACAAACCCAAAACAGATAGTTATATTTGGGTGGGACTTTACTGTTGTTTAATATATACTTTATCATACAATAGTGCTACAGACTTAAGGATATTTGCAGGTCACTTTAACATGCTGAATGGAATGAAATTGATATACTGGATAAAATGAAGCAAATTAATTTCATTTTCTTTTTGTACATGAGTTCATAAAACTGCCTTTGCTTAGGCTTGTCATGCAAAAATTACACAGCTATTATTAAAGCCAAAGACAAAATTTTGCACTTATTAGTTCTATTTCTTATATATATACTAGGAAATTAATTGTGCACAAAATTTTAGAAAGATTTTGTTTGTTTTGTCATGAGCATCTTCAGTCAGTATGAAATCCATAACCAATTTCTTTAGTATATTTTCCTTCCTTAGAGAATGGCATGATTATGGTTTTTAAAGATATCCTTTCTGTAGCTTCTGACATCCCCATTTCACCTTATCATTCTACCCTGAAGGACTAAAGTAGACACAATAAAGCAAGTAAACTGAACTGGGCAGCAGTGATATGAGGAAAGGCCCAGATGAGGGAACTACCTTGCATTACCTCTTAGATGCAAAGGAAGGGCTATTAAATGAGGTGGTAATTTTGTTGGGATTTTTTGGGTTGTTTTGTTTTGGTTTGGGGTTATTTTTGTTTGTTTGTTTTTGGGTTTTTTGTTTTGGTTTTGGGGGGTTTTTTGTGGGTTTTTTTTTTTTTTTTTTTTTTGTAATAAAACTGTATTAAAAGATGTGGAATTCTGAAATACCACAAAGTTGTTTCCTATCCTACTGAAATTGGGAAGGTGCTTAGGAAATATATGGTTACAAAATGATCAGGTTTCTGACAACAACTTACCTATGCAGTGCGTCCTGATTTTTTTTTTCCCCTAGACTTCAGCATAATCCAGAGACAGTAACTTTGTTGTATGGCTCCCCAGTCTTTAAATGCATTCAGCATCTGCTTCTACTACTAACAAGATTCTTTTTCCCCACAGCCATGCCTCAAATTGAAAACAATAAATGTACTTTTAGTTACAATGCAAGATTTGCCCCTCACTGGGTCTCTTTTTATTTTTTCCACAAGAAGCTTATTTTAGAGTTTTACCCTTGTCTTGGAAGGAAGACTTCCTGGTTAGTTCATTAGCTTAATTAGAACTCCCAATTCCTACTAAGAGAGATTTATCTCACACAATTTAATGATATCTTCCCCCAAGCTGATCATCATATGTGTTGTTTTGCTGTCCCCAGGTTGCGAGAATCTGGTTTGATAAGAGATGAATTGCTGAACAGAAGTTCTGGTTTTCTTTTCAATTATTACAGTGGAAATTGGTGACTTGTTCATACATGACAACTGTGTTGTCAAGGAGCAGTCAAAGTACTTGACAGAAGTTAGTTCTCTGGTGTTCTGAGACATTATGTAGTTTTTAATCCTTTCCTAGTGTTGTTCTGTGTGCATGTCTCATTTCTTGTTCCAAGTTTTAGTCTCTTTGAAAAAGGAGCCATCATTGTCCTGTACATAGTGTCTATAGAGCTTGCTGAAAAATTAAACTAGACCTTTCATGGTAGATCATTTAATCAGTCATCTTTCTTCTCTGTCATAATAAATCACATAACAAACCAGGATAATTCTTTGTGTATCAACAGCAGTATTGTAAATAATACAGCAAGGTAATGATTGTACTGTGTTCCATGTTTCTGAAGCCAAGAATTCAGATTAGACATGTATCAGTCAGAGACAGTCCAGTATACTAAATCATGTTTTGCTGAGAAAAAGGGCTTAGTAGAGCTCTAAATGCTTCTTCATCATCTTCATCAGCCTGAGATTTCAGATAAACAAAGGACACTAACAGTGCGTTCTCAGTGGTGATCTGTTCTCAGCTAGAAACACCAAAATATTTTCATTAAGGCACTGGAACATTGCAGTTTTGTTAGCCAAACCTTACTTAAATTGCAAGCTGAAAATGGATACTGTTATGATTTTATATGTGTATTCTTCATTCTCTGTTATTTGAAGTCAGATGAAAAATCTGAAGGAAGTTATGATAGTGTTCTGTATTCAGCCTGGGGTATTTGACCCGTAAGAATTGCTACAAAGCTTAAATTAACTATCCTTCAGGAGACTTAATTCCACATCCTATTGAGGAAAACATTATTTTTCAAGCTATGCAATGTAATTCAGGGTAGTTGGAACCAACTAGAAGAAAATGGTCCTAATTTAGCTGCATTTGAAGGTGCAAGACTGGTACCAGAATGATTGATCACTAACATGTTTTGATGGTTTCTACCATCCTGACACAACAAGTAGCTAGCATCGATTGCAAAACCAAAAAACAACCACCAAACCCAAAAGCTCTGGGCTGGGGGTGTTTTTTCTCACCCCTTTGTAGATCAACCACCTTGTTAAGGTTGTTTTATCCTATACAACACCATTTTTTGTTGTGTGACCTGTACCTCTTTGCAGATTTGTCAGATAAAAAAGCATGGCAGCACAGCTCTTGAAAACAGCTAGGGGTGATGTACATCCTAATTGCTAAGCCTTTCTGCCTTACTCAGTTCTTCAGCTGGAATCCAGTTTGTGTATGCTCCATGGAAGAACTGCCTATGGAGGCATTACAGAGTTAGAAAACCACTGTGCTATACAGAAATATTTCTAGCAAAGAGGCGCTGTATCAGAAACAAGACACAGACAATAAAATTTTTCATCATGGTCGGAAATGAGCATTAGAGAACTCCTAATCTGTTTTTTATTGTATTGACTGTCAGTGGATCTGATCCTTAAGTGATTTCTAGTTATAGGTTGAAGCTTTTTATTAACTAGTCAGGTTAGCTGTTGGGAAAAGGAAGAAGGCTCTTTCCAGTCCTGTGCCTACTCAAAATCTGGAATGTGATTTTTTTTTCCTCCAAATTAAAGTTCTAAATCTAGTTTTTAGCAAACTGTCATAATGATTTTCTGAAGTAACATAATGCAAAGACCCCCAGTTTGCAAGACTTGTTTTTGGCTTCCTTGTGTTCAGAATGCTGCCAACAGTGATTCAGCTTTATACTTCTACAAGTACCTTGAAAGTCTTAGTTTTGTCTGTTGCAAGAATCTAAGTATTATGAGTAAGCAGACTGTTAATAAGCAAAACCTTGCACATTTTGGAGTAATTTCTATATGAAATTCTTTACATGCTCCTGGTTTTGGGGTTTTGTTGGTTTTGTATTTTGTTTTTAAATTAGCATCCTAGTAAATATAATTTCTTAAATAATTTCTTTAGGAAAAAAAGGTCAATGCACACCTTTCATCATATATCACTGAGTTTGTTCCTTACACATCATTCTGTGTTTTATGTTGTTATAGATTAAATCCATATTTCCATTGATACTTTTATCCCTTTTACCTGTGGAGTTTGAAAACAACCTTCCAATAAAATGGTTTTATACCATATGGATAGAATATGTGCATCTCTGGTTTTAAGAGACCAATAGGATGGCTTGCATTTCTTCTCTACAGGACAGGTGCCTGATAATGTTTGAATGGAAAAAAAATGTGATAGTGAATAACAAGTGGGAGATTTTGGAGTGCTGTAGTACATGCAGCTAATAGCAAGAACGCTCTGCTCTAACCTTCCTGTGCAAAAAAGAAGAAACTATGGAAATAGCTATTGAAAGATAAGAAGTAGAAAAATATTTTTGTTTTAAAATGGCTAGTTAAACTCTTTAGCTAAGGAAAATACCCAAATTTTGGTAAAAAAGCTGACTAAAGAGAATACTACAGTAGGACAACTGAGAAATGGTAATCCCAGGCTGATCAATTAGGAGAAGTAATAAATTTGAAAATGCAAATTGGCGAAATTTTCAACAGTGAATGAAACGTGTGTTAAAAAAAATCAGAAGCTTGTACTGAATATTGTAGGGTGTAACAGAAATATTTCCAAGTCAATGTATGCTTACACTATGTTTTTTTGGAACATAATAATTTTATTGATTATAGTGAAAAAGTGAAGTTTTACACAGCAGCCATGGGAAACTAGCAACAAACTGTAACTCTTAAGACTGCTGTCTTGTCACTGGCGTTTCAGAATCTGTTAAACCTAT
>VWYP01034995.1:26377-83513 GCA_013400435.1 Pycnonotus jocosus
TCAAATTGGATTTTTTACAGTCTTCTAGAGAGGAATGATTTATGTCAAAAAGAATGATCAATTAAGTAAAAATGACTAAAGTTTTGATAGATTAAATTTTGATATAATTTACATCTGCTCAATCCTGCTGAGCTGACTAAGGTAGCTGAACGACACAATGAGCAGAATGCATTTAAAAAAAATGTGATTTTGCAAGATTTTTTGGAGCCAAGCTGTTCAACCAGTTTTGGCTTAAAAGGAGGACTGGCGAAAGTCTCATTTGTGACTGAAAATGCAAAGAGAAAATCAAATGCCTTGTTAGGCCATGTATTCCCTGTTCAAACAGATGTCACATTACTTCTACTAGACTCCATTTTGTCTTCAACACTGTTGAGTGTGCAGACCTGTCATCTCCAATTACATTGCTTTCTCATGTTTAAATACACAGGCTTTTTGTAATCAATCCCTTAAGTAAAGAAAATTTCACAATACATTTTGGAAAACATCTAATTTTATTTTTTTTAGAGTCTTAGTTATTCTCTTTCTTCACTATATTATGGAACACTGAAGAAACAATTGGAGCAGATGAAAAACAGTAGAGGTTCTCGACAGTGTTAATTGTGACCTCTTTTCATCTTGATGTATATTTTGTATCTGTGTTTTTTGTATGTTTATTAGCATTTGCTAGGTATTTTATGATAAAGCAAACACTGAATATTGTGAATCTCATAAATGCACTTTCTGTATTTTTATCAGAGCTGTTATATTTGAAGATAAATGATCATAGGAAAGGAGAGATCCATAGTAGTTACCAGTGTTTTATTTATTTGAGCTGTGGTCATTTACCCTCTTAGAAAGTCTTCAGCTCTTCTTCTGTTGCTCTTATCCTTTCAACAGAACTGCTTTACAGCCCCTGATCTGAAATTGTGCATGCAGATCATTGTACGTATTATAATTATGAGACTGTGAATTTAATAGATTGTGATTTTGAATAAGCTGTTTCCATCTCTGGTAGTTACTTTTCTGTCTGTCCTACAGTGTTCAGATATCTGTTTTTGAAAAAAAAAACTTGTAAAATTCCTTATGCAAACATTTATTCATGCTTACACACAGTACTTAGTAGAAAGGTACAATACGAAAAAAGTGCACACTAGGAAGAAATACAAATTTATCTTGTAAAGCTCTGGAAGTTGTATTTTAAAAGATCACATTCTATGTAAGTTCTCATAACTTCATTTTAAATTTAAAATTTTGTATAAGAAGGGATATTGATTGTACACTGATATCCAGCTACAATATTACATTCCCCAGCCACCACAGGCAGTCAAAGATTGAGAAACTGTAAGTTTTTCAAACCATTGTTGCAATGGATGAAAGAATCAAATTTAGTGTGTGGGCTGCAGTGCTTGATCACAGAACCTTAGAAAGCTGAATGTTCTATGGAAACACTGAAGAGCATTGACAAAAGATTTTTACTGTTGTTTTAAGCATGATGGAAAGCAATTGGAGAGGAAGACTAAGTTGGATAAAACGTCAAGATGGCCGTTGAAGAGAAGTCTTAGTTTTGGAAAATAATAGCTAATGTTTTAAATACTTCCTAACAGTCCAGTGATTTCTGTGGCAAAACAATTTTTTTTTTTAATCTCTGAAATGTAAAATTTATTGGAAAATGTGTGAATTTCTACAATTAGTTTTAGGTCTTGGAAGGTAAAGTCTTGAAGGAAAGCATTAACTAAATTCAAAGCTTCTATATAGTGGTTTCTTCAGAATGAAAACCTAGTTCTCAAATAGATGCCTGATCTATTCATCTAAATTCACGTACAGTGTTATAATAGTTCTTAAGCTTACAGAGCAAAGGAGAGCTTCTTGTCTGATCTTGGTGTTTCTAAGCCAGCATGGTCCCACTTCACTGCTTGGCTTGTATCTTTTATACACAGAGCTCTATGATGTAGAAAAATAGATCTTTGAAATGATACCTAAATATTTTAGGGAGGGTTAGTCCATGTTTCTCTGTGGAAGTCCATCAGAAAAAAGGAGATATGTTGCAAAGTAATAGAATCAGACTGTTTAAGTAGGTTGGATGCCTATGAAGTGCACTCATTAGGCACATGTAGGCTTTTTATAGTTGCCACAGTTTCCTGCCAGATTGATAAGCCTTTACTTTGCTCATCTTCCTGTGTAACACCCTCCTCACCCAGTGCCCCAGAGCATATGTCACTAGTCCATTGCTACCTCCTTCAGTTGTGGGTAAAGGTACTCAATTCTAAAGAAATGCTGGTGGTGTGACAATTTCCTTGTCTATCAAAATGGCAGATAAATTGTATTATTGAAGCTTGATGTTTGCAAGCAGTATATAATAGATGATTTGGTTCTATCATGTGATAAAAGTATAGATTTACTTACTTTAACATGTTAGTGCTTTTTCAAGGAGTACAGATGAAGCATGCCAAGGGTGTTTTGTTCTTGTTTCTGCCTGAAAGGATTTACTGCCTTAGCTACTGTTAAATTTTAATGTGGCTGCTGAGCAGGGATTTTTTTTTGTTTCCATGTCAGGATGGAATAGGGAATTGGCTTTTGATACTTCTGTTCATGTAGATAAAAGGGGTGCTTTGTCGAAGGGATTCCATCATAAATGTCATAAATATGATTATTAGTACTGCTATAGGTATACTATTCATTCATTTGACAGAAAAAGTAACAATTTCTTTGAAATGGTTAAAAACTAGCTTATGGAGAAAAGATGGCTTTTTTTCATGTTTTCCAGTGATCAAAAAATGCTGTCCTCACTATTTTGTGGGAGGAAAAATTAAACAGAAGAGCAGTGCTGATTTCTATAGTATGGGCAATTGGTTATGAAATTAGTGATGTCTCTCTGGAAGCTGTATTTGGTTTACGATTATTCATAACAAAATAGTTATTGCACAGTATGTTTTACAAAACTAATGAAATCTTAGCAATTGTTCTCCGTATAGCACTGACATTTTTGGCTCTGGTAAAAAGTACAATTTTGATGTGCAAACTGGTGGACTCATTCTGTGCAAGTGAACTCCTTTCAGTAACAGCGAGCTTAGCCCTTCTGCATCTCCTTGGTTCTGACTGGGTGACTGAATTCTCTGTGCACTTGTCCTGCGCTGGTTGAAATCATCTTTCAGAACAAGAGACCTCTTGGTAGAAAACTGGTTGGTGATGGAACCAGCTACCATTTCTTTGTAACAGAAATATGAGATTTTTCTGTTCTGCTATAAAGCGTGAAGTCTCAAGCTTTATAAGAGATATCTGGCTCTTAATT
Organism: Pycnonotus jocosus; assembly: GCA_013400435.1. Lineage (NCBI taxonomy): Eukaryota > Metazoa > Chordata > Aves > Passeriformes > Pycnonotidae > Pycnonotus > Pycnonotus jocosus. The sequence continues at coordinate 29,646 of VWYP01034995.1, forward strand.
TCAGTAAATGGCATGACACACTACATCCATTTTGAGCTTTTGACATACTAAACTGTTTCTGTGTAATGGATGGTTTGCCATGGTGAGCAATGGACTCAGGTGACTCGATTAGGAAAACAAAACTTTCCTCTTTTGCAAAACATTCTAGCAGCAAATTTACTTGAGGAGAAAGTTTGCATTATAGTACCTTGAGCTTCTTCCTCCAATATTTCTTTGTTCCCATTTCTTTGTTGATATATGTCTTTTTTTTTCAAACTTTATTGCTCAGAATGTCTTTAATGCTAGCCAAGGAGTAAGGGATTTGGACTTTTTTTCATGGACTTCCAAAGCTTTACCCCCTAAGGTGAGTTAAATTACAGGAACAGTCACACTGTGTCTCATGTTTTCAGAATGCACCTTATGACTCAACTTTATGCTAAATATTCTTTGAAGTCTGTTTTACTGTGAATTATTTTTATAAGAAATAGATTTGCATTCAGTGCTGTATCTGTTTCTCTTTCTTCTAAATTGAGAAAAGAATACCAGGGCAGATCATTAAATTTTTATTAATGCATGAGTAGCACTCTCCTTTTTTAACAAAGCAGGTTAGAAATTCAGAGAGATGGCCTAGTAACATAACAAAGCCTTTCATTCTCCCTGAGAGCAGAATTTACTGGTAAAATTTTTTCATTTGTTGGAGGCTCCACATAAAGTTGCAGCATCTAATAAGATGATATTTTTACGAGTAAAGCCACAGATATTTAATAAATACTCTGCCCATTCTTATGCTTTTTCAAATTATGTAATTCTAGGAACAAGATATGTTATGTACAGTTAAGCTGTTTAAATTGACTGTAGAAGTGTTTGTCTAAATATCAGTTTTGTAACGTTTTGAAATGGATTTTTTTTGTATGAACTTTGTAGTGAAGATGATGATGTGTTGTACATTTTGGTTTAGAGATTTTAAAACTTGTTTGTCCACTGATTCTTTTTCCTCAGAATAGCAGACTTTATTATGTCAAGATCTAAACTATGTTTAAATTGTCTTTTTTTTTTTTTCCCCTCAAACCACTTCACCTCAGCTTGCATTAACTTGCTTTGTAAGTTACATATTTACATAATAGAATCATTTTTATACAAAGGCTTCTTGAAAAAACTGCTGTATTAGTCTGGACACATGCACAGACTTCATACCAAAAAACGCTGAAAACATGATAATTAAAGAGATCGGAGGAAATTGCATTCATTTAAACGTAAATAACGTAACTAGAAGTTTGGTTTAAATCTGACAAAAAAGTATTCTTTCTCACAGCAGGAAGTGAACTGCTGGAAGGTGTTTTTATGAGAGATTGTCAAGGCAGAAAGTATCAGCATATTCAGAAGAAATTAAATTTAGAGAATCAAATTAACAAATAAACTTTAAAGAAAATAAAGTACGCCCTGTAACATCCATAATAAAAAGGTTTTAAATGCTCTTGGTATCTAAAGGACAGACCACTAGTAAAGATTTTTCTGCTGCTTCTAAAGAGCATCTCCTGTTGCTGAACATAGCAGACTGAATGAGGTGAACCACTGGCTTCATCCAGTAGGACATTATGTAGTATGTAACTTTCAGATGTTCCTTTAAAAGCACCTATGACTTTCAGTACACTAGAACTTGCCCCTGCTTCTTACTTGGATTCTTCTGAAATAAATGCATATTTGTAAAAGCCTTTCAGTTAAGCTGTTGCTGGCTGAAAAATCTGTGCTAATTTTTTTCGTTTTAGTAACTACCACCTTTTTTTGGTAAGAAATTCAAAGTGTTTTCTTTCTTCAGGTTTGGATATATAGTTTGTCAGCACATAGTACGAGGTGAAATAAATTTGCAGGCCCTTTTAATTGTCATTGTGGAAACAATAAGTACACACTATTACTTACATGTGCATTTAAAAGTCTATGGTATTGCTGCTCCTCTTTGTCATAAGTTTGCCTTGACTCTAAATTAACAATATATTCTAAATGTGAAATCAAAAAAAGAAGCATGGCATATGGAGAGAGTTAATATTGGAATTTCCTTTTCATAGCCCCAGACTTTAACAAAATTACACAAATAGAGCAGGAGTAACGAACATGAGAAATGTCAGCGAGGATGAAGGTTTAGTGAAAGCAGTTAGATTAAATAATTTGTATCTAATGTTAGATATGAGCTATTATTTTTAAATAAATGGTTACATTTATACCACTTTTGCTTTAAGAGTAATGTCAGAAGTAGTTCAATTAATGTGCAATTTAGTAGTAGTTAGTTGTTCAGCACTGCACACTAAAATTAGCAATGCAACTAGGATCTCCTTTAGCTTTGAAACTTACCTTTTATAGTCTTGAAGTAAGTATTTCTTATCTCAATAGTTTAAAGGTGGTATTAATAGTTTTATTCTGTTTTGCCTTTTTTTTAAATTTCTCAGGAATCTAGGTCTAATGCTGATGATTTTTTCAAAGACCTAAATTCACACTGCCCACAGGAAGCAGTGATGCAAGAACAAGACATGCCATTCCTTCGAGGTGGACCTGGAGTGTACAAGGTAGTGAAGACTGGCCCATCAGGTCACAACATCAGAAGCTGCCCTAACCTTAGAGGTATCCCAATTGGAATGTTAGTTCTGGGAAACAAAGTCAAGGCAGTGGGCGAGGTATGGATCCTTGTAGCTTCAGTTCATGTCTTCATAGATACCAGTATATAACAGTAGTAACTGCAACAAAAGAATCTACCTCTCTACAGGTTTGCTTTTCCCCTCTTCATGATAAATACTGGCCTTTGAACTTGGTTTATATTGTAAATACTAATGCAGTCCTGTCTTTTGCCTTTTTGCATTGATTAGAAAAATGTTAAAATTGCACTGCAGTTACGTGTGCTTGCTTATGTATTTCTATTACAGTATTCCTTGCGAAAAATTGTGTTTCTTGATCTACTTTTTTGTCCTATTCTTTGAAAGAATTCTGTCTCATTGACAAAATGTTTTCCTAGGACCTAACCATTTAACAAATTCCTGTGTCTCTGTACTGATTGTATTAATTTATTTGGTTGCTGAACTATTGTTACTGTTCTGGGTCATCCAGTTGTGGTATTTTGTGGTTGAGAAGGGCTTAAGGATGAAGTGTGTCATGCTATTTCCTAAATATAATAACAGGAACAAAATTGATACTCATAAAAACCTTTCATGTATATCTTGGTATTATAATTCTCCTGTTGCCACCATCAGTTAGAAGGCATATCTTGGTGACTCTTTCACTCAAGTTTTTATTTAGGCATATGTGGATTTTCTGAAGTTGTGGTGTTGGTGTTTTGCTTCTTCTGAACATAAATGGGTCTAAAATTTTTGGAATTACTCCTAAATATAAATGTGCCATAAATAGGTTTGGTATTTCAGTCTGCCTCAGCCTGTGGCCTTAATTTAAGAAACATTTTTTTTTTTAACATTTACTTTGTAATAGAGAGATTGAAATTTAATGTTTTCCAGATACTGTAAGTAATTGCTGAATCATGCTACTGAATTACTTGAGAAGTCAATAAATTTTTCTGTTTTACGTGTGTGCATCAGGTGACTAATTCAGAAGGTACATGGGTGCAGATGGATAAGAACAGCATGGTAGAGTTCTGTGAAAGTGATGAAGGCGAGGCGTGGTCGTTAGCTAGAGACAGAGGTGGAAACCAGTACCTCCGACATGAAGATGGCAAGTGGTTGTTTTATTTTTTTAAATTAACTTAGGAAAAAATAAGTAGTCTAAATGGGAGAGATAAAGAAGGATCTGAGTTTTGAACAGGTATAGCATTAGCTTATGCATTTTCATTTGAGTTACGTTGCACAGTTGGACTTAAAAGTTGTTTATAAACATTCTTTAAGTGTTTTTTAAAAAAAGCAGTTAAAACATTTCTGTATGATTTCTTCTCTGCCAGTTACGGTTATGGGCAATAATTTTAACTGTCTTTTTTCTTGTAGCTGTGGGGTTAACTTTTATGCATCTGTTTTCCAGAAGGTGTCTTCATGAAAACCTTTGACCTCAGCAGTCATATTCTGCTTGTGGTTTTGTGTCACACTTATTGTTAGCCTCTTATTTGTTCATTTTAACAGACTCTGCCATTTTTCTGATTTTGACATTTGGTGTTGAAATTCATTTCACACATAGATGCTCTAACAATTATAATCTAATACACTACTGTATTAGAACAAAGCATATCCTTGCTAATACGTAACTGTATAGTTATATTTCAGGTATAAAACTTTCTGCAAAGAAGGGAAATGAATAAGAGTTTTTCATTAAATATATAAATGTTTACATAATACTTCAAACACTTCTAAAGAAGTCATAGCTTTTCTATTTTTAGTTGTGTTTGATAATATCAAGTTCTGAGGTGCTTGAAGAGCCCAAGTAGATTCTAGAAACTAAGTAATTGTGAATTGGAACCTTATTGTTGAAAGCACATGCATTCAATAATAGGGTTGATAACTTTGTTATTTTCTATTTTTATGCAGGGTTGTTTGCTTTTCCAGTAGAAAATAATTTCTCTGAAATTAGTAAATTGAACAATGTGCAAAAATTGCCATTCCAGAGTGCTTACTTTGAGAAATACATTTAAGTAACTTGACAATATTTTGCTTTTTTAAGTAGTCTTTTCATCTTCAGTAATTGACCTACATTTCATATTGTCTTAAATTTCTCAAAGTATATGTGTGCTCTAAGAAAGAATTCACAAATAAGGAAAACTTTAAACAACACTCTTGTCTAAAGGTGTGTCTCCAGATTCTTGATCCTTATGCACTGTTACTGAAGGACAGTAATTTTGCCATGAAATTATTTAGAAATAATTTATCATCAGTTTCAGTGCTTTTGCTAGAGAGAAATAACAAGGATCTGCAGGAGCTCTATCTAGATTTGCAAATGTTTGATTTTAACCAAGAATAGCACCATCTTTGACATTACATTCATATTTTCATTATTTAATAAAATTATCATTAAATTCTCATAATGAGGTAGGATTTCTGTCAGAGACAAGGCAAAAGTCTGAATAGTTAGGTCTGTATCCAGGTATGCAGTTAAAATACTACAGCAAGATCTAGAGTAGCCTCTGACTGAAAAAATTCTAGATTGTTTCTTTTCTAAACTGACTTTAAATTTCCATCTTTCTCCCTAGTAATTTGTTTTTAACTTGACTATGTTACATAAAGTATATATAACACTTTATGTATGTGTTATGAAATACAGTTTTGTCCTGAAATGCAATTTTTCAAAAATGACTTTTTGAAGAGTTGTGATTTTTTTTTAATTTAATCCATGTGAATTTTAGTACATTGATAAGAGAGTTTTTTCAAGGTGCCAGCTCAAGCTTTTAAACCTGCATTTGGGATATTTCTTCTGAATGCTTTCTTATATGTTGTCATTTGGAATGGTATTCTTGACCACATTAAGGCAGTAATTTCTCTATAAATCTAAATAGTCAAGTGGATTCTGTCTCATTTATTTTAATTCTACTGTAGTTTTGATTATTATGAAACACTCCAGGTTGGTTTGAGTTGGAGGTTGCTATGGTGTCATACAGAAAGCAAAATTATAGTAGTCATTTACAGATACAAATAAATCTGTCAGGAAAAAATGTCTTGCGTCCCATGAACTATCAGGGGTAGCCACAATTAAATGTTTATCGGCTCTGAGTTTGCCACTCTGAAAACTATTCCTTTCTTCACCTTGCTTTGTCAAAGGGATTTTAACAATTACCATCCAAAGAATAAACATTGCTGAATGATGTTACTGGAAAAAAAAAAACAAACCAAAAAAACAAAAAACAAACAAGTGTCAAATAATGGCATAGCTGGCAACAACTCAGTCAAACAAAAACCAGTCTACATGGTATTCAGTCCTCTGTCTTTATATTTTTAGAGCATGAGTTCTGAAGAACAGATGTGGGTTTTTGTGAAGACAATTTAGTCGAGAGGAAAAGTGCTATTGGTGGAAATAAATGTCTCTCGTTTGCTTTGTGACTCATCTTTCTAATGTAAATCTGTTACTAAGAGGTCTAACTCTGAAGTGATGTGATTTCTTTACAGAGCAAGTCCTTCTAGATCAAAATGTGCAGACTCCTCCCCCAAGTCCTTTTTCAATACAAGCTTTCAGTAAGGGGACAAGCTGTAGTAATGGACAAGGCTTTGATTATGGCCTTGGAAATAACAAAGGTATGTTCTTACACTCATATTTTTTTAAAATTACATTTATCTTAACTTTGCTTACATTTTATTGCTCATTTTCTGCTTTTTTAGGCACCACAGGTCTTCTCAAAAGCAGTAGTATAATGAATTGCAAAGTGTTAAAACTGTTTTGTTCTCTGCTTTAGTTTCACTCAGCCTAAGTATTCTGTATAAAAAGGATCAAGAAAGATTTGGAATTCATTTTTGGATTTCTGCAGTGGTAGGCACAAAACTGAAATGCTGAAATGAAAAATACATGTAAAACAACATTAGAAACCTTTGATTTAGAAAGGACATGTTTTTAAAATTCCAGAAACATTTGTGATTTATCTTGACTTTTTTTTAAGTGCCTTTAATGGGTTGACAAGTTAAAACATGCAATTTAAAATTTGCTGTGAAATTGAAAAAAAGAATTTGTAAAACTGAAGTTGTCTTTCAATCACATGGATACTAGTTACAACTGCTGGGAAATAAATGAAATATAGTTTCTTTTGCTGATATAAAATAATTGTTTCTTTTCATCGTGGTTTATTTTGTTGACAAGATTGAAATACATATATAAAAGCCATCAAAATAAACTCAATCTGCATGCCTTCTGTTCATTTCTTGGTTACTTCTGGCCCATTTAATAATACAGAAGGGACTTTCCTTGAGGCAGAGCTTCTTGAGAAATATTCCTGAAACATGGAGATGTCTGTCATTGTATTCTTATATTGCTGTAGTCTTTGTCACTACAAATAGGAGCCTAAGGTGTGCTATGTGGCTTTTAGCACCAGCATGTCTTTCTTCATGGTATCCTAAGTAAAATAACTTAAAACTTATTTTAAAGGAGAGAAGATTAGGAAAATAATTATTCTTAAATAGTCTAGTCCATTAGTGTCACAGCATGAAATAGTTTTATATCATTTTACAGTTGTTTACTGTGTAGAGAGTGATTCATACTTGTCCATGCATTGTTATAGGAAACTCTTTTTTTGGACCAAGGCTGGATAAGTTGAAGCATTTTCATTTTGTTTTATAGAGCCTTTTAAACTTTCTTTTCCCAGTTCATCCATACTCATTTCAGAGTAATGGTGGAATCACAAAAGTGGAAGTATCTAAGATGTGAGGCAGTATTACAGCTTGTCTCTCGATGTCAGTTGTGTAATAGTGCAGAAATATTATCTGTTCTTTTTTTCTGCAGACATGTATTAAGACAACAATTTTTTTCTTCTGTGTTGTCCAAAGATAAAATCTTAAGAGATGAATATGCTATGTTAACTGGCATCCTGATTTCTGAAGACGTTGTGATTCTCTTTACTATATCTTAAGCAGTTTCAAAGGTCTTTCTTTGGGATAATACAAAAAAAAAGCTACAAAATGTTTGGAAGCTACTCCTGGTGTTGAACTCCATACTATTTTGTATGCATAATTTTCTAAACATACCCTCCAGCTGTGATGTTTAGTGTGAATGAGCAACTCAGCTACATGACTTCATTCAGTCTGTGTACTGTATTTCCTTCTGAACTCCCCAAGAATGGAGAGTGGTTGGCAACTATATTGGAAGAATAATGGTCTTACTTTCCCAAAAATAGAATTCTTTAGCTGTATCTTTACTTTATATGCAGTCTTTCTGTATTCTCAGGTCTAAGAAGCTTTCAGTTTTGTGAAAAATAAAAAGTGGAAGGTACAGACACCATCTCTTAGGGCAATTTCTGAAGGAAGCACTTCTTTTGGAGGGGCTTGTTTGTTAAAGTACTTCTATAGGAATGCCCTAGTTTTGATGAAAATTCAGTCCCATCCAAGAGTGTTTCAAAATGACTGACCAAATGTAAAGATCCCCATAATAGGTGTGTAGTTTTGCAGTAGGTAACAGAGTTTCCTACTGTAAAACTGCTGATTTTAGGCTTACAGTGTTACCTGCAAGAAGGAAGACTTGAACTCTCATAAAGAATCTGTTTGATTTAGCTGTGTCTTCTCTCTTCCAGCTTTTTATGTTGCTGGCAAGTTTTTAATATTCCTCATGATTGTCCCTATCCACCTCCATATTTGATTGATATGGACAGATGACTTGCAACTTCTTCTCAGATATTCTTACCTTTAAAATAATTACTCATTTTATGAATTAGGCATGTTACATTTAAGAGTAATAGTTTGTCAGACATGTAAATCACAGAACAGCTGGTGTTGGAAGGGACCTTAGAGATAACCCAGGACCAAACCCCCTTAGACCAGGTTGTTCAATCACTTCTAGGTTTTTAAGGTAGGAATGTTTGCTGCTGAAGTACAGATTCCAGTAGTTTTTAGGTAGGCTTCTTCCAAAACAGTAAAATATAATTGATTCATTGATTCCTGTAGATGATTATTTAAAAGGACATTCCAGCTACTTTCTGGTATTTTTCTCTTCTTATTTTTTAACCCAAAATATCAAGAAAATAAATTTAACTTAGGAGTTCTTAGGTAATACTGGGTTTGATGCATCTGCTGGTCTTTGTCTGATTCCTTAGAAAGACAATTAATAATAATCCAAAAATGTTGTAAATTCTGTGTTAGCTGCTAAAATTTTTTACTAGGTTTTCTGCAATGCTGTCAAAATTACAGGAATTTGCAGAATAAAGTGATGTTGTTAGGATTTTGTCTGGTGCTGGTTCAAATCTGAGATTGTCTCAAATTCTTTGTGCCTCCTACCTCATATTACTAAGTATACTTCAAGTTACGATATGGTGTGGCCTTCTTACTGAGGCGTCATGTATTTCTAATGCTCACATTGAGTTTCTCGAAAATTTGCATTCAGAAATTACAACTCATGTTTTTAACATGCTAGTTTGTTGAAAGCCTTTGTTAGCCTCTCAATAAATGTAGATGGTTCTTCAGAAAACCAGTTCCAGTTCTTAAGTGGTACTTACAGATGTTTTAAATTACCTTCAATCTGACCTTGAGAAACAGCGTGACAGAATACTTTTAAAAATATTTGCAAAAATGAGCAAATATTTACCAAAGCGTTGGCACAGAAATACATTTGCCAAAGCCTAATTACATGTTAGCTTTCCCTTCTCATCAGTTTTTCCAATGTTTTTTCTGCATGTACTGTTGCATGTGTGTATTAGTGTAAATGCTAGGGATTTCTGTTTTGTTTTCTTTGGCTGCTCTTCATTTTTTAGCAAGGCAAATATAAGTCTCTATTTTTAAATGTTTAAAATAATTGCAGTAAAATATCCATGATCCTTAAAAAACAGTAATTTTATTGCCATGCATGGAGTGAGATTTTTGTGTTTAGCCACAACCAGAGTTGTATGTGGCTAAATGAGATTTATGAGCTTTCTCTATTTTCATCATTTAAACTTTGAGTACCATTTTACTCTGCCTTTCTGGAGAATGACAGGTAACAGGTTGTAGTTTTGACTGTTTTGCCCACTACAGGTGACCAACTGAGTGCCATACTGAATTCCATTCAGTCACGGCCAAATCTCCCAGCTCCTTCCATCTTTGATCAAGCTGCAAAACCTCCCTCTTCCCTTGTCCACAGTCCATTTGTGTTCGGACAGCCCCTTTCCTTCCAGCAGCCTCAGCCACAGCTTCAGAGTAAGTTTGTCAGCCTTACCTGCCTCATCAGTCTGTTTTCTGCAGCTTTGACATTGCTGTTCTCAGTTGCTTACCAGCTGCTAATCATCCCACAGTGCACCTTTCTGGTTTTGTTTTTTTTTTTTAAGTTTTTCATGATTCAGAAGCATGTGAGGTAATGCTCCCAAAGAAGTATACTTGTTCAACTTTAATTTTTATATTGACAATGTTTTGGGTTTGTATGTGTAACTTAAGGTAAATATTTCATATAGTACAAAATGTTGATAATTCTTTTAAACATCAAAAATGCACTGCAGTAATTACATAAGTATTAACTTTTCTTACTTGCTAAATTTTTATTTTTGTCATTGTTCCTAACTTTAGGGATGGACAGTGGGAATAACTTGGCACTACTCATGAGAAATGTTTTGTTAGTTTTCTGTTGGGTGCTCATAGGTTTGGCATGGTAATGAAAGCTTGCTCATTGAGGTGAATACCAGCTAACCTGATTACTGATGAGAGGACAGGAAACTGTTTTGATTTTTGAAAACAAAAAGCTCAGCATTCATGATGGATAGCTGATACTGCACTAAATTCTCCCTTAAATGCAGAACAGTTAGAGCACAGGTTACAGGAATACTAATTTATCCCTGTCTCCCACAAACTGTCTCTCTGAGATGCCTCAGCTCTTTCTTGTGCAACCCTGTCAGTCAGTTCAGTGGCTGTGTATATGCAGCCCTGCATCTCTGCAGCTCAGCCTATGGAAGTGACAGTGAAGCCCTTCATGTGAGAACTAGAGTAAGATTTCTACTTTTTTTTTTTTTTGCAATAAGATTTTTAATAATAAGATTTCTAATTTGCTTTTATAAGGACTGCCAGAAATATTTTGACTACTATCTTTAGTTTTGCTGGACTTACACCGACATCCTGAAAGCAGAATATTCCAAACTCTACTCAGATAAAACAACTGATTGCCAGTGGCATCAGCACACCCTCATTGAGAATTTGTCAAATATTTATTCTTTCCTGTCACTTTTAGGGATTTTTTTCTATTGTTGAGAGAGGTAAAGTCAGTTACTCAGCTTTGCTTCAAAAATAACCCTAATTGTCTTATTTCAAATTTCAAATGATCTGTAGCCCTGGCAGCTTGCTTGAGGTACTGCATCCTGGTCAGGCAGAAGTTGCAGTGCTGAGCTGCTGTTCAATACAGTGTCCTGTCAGGCTGCTTCCTTTCCATTCCATGCTGCAGAGCTGCAGTCCAACCATCCATTATCAGCTCCTGCCATTCTTGTCCCGAGTTCCTTGATACATCCCTTCAGTATTGTGCAATCAGTTTCTTTTTGGCTTTGTTCCTTTCCCATCTAGGTGCTGGTGCTTCTCTCTGCATTTTCTAAAATTATAGAGGGGGCACAAAAGACCAGCACACTTGGGGAGCATGTGCTTCTTGGTAGTGTTTCAGTAAAATGAAGAGAGAGAATCTTCTCAGCCAGGCATAGTGATCTCTTCTGTGTGTGACTTCATCATCAATTAAACCAATGACAACTGGTGTGATTGTTTTTTCAGATGCTGCATATTGCCAAGGCATCATTCCTGAAAATTTGGGCTAAATTACATGGTCTAATAATCTGTGCTTTTCAGGTTCTATAGGCAAGGGTACATATACAACATATATCAAGCTAGGTCAATCCAAAACCATCCTTGGAGGGCAGGTGTGGTAAAGGTTGGAGGAAGAGTACAAATTGTCAGGTGTTTTTTTAGAACTAATTTCCTCATATCACATCTTCAAAAGTTGTAGTTCGAAATTAAAAAAACTTAGAATTCTTTATGTACCTTTCCAGCACAGGAACACTTCTTTCAGTTAATAAACTTACATGGCTCAAGTGCTAGTGTTCCAAACCCCACCACTGATATAGAATATTGCTAATATTTTCTTATGATAGCATATTTCAGCTTTTGCTTTAATTCATTCACTCATACCCTTAGTTTAACCATACTAAATAACTTTTTTCTTTTTTAATATTCAGCATTTTTTTAACTTCAGTGCATTCTTTTATTCATGGAAAAATAATGTCTAAAAAAAATCCTAGTCCTGCTGTCTGTATTTGGCTTTGTCAGGAGGTGAAAAAAGATGCATGGATTGCAGTGCTTGAGGAAATTCACCTAACAGCTGTATTGTAGTTTCCATGTCAGTAAAAGCGAGTGAAAGAATACATTGTTTTTAAGAGGCGTCCATTGCTTAGGCAGTACAGCAAAGGCAGGTCAGTGCTTTTCTTCATCATGATGCAGAAAAGCAGTGGCATTTCAGAAGAAACACAAACTTAATTCCATTTTCCAGTGACATTTTATGTGATTGTTACAGAGTTTGTTTAAAGAAGACTCACATGAAGCAGTTAGTGGTATGTCTTGCTTCCTAGGTTTCCTCAGAGGAAGTAGGCATAGCTGTTAAAAGACTGCATCCTACCTAGAAATTGAATTGCCTCTTATGTCTCCATATTGGGTAGCTTTTGAAGCTGGAGCTATTTCCGTGTTGAAGGAAAGAGCATGACTAAAGGCACACTGTCACATTCAAATGACTCGTGAGAAAGACCTTGTCTGCCTTGTATTTCAAGTCTTTATAGTCTTTGAGGATGTTTCAGAAAGGAGTCGTGATCAAAATGTTGGTCCCTGAGGCTGTCCAGTTATCTTGGATATTCATAGATTTTCATACTCTTGGACCCACAGTCCCCTTGAAATGGTTTAATAGTAGTAGTACATCATTCAGCTCTAAATTACAACATTATAAAATGTAAATATTCTCAGACAGAGAGTGAAAGAATGAAGTATAAATGTGCATTCATGAAAGTGGATTTAGTAAATGTTTTCCTTTAATTATTCATTGAGTGGGATGCTAGAGTATCAAAATGACATTTTTAGTTTTGCTGCTATTGCTGTTTTGTGCTCCTAATGTTTGCTTGCCTTTTATCTTTAAAAATTGACAGTGACATCCTGTTACTCAGAAGCTATATAGTTATTATTGGATTTCTCCAAATCATTTGTAGGTATCAAAAATAGATAACTACTTTTACTAGTATTAAATCTGTGTTAATATGGTGTTGAGAAATTAGGGATTCATTTATTTTCTTAAATAATTAAATTTTTACTTCAAGTATATGAACACTTCCTCACTGTAGAGTTTGTACAGCTCATTGCATAAGGTAGCAGGCTTGGTAAGTTAATGTGTACAAGTTAGTAAATGTATTACCAGAACAAAAAGATACCTTAAATAATGTAGGAATTGAAATTACTTATTTTCAATTCAGCTACCTTACTCCATTTGTAGAAAAGGGTGTATCTAAAAGGGTTTTCTAACATACACATTCTCTTTACAATTATTACTTCAGTAAGAATTTCACTTCGTTTTTTTTCCAAAGGAGGGAATAGAAATTAGAGTCATATTTAAAATCAGAAAAAGATAGAAAAATTAGAAAAATAAAATGATAGACTGAAACAAAAGGTCCTTACTATTTTTCTCAAAGTTTCACTTTTGTAGAGCTGTACTTCTAACAGATTTGGTGTCAGTAGGTTCTACTGAAATCATCATGGATGACAGATCAGAATTCTTTTCCATCAAAATGATTTTAAGACCTGATACAATTTTTTTCATGTAGTGTTGACACTCGTCTACTGCTAGTTATATCTCTTGTATTGAGGAACTCATCATTACATAAGTGAAAATTATCAAAATACTACATTATTGAGATTCTTTTGAAAATGGAGAGGTTTGATGTGTTTAATTTTTTTTCATTCGTTACAGTGGTTAATGGGACTCCAACACAAATAATTAAATGTTCTCTAACTCGCATGAAGGGGTGTGTGAATTGATCATCTGGAAGGCTATATTGAAGTTCTAAATAATTAATTTCTGAATTTAGAGATGAAATGTTAATGTTTCAAACCCAGGTTCACTTCAAAACTAGACACTACTGGTTTTTATAATAAGCCATAAATCTCATTGGCTAGCTCCCATATATTGCATCCTAGGAACTAATATTGGAATTGCAGCATTTTTAGATCTATTAAGCTGATCTATTACATTCTACTACAAACTACTGTCTGTCATTTAAAACTACTGTAGGAATCTAAACACTGAATTCAGAACACATAACAAAGAAGATGCATATCATTTGAAATGCTTGTTTTTATCTTTGCTGCTTTTCCATTGAATCTGTGCTGCTTCTGTGCAACTGTTTTCCACTGTAGAATCTCCATCCTGCTGCCTTGCTTCTCGTGAGCGTATTTACAAAACTAGTGATGTAGCTGGGCCTGCCTCTGCTATTTCATCTCTCTCTCACAAACTGAAGGGTGGGTATGCATGCCAACGTAGCAAGGTTATTCAGATTTTTTACCTGCAAAATATTTTGGGTTTGGTTTTTTTTTTCCTCCTTCCATTCATTTTCATTTCATTCATGTAATAAAATAATGTTTTGAAAGCAAATGTTCAAGTTTGGTATTTGTCAGGAGCTCATCTGATGTAATCATTCAGTGTTGCCTTGCTGAGTTGCAGCAGCTCCGTGATACACAATCTAGCTGTCTCTGCTTTGTAGAATGGAAAGTGACTGTTAGTCTAATCACACCTGTTTCCAAATAATAGGCAAAAGAAGTATATAAGAAGAAACAGGAAATAAAATCTGGGGTGGGGTTTTTTGGGTTTTTTTTTTTTGGCTTACAGACAAAGCAGCTTGCTATTTTATGTGGTTTTTCCTTTGGGAGATTTTTCTTTTTGTGCTGATACTCTTTAATGCTACTTAGGATTGTTTATCTCTATATGTGCAAATCCAAACCTTTAGGTTTTTTAAAAAACAAAATACTTCCATTGTTGGAAGCCATTGTTAGGCTATACCTTTCATAAGCAGTTTTACTCTGGAATGTTTTCCTCATTTGTTAGTCTATACCTTTCATAAGCAGTTTTACTCTGGAATGGTTTCCTCATTTGTATTTGCTAATCCTGCATGTATGTACTTTAAATTTGATACTTTGCTGAATGGCTTGAAGTGTTCTATGTATGGTCATCTTCTCACTTTTTTTTTCTTTTTTTTTTTTTTTTTTTTTCTTTTATGAGGCATTCTGTAAAAGTTTCAATCTAAAGTATTTTCTCATCTGGCAGACTGGGAAAAATGTGTATAAAATAAATTCCAATTTGCATTTCAGAATTTATCTGTCACAAAATAAGCATTTTAAAATAGCTCATCAGTAAAACTGGTGAATAACTAAGCTGGAATGATTGAAATGCCTGGACTGATATTTCTGAAACTTTATTTTTTCTTTTAGCAAGAGCAGTCATTTTATAGATCACAATGTACCATGTTATTTCTTGCCTTCCTATTCCACCTCCCCCCTCCAAGTGAAAATCAATTATAGAACTTGTAAAAATAAAGACAGATTAGACTCTCAAAATTGATTATGATGATAAATACTTGAAGTAGTCTCATTATATTCCACTGTTTACATTTGTTGTATTATTCCTGAACATAGACACAGTATTTCTTCTCTGCTCAGAAAAATATGAATTTCTACCATGTCTTGGGAAGGCAGGAGAGTATCCTAACATTCAGGCTTGTTAAATATTGCAATATAATTCATTACTTCCACTTTTTCCCATTTTTGTTAATTTTATTGTAAGGTATTTAAATATGGTGATAGCAAATAAATAATTTTTTGTAACCTGAGGAAGCATCTTGGTTGCTAAATTTTGCTGAAATTTTTCCTAAATTTTTCATGGCTTTTTTTATATTGTGAGAGAAAATAGTAGAAAAAAATGCATCTATGTATTTTCTAGCATAGGGGTAAGGGTTGGTGATTGAGAACTGCATGAAGTTACTTCAGATCCCATAATGCATAAGAAAGTAGACACTGATTTCACATCTTCTAATACTGAGGGTACTAGATAAAAAGTGACCGTCTATCCTATTCCCATTAGAAATCAAAGTTAAAATTTGCAAGTATTCTCTGATTAATTGAAACTTCATTTTTTAACAAATATTTGCTTTCCAAAAAATATGCCCAGACAAGTGCAAATAACCTTTTGATATCTAGAAAAGTAAAATATTCCTAAGTACTGTGTCCTAATTCTGCAGGCCTTACTAGGGAAATACTTCTTGTGTTTTACTAATGAAAACCCATTCAAATCAAAAGGATTTAACTCTGTATTCAAGATTTTGCAGTGTAAGGATTTGTGGAGAGACGGCTGTATTGACTGCTTCATTACTTGCTAGTAATTCCCATATTGCTCGGATTAATTTTCAAAATACAATTCTACAAGGAAGACTTGATTCACAGAGGTATCAGGAGCAGATTGTCTTAATTAGCTACTTTCTTCATATACTTGTTTTGTATGTACTTGTACTAAGCTACCTGTAGTTCTTATAGCTCTTACAGTCTTAGAGTTCTGTAGATTATCTTATGTACAAAGTCACTGTGCATAGGAGCAATAAATTAGTGCATCAGAGTTGGAGGACATCATTGACTAGACTTGGCCATTTAACTTACCGGTTGAAAAAGTGTGTTTTGGGAGGAGGTTAAGTGTTTTGGTAGCAGAACATCGGATAGATTTTGCATTTAGGAAAGTAGATTCCATAGATTATCAATTTGAGTAGTTTTGAGCATATTTGCAAGCCTCTTGCCCAATTTGCCATACTAACAGTGTTTACTTCCTATAATTCCTGACTTTTGAGTATTAGAGGAAATAAATCTCGCAGTACATTCGATCTCTGTGCAAGTCTCATGTTGCAGTCAGCCTGTCACACATTGAGATAATAGATAAATAGTCCCTGGTTTCTGTTGCAATTGTGGTAAACTTAGTTAACTCCTGGAATTTTACCTAAGGATGTAAATTGTGCTTCTTTTACTAGGGTTTTGTAGAAAGAGTGAACTGTGCCTTTTGATACCTCCATAGTAGTGTTTTCTCTGTAAAAACTTCCTAACACTTGTTTCTGTCTATCTTTGGGAGAAGAAATGTATCAAAAGTATTCTAGTGAGGGAAAGATCCCTTCATGTTTCCTTTCATTTTGATGTGAACAGAAACATGTGTTTGATCTTTATCTTGTGTTCAGGTCTTTAGTCCTTGTTTTGTGCTATTGAAGGTGTCACTGTCAACATGTAATAATTCAATTATGAAATATTATACAGGTGACCGAATGAATTTCACGGGAGCTGTTAGACCTGTTTCTCCAGCAGGAAAGTCAGACGTGTCATCCAAACACAGAGCTGACTGCAGGTCACCTAAGCTCGATGTGCGAATGAACAGAGCTGCTGCCGAGCAGAAGAAACCCAGAAATACCGATGGCTTATCAGCCAGTGAGTGTCTGATGCTGAAATCAGACGCTGCAAAGCTGCGGTCAGACTCGCACAGCAGGTCTTTGTCCCCAAATCATAACACTTTGCAGACACTAAAAACCGATGGAAGAACAACTCCTGGTCTGAGAGCTGAATCTCCAGGGCCAGGAACCCGGTCATCTTCTCCAAAGACAAAGACACTTACAGGCATTAGATCTGGTGCTAGTTCTCCACGATCCTCATCACCCCATGACAAAACTCTACCTCAGAAACCTTCATCCCCTGTGAAAACAAAGCTTGATCCTCCTCGAGAACGCTCCAAATCAGATTCCTACACATTAGATCCTGACACCCTTCGCAAAAAGAAAGTGCCACTAACAGAACCCTTAAGGGGGAGGTCCACTTCACCCAAACCAAAAACAATTGCGAAAGATGGAAAACCTGCACCAGAAACTGAAAACAGAGCTCCTTCCCCTCATGTCGTACAAGAAAATCTTCACAGTGAGGTGGTTGAAGTCTGTACTTCAAGTACTTTAAAGACTGACAGCATTACAGATACCACCTGTGAGGACAACACTGAATTCAGAAGTCTGGACGATGCTTCTAATAAAGTTCATTTCAGCATTGGAAAAGCACCACTGAAGGATGAGCAAGACATGAGAGCATCTCCAAAAGTGAGCCGTAAATGTGCTGGCAGGCACACAAGACCCAAAAAGGAAAAATCCAACTTCCTTTTCAAAGGAGATGGATCAAAGCCCATAGAGCCTGCCAAGCAAGCAATGTCACCTTCTGTTGCAGAATGTGCTCGAGCCGTATTTGCCGCATTTCTTTGGCATGAAGGAATAGTTCATGATGCTATGGCATGTTCATCCTTTTTGAAGTTTAATCCAGAACTGTCCAAAGAGCATGCACCCATACGAAGCAGTCTTACTCAACAACCTGCAGAGGAAAAAGAAACCAAGTTGAAAAATAGACATTCATTGGAAATATCATCTGCTCTTAACATGTTCAACATCTCACCTCACGGACCAGATATATCTAAAATGGGTAGCATCAATAAAAACAAAGTCCTCTCAATGTTAAAAGAACCACCTTTACATGAAAAGTGTGAGGATGGAAAAACTGAAACTACCTCCTTTGAAACATCCAGTCATCACACAATGAAATCCAAGTCCCCTCTTCCATTAACACTGCAGCACTTAGTAGCTTTCTGGGAAGATATTTCTTTAGCAACTATTAAAGCAGCTTCCCAAAACATGATTTTTCCAAGTCCTGGTTCTTGTGCAGTGTTAAAGAAGAAGGAAAGTGACAAAGATAACAAGAAAGCCAAAAAGGAGAAAAAGAAAAAAGAAAAGGTTGAGGCTAGGCCAAGGGGAAATCTTTTTGGTGAGATGGCCCAGCTTGCAGTGGGAGGACCTGAAAAAGACACCATCTGCGAGCTGTGTGGAGAATCCCATCCATATCCAGTGACTTACCACATGAGACAAGCTCATCCAGGTAAGACTCAATATTTTTAATTCCCATGTCCATCCTTAAAGTATATTTCACACACATGTTTTGGTGTTAGTTACTGTTACAAAAATGTGTCAGGCTTTACTTTCTATTATATACACTAAATTAAAAGTTACACATGCGTACAGGTTATGTGCACATCTTTGTTATAATTCTAAGTAGTTATGGATCTAAAGTTTCAAAGTTATTTGAAACAAGGTCAGAATAATGCTCTGACTTTACAGTAGCTCTTCAGAAACGTGCCATGTTTTACACTTTAGAATTTGAAACTGTGCTGAGAAAATTGAAAATAAAAAATTAGATTGGTTGCTTAGAATCTCTACATTGACAGAAGTTTTCTCTTACTGTTCTGCTGTTAAGAGTAGAAAATGTGTCTGCTCTGTCAGTACTGAGTATCAGTGACTTAATATTTTTGATGTACTTGTTGGTGTGTACCTTTTTTTGGCTCTATGTGTGTAAAGTCCTGAATCTGAAAAACTCCAGTCAGCAAAAGAATACCCTGCATTCCCTCTTAACCTTTGTTGTCTAGGAGGCAAGATTTTTATGTTTGTTAAATCACAGATTTAACAAATCTGTGATTTAATAATACTGACCTTATCATAACTAAGCTGTCTAAATAGAGAGCGGTTCATTCTATGGACAAGTTTTTTATAAAAACCTGAAAACAACAGTGCAGTTGTATTCTTCGGACATTGGTGGGACATATGGACAAGAACTTTGTTTTGTAACCAATTCAGATATACAGAAAGGTAGAAAAATAGGCCAGGAAAAGACAAGCATCTTCCTTTCTCCCCTCTTCATCCCTCTTTTACAGCAATGAATAATAGAGTAAGAATACTTCTTTTGAAATAACTTGTTGTCACCTTTCCCTGATGTAGGTTGTGGCCGCTATGCAGGTGGCCAAGGTTACAACAGCATTGGGCACTTCTGTGGAGGATGGGCTGGGAATTGTGGAGATGGTGGCATCGGAGGGAGCACGTGGTACTTGGTGTGTGATCGATGCAGAGAAAAGTATCTCCGTGAAAAGCAAGCAGCAGCAAGAGAGAAGGTATTTCCAGCTCATATATTTAACTTTCTATCTGCTTAATAGTGCTATGTTTTAAATGGCAACCGTACAAAAGGTGTTTTTCTTGCACTGGTCTTCAAGGACTAATTTCAAAATCTTGCTTAAAATATTCAAATATGTTGATGTTAATGGTGCTAATTTAACTTTATTTTTTAAATTAAACTTCCTGAAACTTTTTGCATGCAAAATTAATCCTAAGGCAAATGTCAAAACTATCAGCTGTTCATTAGAAGTTTGTGAAGGTAGGAAAGTAATAGAGATGTGTTTTTTCATAGAAGGTGCTTTATAACAGGTAGAATTAAGTGGCTGTATTATGAGCTAGGTTGTCAGATTTTCCTGTGGTGAATTTAATTATACCTTTTTAAAATTTATCTAGATTAAACAATCTAGGAGAAAACCAATGCAAGTTAAGACACCTCGTGCCTTGCCAACTATGGAAGCTCATCAAGTGATTAAAGCCAATGCACTGTATTTACTGTCCCTGAGTAGTGCTGCTGAGCCCAGTATCCTCTGCTATAACCCTGCAAAAGCATTCCAATCTCAACTTCCCAGTCTCAAAGAAGGAATTTCTGAAGACTTTCCCATTAAGATGCCATGTCTCTATCTACAGACATTAGCAAGGTAATTAGAGGAAGCGTATGAATATATACTCATCTATGTAGAGTATTGGATAAAAATGTGTGCGTAAACTAAACTAAAACTTACATAGAAAAAGACATATTTTCCTAATTCTTCATGATGTTTTTTCCTCTGTTTCAATCCATGATCTTGTTCAATTTTTTAGACTGTATTTTCTCCTAGAGTCAAATATGCTCTAAGTAGCTTTCGGAAGCTAAATATATTACAACAGTTCAGTTTCTGTCCAAAGAATTCCAAATATCCCAAGGAGTTTAACTTA
Source organism: Pycnonotus jocosus (assembly GCA_013400435.1). NCBI lineage: Eukaryota > Metazoa > Chordata > Aves > Passeriformes > Pycnonotidae > Pycnonotus > Pycnonotus jocosus. The sequence goes on from VWYP01034995.1 coordinate 50,167, forward strand.
GTTTGTTAGTAGCAGACATATGTGCTACTTTTTTCTCTTCACAGTTAAAAATAGTAAAAAGGAAACCAGAAGACTTGTGCTTTCTTGGTAATTCTAAGTAGATTTCACTGTAGTGTCTCATGTTTATATTGGGACCTACAATACATTTTGGAAATACCAGATGAAAATACTGAAAGACAGAAAAGGGTGATCCCCACTACCTGTTGGTTGAGAATGCCAATGTATCTTCCATGAACACTTTAAAGTCACAACCAGCTTAAAAGCATTAATAGGTAAAGAGTAAATGAATAATGTTGGCTTATGGAGTGTATTGGCAAACTGCTTTTGTGTATGTGTGTTTCAGCAATTTTTAACCTTTAATCCTAATTTAAAAATCTCACTTGGTGTAGGCATCATCATGAAAATTTTGTTGGATACCAGGATGACAACCTCTTCCAGGATGAGATGAGATACTTGCGCTCAACTTCAGTACCTGCGCCGTACATCTCTGTTACTCCTGATGCAAGCCCTAATGTTTTTGAAGAGCCAGAGAGTAACATGAAATCTATGCCCCCAAGGTACTTCCTTGTAATTCTAGGTGCTACATAAAAATGTTAAAGCAGTAGCATAACATCAATTTAAAAAAATAAAAGGAAAACATTGGTGCAGTTAAGAAGCTAAAATACCAGATCAGTCTCTGAAATAGCAGCATAAAAGCCAAAAGTATGTGAAGCTGTAGTTAGGAAAATTTCAGTGAATCATAGCGTATCAGGTATGCTGTTAGCAGTGTTAGGAATATGTTTGAATATGTAGATACATAAGGAATATACAAATCAGAACTGAAACTTCTTACTGTGCTTCAAACCAATTACTTCTCTCTAGCAAGATCCTGGGTTTACAACCCTAATACAAAAAAAATATTTTTTGTTGATAAGTACTCTTAGCATACAGAGAAATTTATCCATAGCCTTTATATCCCACCTGCATATTTCCTCATAGAGAAAAATTTCCCAGAATCTAAAGAACTGAAGAAGTGATCTAAGGATCAATAATCCAAGTACTATAACTGTTGCAAACTCCTTGAAAATATAGCCAATTTTATCAACTGTATGTCTGTTCTTTACCACAACTGATTGAGTGTGGATTAATGGCCTTTTTGAAAGAAAGTAGCTGTTGTTCTCCTTTCAGGATTTCATTCTGAAGGGAAGTTTGAACAGGAGGAAATTTCAGTACCTTACACTTTTCAAAGCAGATGTTGCTGCTTTGTTCTGTGGGCATATAAATGTCACTGAAGAAATGACAATGAGTGCTAGATGGTTTCTGCCAGGTTAAGCCACTTTCTTGTCTCGTTAATTTTATTGTGATCTAATTCAAGCAAGTATAAAAATTTTTGTTTCTCCAGGGAAAAAGTGGCTCTTACTATTAATAATAGTCCAGAATCTTACATAGATGTGGTGCTCAGTGTTTTCAGATGTCAGTGATTCCTCATATTATAGTGAGGATATAATGAAGAGAAAATTTGCTTTTAATCTGTTTTTATTTCAATTTGTTGTATTTCATACTGACTGCACAAATAGTTTATTGGAATACTACAATCTATAATGTAGTCTTTTCAGAAATAGAACTTTTCTAACAAAACTCCTTAAGAGTCCATCGTATTGGTATATTCCTTTATTAAAACTCTGGACACCATGGTCTCCTGAGGCCTATAGGGACAGCATAAGCTGGGAGTCCTTCTGCAGACTGTAAGAAGTCCACTGAAGGTAAGGAGTAAAACATGCCAGAGGTATAGCTGTAGCAATTCAAATTTGACTTTAAGACTAATGATGTTAGAAACTATGACTTCACATAAAGTTCTAAATTTCAGTTGGCTTGCATATTACAAATTCACTTCATAGATGTTTTCACATGCATTCTCAGGAGAAGTTTGGTCTGAAACTTCAGTTTAGGCATGATCTGAATGTTTGTATCTCTCTAAAAGAAATACCTAAATTCTTGGAATTCATCATGTCCATCATTACATTTGTTTATAAAGCACTTGCATGCTTTTTCACCCTGTGTAATTCTAATATGTGCTCCTTCTTTTCCAGCATTTAAACAGTAATTAGGTACATAAGACAAAGTTTCATGCAGTAGTAACACTGTGATTATGAAATGCATGTATCCTTATTAATTATTGGTGTGTAATTCAGATATACTCTATATGTTTTTTAATGAGTGTATTACTTCACTGATTTCTCTGTAGTTTGGAAACCAGTCCAATCACAGATACGGATCTTGCAAAGCGCACAGTCTTTCAAAGATCATATTCAGTTGTTGCATCAGAATATGACAAACAGCACTCAATTTTGCCAGCCCGTGTCAAGGCAATCCCCAGGAGACGAGTCAACAGTGGAGATGCAGGTAAGAGCACAGACATCAGAAGCAGGCAAGAATGATTCAAGCATTTACAATTCTTCTTGGAAACTGTAGACAAATATATTTTTTATAAATACATGTAGTACCTTTTTAGTTATAAAACAAAATAATAGCAAACATTAGGTGTTTGGTAATCGGCACAGAATTAGCCTAAAATTGGATTAGGATTTTCCATAATTCTAAAATTAGTGGTGAATCTTCTGTGCCTGATTTAAAAGTGAAGGTGGTATTTTCTTTCTCAGTTGAAGCATCATTTTTCCATATTGCTTTTTTAATGCGATTTTCTCTCAGAAAAAATAAAATCAATTCTAAAAGTGCTTTATTGCTTTTCATTTTTACTGTGGCTATAAAATTGAAATGCACAAGGAATCTAATGTATGCATATTTTTATGCTTTTGAATAGAAGTGGGGTCCTCTCTCCTGAGACATCCATCTCCTGAACTTTCTCGGTTAATCTCCGCCCACAGCTCTCTTTCCAAAGGAGAGAGAAATTTCCAGTGGCCAGTATTGGCATTTGTAATACAGCATCATGATCTGGAAGGACTTGAAATAGCAATGAAACAAGCCTTACGGAAATCTGCTTGCCGAGTCTTTGCCATGGAGGTATTCATGTACTGGTGGCTCTTGTATGATTAAAATAAGGTGGTCATAAATTCTATGTTGGAAATTTTTTTTAAGATTATGCTACATTCTCTGTAATATAGTTGTCATTTTAATAAACTGTTTTAGCTACAGAGCAATAATGTCTTACTTGAAGACCTTTGCATTATTATTTGCCTGTCCAAATCATCAGTGTACCTCCTTATATAAATGCTTTAGGAAAAGGTTTTACTCCAGGTTTGCGTAACCAAATGATAACCCCTTGCATGTAATTTGTTTCAGGCCTTCAATTGGCTTCTTTGTAATGTCATTCAGACAACTTCTCTTCATGATATCTTATGGCATTTTGTGGCTTCCCTAACTCCTGCGCCTGTAGAGCCTGAAGAAGAAGAGGATGAAGAGAATAAATCAAATAAAGAAAATGCAGAACAAGTAAGTAAGGTTCTGCTGATTCTGTAGGCAAATTAGAAATACCTCCATATGGAAAAAAAAAATTCTTTAATCCTCCCCGTATGAAACAAAACCTTAAATTGTAGTTGAATTCATGTTGTAGACAGAGATTAATTTTTTTCTCAATTACCACTTTCTATGTGCTGATGAATCACGAGGTCTTGTAAAGCATTATTTTTTAGTATTCATGGGAAATAAGAGAAAAAAACCCACAAGAGCATTGCCAATACATTTTTAAAAAATAACCATTTGTTTCTTACTTCTCCTTTGCGTTGTGACGAGAGAAGAGAAAATATTTTTTAGAAAAGCTTTGTAGTTTGGTTTACTGTGTCTTTCAGCGTTTTAAGAAAAGTCCATAGTTAATTTTAACAGTGCATTGTTAATTTACGTACTGCTGTGCATGTGCATATACATATAAAATTAAATAAGTAATTAAATGTATACTTAATTTAGTGATTTAAGAAAAATCTACAGTTCTGAAAATGTAGCATGTGAAATGGAATAGTCTAACATACCATACTTCCAAAAAATATCTTCATACAACCTCTTCTAGATTTAGCTCTGATTTAAAACACTATCACATCCACAATGAATATAGCTAAAAAAAGTCATGCTAGTGCTGTCAATAAGTCAGGAGAATCTTTATCACTTCAAACCCAATCCAGTTTTGAAATTAGTTGTTCTGAAATTAGTCTTTTCAGCAGTGTAGCCTGGTACACTGCTTTTCTGATACTGACACACCTTAACTAAGGATTATTATTTTCACAGCTCTAATGAAATGCAGCAACTGATAACATTAGCTTAGTTATCAAGTTTGCTGCGGCTGGATTTTGCTGCTCAGATAAAGTTGGTTTCAACTGCTGGAATACGTTACTTATTTCTGATTTGTTTTGAAATTTTTGCAGTGTAATATTTCCCATCTTTAAATCATGAGAAACGTGTGGCAGTATATGATATACTTCTGAAATTCCCAGTTTGAGGCTCATGTGTAACTTACTGTAAAAATTCTCTGCCAGGAACTGCATCAAGTTCACATTCATTGTAAGATTGTTGCAGTTACTCTTAAAGCAAATAGCAGAAATGTTTTGTTTACTTAACCTTTTGTCTCAAAGTCTGTTAATAGTAAATAAATTGGTTTCCTGTGTAGGAAAAAGACACGCGAGTGTGTGAACACCCTCTGTCCGATATAGTGATTGCTGGGGAAGCTGCTCACCCCTTACCCCACACTTTCCATCGCCTTCTTCAGACAATCTCTGATCTTATGATGTCTCTTCCCAGTGGTAGTGCATTACAGCAAATGGCCTTAAGGTAAGCACAAATCAAGAAAATTCTTGAGAAGGCTGGAAATGTTATTGAATACCAGGTTAAAAGATTTTGCAATGTAAATAGGATGGTTGAAAACTTTGTGCGAGAAGGAGCTCATCTATCCTTACCACTAGAGAAAAGGTACATAGAAGACACTTACGTGTTTATAAATATAAATAATAGCATAAGACTTCATAGAGAGGAAAGTACTTTCTTTTAAATTCTGTACTGTGTCCACTGTGAAAAAGAAAACATCTTAGAGAATAATTCGGTAGGATCTGCGTGTATGTGCATGGCAGTGTAGTACACTTCGTTCAGAAATCTGTCACCTGAATAATGTCTTTAAACTTTGAGATTTTTTCTGTGTATTTGTGTCAAAGATACAAAATAAATAAAAATGATTGCATTTACTATTCAAATTCTAAGAAAACTTTATTCCTGCTTTCCACAAAACGGTACACTAGAAACACTTGAGGTCCTGCAAAATTTGAAGTTCAACGTTTACAGAAAATACTTTGAGAAGCAAAAATGTAATTAATAGTTTCATGGGTAAGTTATCCTTTGCCAACAGTCAAAATTTCAAAGTCAACTAAATGTGTTTTCAGGTGCTGGAGTCTTAAATTCAAACAATCTGATCACCAGTTTCTGCACCAGAGCAATGTTTTTCATCATATCAACAATATTTTGTCTAAATCTGATGATGGAGATAGTGAAGAGAGTTTCAGTATCAGCGTTCAGTCTGGTTTTGAAGTCATGAATCAGGCAAGTATTACAGCTCTGCCTCAGAAGCAGAGATAATTTATGAACAGTCTGTACTTCTGATGATGATTCTCTTTAAATTAAAAGATTCCTTATTGCAATGTCATATTTCCTTGAACATATCTCTTTGGGATCTTGTCCCTGCTATTTAGACTCTCATATTTAGCTTTAGGTTCAAGTATTGAACCTAAAGCTAATATTGACCCTTAGCCTTTGTATCACTGAAATTTAAATTTTGGAGCCGTGCTTGTATGTGCTTGTTTGCAAGTGAAGTTTTTGGGGAATGACATGGAGTTGGTTAACTTGTTAAATATTGTGTACTTCTAGTTCTTGTTTACATCTTTTTCCTTCTCCTATTCCAAGGAGCATGAATTAATATTTCTGTTTAATATTTTTAAAGTGTTTTCTTCCCATTTACTAATATATTTAGGCATTTGCTAATATATTCAGCTCTTAGCTGTTAATGTTCCCTTTGGTTTAAAGGACTGAATAATTTGAATCAATAAAGGATAAATTTCATGGAGAGCACATTCATCAAAACAGAAATGTCTGTGTTGTTTTAAAAATTGTAAATCATGCCTGTATTTGGGCTTACTCTCAAGTATTTTAAAAATTTCCATTTGTTTTCACAGGAACTGTGTATAGTAGTTTGTCTGAAAGACCTAACCAGCATTGTTGACATTAAAACATCAAGCCGACCTGCCATGATTGGTAGTTTAACAGATGGGTCTACAGAAACGTTCTGGGAGTCAGGAGATGAGGACAAAAACAAAACTAAAAACATCACAATTAACTGTGTAAAAGGAATCAATGCACGTTATGTTTGTGTTCATGTAGACAATTCCAGAGATCTTGGGGTAAGAGGAAAATAAAACTGTCTCTCATTGAAGGTACATAGTCCAAGCTGTATGTGTTTGTAAATCAGGGAGTGCTATTTTCTTTGTCAGTTGGTAATTCTAATTCAGAAGTTCACATTTCAAAGTAAAGTTTCCAAGTCCTGTGATTTACAAAGCAGGAACTGTTATGATCAGATCAGTCTGCCTGAATTTGCAGTTGCATAAAACTGAAACTGGGAAACTTAATTCTTAGTGGCATGTTCTATTTCAGATGCATTTTCAATCATTTGATTATTTTAAGTTACTTTTCTTGCTCATAGTTTCTGCAGAAGCATTGAAATAAGGAGCTGTCATAAAATCCAAATTTTCTAGACTTTCTACATTCTTTTTTATTGATCTGTACAGCAATGTTACATACATATCTGTATTTCAGCTACAGCATTTAATACAAAGAGTAGACTGTGTTAGAGAGCTGTATTTTGGAGTTCTTTGTCCTTGCTTTAGATCACGGGCATTTTTTTGTAATGAAGCAGTTTTTCTCATTTATGTATGTACTCTCCTAGTGCAGAAGAAGTAGTCAGAACTGTCTTCAGTTGAAGTGTTTCATTCTTATTTTGCTTGTTTGTTGCAGAACAAAGTGACTTCCATGACCTTCCTAACTGGCAAGGCAGTAGAAGATCTCTGTAGAATAAAGCAGGTAAACATTTTAACAGTTGACATAGAAAAATTGCTATCATTTTTGTGCACATACCAGAGATTTTTCTGAGCAAATAGTTTGCTTTTCTTACAGTAAATAAATCACTTAGCAAATATCAGACATAATACTAAGCCGTGGAAAATACTGTATTATTAATGACAGAATTAAGCCATGTATACTGACTATTGATCAAGCTTTTACTCTTCTACTGAAACAGAACATATGTAAAATGTTCCTTAGATTAATTTAGTTTCAATTACTATATGATAGCTTATCCTTTCACCTGTAAAGTGTCTCCAAAAAGGACTCTCAGAACACAGGCAGGGACTGATGCAGCTTTGCTCCCTCTTTGCTCTGACACTTTTCCAACAGCTTTTTACCCTCCAGCACACCCACATACAATATCCTGTCTCATGGTATTAAAAGAAGAAGTTAGCCTTGTCTGCTGCAGCACAGGTCCATGCAGACACTGAGAATTAATATAGAAATGGGAAAGAACAATACTAGCTTGATTATAAATGAGCCCATGGATAGGAGAGAGGGCTCACTTGGCTCAGGGTTTGGGTTTCTCTGGGTAGTGATGTGAGGCACTACACCGTATCAGAGCTTGGTTTCCAGTAGTGACATTGCAGTTTCATATGAAATAATATGATTTCATATGGCATTATTTATGTTGGTTTTTGTTTTGTTTTGTTTTTTAAATAGTACTTATTTTAAAATAAACTTAAATTTATGCAGCTCATCTCCCTTTTGGTAAGGGTAGTAAATCCTGACTTTCACAGATTAACAATTTCTTTGGCAGGGGTTTGTGTGAATAGAAATAAAATAACGTATCTAATGATAATTGTGTGTTATATTTTCAGGTAAATTACAGAGGCTGTTTTTTTCTTTTTTCATAAAAATAGTGACCAAATATTAGTTTTAAGAGTTGTTTTTTAGATATATTAACTGTTACTTTGAGGATAAAAGAGTAGGTCACTATTTCTAATCAGCTTTACAGATAAAACAGAAATGGCTATATGTCACTTTTTAATTGAACTCAGAAGGTTGAATATTTTTATGGTTAAACATAAGTCTTACTGCTCAGGTTGAGATTTTCATTACAAGTATAGTATTTGTTACAGTGATATATGATGAGAGGTGACTTTTTGTTTGATATAAGTCAGTTTCCAACTTTATATTCCTCTTTAACAGGTAGACTTGGATTCAAGACATATTGGCTGGGTAACAAGTGAACTTCCTGGGGGTGATAATCACATCATCAAAATAGAGTTGAAGGGTCCAGAGAACACACTGAGAGTTCGACAAGTGAAAATTCTTGGATGGAAGGATGGTGAAAGTATTAAAATAGCAGGCCAGATATCTGCAAGTGTGGCTCAGCAAAGAAACTGTGAATCTGAGACACTGCGAGTATTCCGACTTATAACATCCCAGGTGGGATTTTAATGACGTGTTACACAGCTGAAGTTACTATGAATTGTAGACTTGAGGTGCTTTGCATTGTAATGGAAAATGTCACATCTGCACAAGTTTATCTTTGAGATGTGTAATTATCTTTGTCTTTCTTCCAGGTATTTGGGAAACTTATCTCTGGAGATGCTGAGCCAACCCCAGAACAAGAAGAAAAAGCACTGTTGTCTTCCCCAGAAGGAGAAGAAAAAGTACACAATGTATTTATTTGTATTCTATCAATAATACTTTGCTGAAAGAAATGATCCAGGATGATTTTCAGTAGTTGTTCCATTTCTTTTGCTGCATAATTTTTAGATCAAAACAAAAGTAAAATGTCACAATTGCTTATTTTCAAAATATCACAGTGTATTTTTAGTAGTAAACCATGGTGTCTTCTTTTTAAAGTAAATTATAACTGAGGCATATGCATGTAATGGAAATACCACAGTAATGGCGGTGCAAATGATACCTGCAATTACAGAAGTGCTTAACACCTGTCGTAATGGTCAACCTGAAAGTCCTGGCTATTATCTTTTGCCTCATACTGTTAATATGTAGAGAAAAAATATGAAGAAACTGCAGTGCACTTTTTTTGCCTATTATTTCATTTGGTGCTTAAATTCCTCTTACAAGGAGAAAGTTAATACATTGAAGAGGTATTTATTAAGCATAGTTAAATTGATCTTGCTTATATATCTTTCTGTAAAAAAAGCTACTAACTTATAAAACACAGTTTGTTGATGCATTCCATGTTAATTACTGCAGTAATTAGTTCTTGAAACTTTTGATCTAATGTAAAATATGCTTTTTATGAAGGCAACATCAGATGCAGACCTGAAGGAGCACATGGTAGGGATCATATTCAGCCGAAGCAAACTGACAAATTTGCAGAAACAGGTTTGTTCCTTTTGAAATTATTTGAGGATTAAATCTTGGTGTCTTGTAATAAATAAGCTAATTTTCAGTGAATATTGCTATGAAGATTTTCACAATGATAGAGCTGTTGATTAATTTTGAAAATTTTTAGTTTAATAAGTTAAGCAGAATCTACTCTTCTGTCACTCATCTTCACAAACATTGTAGTCTCCTAAAAATGCTTTTTACCATGCTATTGTTTCTAAAATTTCTTTAATCTTTCTGACTATTAAACTGAACAAGAGATTATTTTAATAAGTGCTTTTTATTTTTGTGTTTTGAGTTAATGTACTTCTTAGGGGGTTTATATGGAGTGGGGTTTTTTAGCCCAAATGGTATGTAAAAAGTAAATTAAAAGGCAGGATCTGCAATAAAATAAAAAAATAATTCAATTAAATTTTTGAGAACAAAAATGAGCAAATTTTATTCTTCATATGAGTATATGCTAAAAACTAATTTAAGGACAGGCCAAATTTCAAAGTAGGGTTTCCTATTTTAGCCGTACTTGTGAAGGTACCTAAACCCCAAGGTTTTGCACTTGCCAGAAGTTTCTCAGCGCCGTTGTGTGTTTGGCTTCTGTTGGGGCAGGTGTGCGCCCACATCGTGCAGGCCATCCGGATGGAGGCGACGCGCGTCCGCGAGGAGTGGGAGCACGCCATCTCCAGCAAGGAGAACGCCAACTCGCAGCCCAGCGACGAGGACGCCTCCTCGGACGCCTACTGCTTCGAGCTGCTCTCCATGGTGCTGGCGCTCAGCGGCTCCAACGTGGGCCGCCAGTACCTGGCCCAGCAGCTCACTCTGCTCCAGGACCTCTTCTCCTTGCTGCACACTGCTTCTCCCAGGGTGCAGAGGCAGGTCAGTGCTGACCGCTCCTCCAATGGCTCAGTATTCCTAGGAAAGCATCTTCAGAATCCTAAAATGACGTGCTTGAAAATAATACAGAATTTCTTTTGGGAATTGAAGTGTCAGGTTTTAGGGTGTTGGGTGTTGGTTTTTTAATAAGTAGAGCATGGTAGAAATATCTGTCAGATGAACAGCACAGTGGTTTTTGGGTATTTCATATTATTGGTATATAATGCCTGCGTAGCCTGTGTAGGCAAGATGAGAGGTTCTTAATTACCAGAGTCCGTTATGGATCCGGCATGAGTCCTCAGCATGTGTCTTACACTCAGGCTCTAAGTGTAGTTGTGTGGAACTAGACAGCTCTTTTCTACTCTTGATATCCTCAAGGGGAGTTTTAATATTTGTTTCTTTCTGAATTTGAGTGTTGTCTGAATGTATATATAGTTACATGTGCATAATATATAAACACACGTATATATGTGTTTAATAATGTTAATAAGAGATAATTATTATAATAAAATAATTATATAATAATAACAAATAAAATATTTGCATTAGTAAGGTAAATGTCGTATTCTGTTGCTAGGTGCTGTGCCTTCTTCAGGTGGATTTTATGTTTCTGTTGTAGAAGTTTTTATCTCTCATACTCTTTATTCTTCCTTTTACAATTTTTGAACTGTTAAAATCTCACATCTCAGCTTGCCTGGAGGCAGATACTTAGTCATTTTGATACATTGCAGATATGCAGTAGCATGTTAAGAGAACATTGAGGGCTTGCAAAATTACATATGAAATGTTAAGTGCTTAAGCTTTCATCAGCTGTCATCAGCTTTCATGCTGATCTGGATCAAACTTTGCATTATATATGCAATTTCAACCCCAGCTTTACCAGTTGGTAAGGTTACATCATTTCAAGATAACTCTTGTTGGGTCCAGAGCTATTGGCACAGCAAAAAATTCCAGTTAGACTATCAAAAGGAAAAGTAAAGGAGTTGGAAAGAGTATTATAGTTCTCAATACCTTAGGCAAGTACTTTGTTTCCAGAAGTCTAAAGTGTCTGTAACAGTTCTACCAGTTTCTGACATCTCAGTAATGCATGTGAAGTGGGTGACATTTCTGTACCATGCAAGCAAATCAGAGTTGTACAAGCTTCTGTATCACTGTTACCCTAAGTCCAGTACCAAACAAAATTTTGTTATTAAGTGGAGACTAAGTACTGTTTGAGTGAGATCAGTTTTAGACTCTTTGGCCTTGTCTCACTGCTTAAATTAATAAACACTTGATCATAAGATAGAAATACTGCAGGATTTCTTACAGGAATAATTAACTACAGCAATTAGATTGAGTCCTTCTAACTGAAATGATTTGTGAAGAAGGACTTTATTTGATTTTTCTTGAAAACTCCAGCTGTCTTGGTAAGAATTGTGGTGGTCTGATTTTTTTTTTCTCCAGGTGACATCATTACTGAGGCGTGTTTTGCCCGAAGTAACCCCCAGTCGCCTGGCAAGTATTATAGGGGTGAAGTCTCTTCCACCAGCAGATATAAGTGATATAATTCATTCAACAGAAAAAGGAGATTGGAACAAACTAGGTATCTTGGACATGTTTTTGGGATGCATTGCCAAAGCTCTCACTGTACAGCTAAAAGCCAAAGGAACTACTATCACTGGTACAGCTGGCACTACTGCAGGCAAAGGAGTTACTACAGTCACTCTTCCAATGATCTTCAATTCCAGGTTTGTTCAAAAATATGTAACAAACTACTAGCTACTGTATGCTGAGTATGTGCACTGTTTATTTGTGCTGGACTTTGACAAATACTGACAATATAATGGCAATACTAAGTATTTGAGTTTATTTAGTCTCTTACCATTTGTCCTTTGCAGCTATATTCGGCGAGGTGAAAGTCATTGGTGGATGAAGGGGTCAACACCTACACAGATTTCAGAGATCATCATTAAACTCATTAAAGACATGGCAGCAGTGAGTTTCTGTCCTTTAAATGTGGATGATATTCAAATATGTCTGATAATGAAAAGTACATTTTTTATTACTTTTGTTACAGTTAGTATCAGATTGAGCTATTAAATGTGGTCTCAAGAAAAAAACAAACATACAGTTTTCTGGATAGAGTCTAGGGTTAAGAGCAGCAGCAACTGAGTTCTGATTCTGCTAAACAGAAATCCAGTTTTGAAATAAGCTTTTTAATAAGTTGCTTATACTAGAAATTTAAGAGGTAAACAATAATTGTGGGTCAGTTTCTAACATGAACTTTAAATTTTAGATCTTGAGCACTCAGAACTTCAATTGAAAATTAAAACTTATCTGTGAAATAAAGTAATACCATTGTTTTCATGTATGTATGTAGACTTACTGTATGGATTTTCTTGTTGAGATTGACTTCTTTCAGTCACTGAAACCTATGCTTACAGTTACTTACTGCTTTATTTATCTGGACTTAAATTTTCCATAGTTCTGCTTCAGACAATTTTTTTGGGAGAAAAAATGATGAAATGTGAATCAGCTGTTTCACGGAAACAATATTGGCAAAAGAAAAAAGGTTTTATATATATTTTTTGGGAAAGGAATTTAGATGGGAGGTTGTTTTTGTTTTCCTTAATTCTGCACCTGTTTCTGTTTTTAGATGCTCTAAATGACCCAGATTTTCCTCTGTGAATACCCTTTGAAAGGTTTTTAGTATCTTCAGGGGGAGTCCTATTTTCTAAACCATTCACTGTGCTTAGATTAAGGAGGTTCCTTCTCAAAGTTGCTGAAATTGGATGGAAGTTCTCTGAAATTGCTACTGTTGATTCTGACTATGAGATTTTAGAATCTCACAATTGATAAGAATTACAATTAAAATATGTCTGTGTTAGAAAACCTTTTTTGAGGCTTTCTGGAGCTGCTGATTATTAGCAGGGTGGCATCAGTCTAACTGTCTTCTTCATAAGAGTTCAAAATGTGATTCACATAACCTTTTCACCATTCACAATGTGTAGATACCTGGATCTGAGTTAGTCACTACAGCTTCCTTTTTAGAGTCCACTGAATCTCAGTTACGTGTCACCTTCAGCATGAAGTTTGGAACTTTAGAGATTACATTAAGAATTGAAGGATGCAGTAGAAACTTGAATCAGAATCAGAAACTTGAGGGTATGAGTCAGTGCCACGGCTCAGAATGTTAGAGATTGGAAAGTACGCTGTGGTTCTCATGTTTGCTGCATACTCCTCTTTATTTCTTTCCAATACAGGAGCTCTGGAGTCTATTCAGGAGGCTGAGCTAGGCATGCAAAGCTAATCTTTCTAGCGATCCACTGTGATCTGTGTGCTGGTCACAATCACTCATCCATGCTCCAGCTCTGCATCTCTCTTTCTCCAGAAGGAATGGGGGACACTTTAGGAAAAGGACTTTTCATTCTTCAAATCATATGCCCTCTACCTATTCCAAGTTAATTATTCTAATAGTTGTTCAGAGACAACCTCAATCAGTAAACTCAGTGTATGAGGGCTAATTTTTACCAAATCTATCTGATTTGAAAATCAAGGCCAGGTTGGATGGGGCTTTGAGGAACCTGGTCTAGTGGAAGGTGTCCCTGTCCATGGCAAGGCTGTTGGAACTACATGATCTTGAAGATCCCTTCCAACACAAATAGTTCTGTGAAAACTCTGATTTATCAAAGTCATCCCCAATTTCCTTTTCTTCTGTTCTAACTTGAGATACTAACCTAATGTTTTGTACCTGTTCCTATTACAATTTTTGTTGCTCTTAATATTAATAAAAGCTGTAATAAATTGAGTTTCCTCTTTAACAGGGTCATCTGTCAGAAGCTTGGTCACGTGTGACAAAGAATGCTATTGCTGAAACCATCATAGCTCTGACCAAAATGGAAGAAGAGTACAGATCACCTGTGAGGTGCATTGCAACAACCAGAGTAAGAACTTCACCAAACTTAGCATTAGTTCATTGTAAATGTGCAGTAGGAGCCCATTCAAGAACCCTCCTATATGTCAGAAATACTCAAAACTGAATTAGAATTAAATGTGCATCTTGGGAATCTCAGAAATAATGAAGAATAAGTGTGATGCCTGCATACATTTGGGGGTTTATTCTTTAAATAATTCTGCTTGAAGTTTGCCACACTTGCCTTACACTAAACCCAAGATATCTGTGTGGAAAAATTGCACAATATGTATCAGCTGTCTTCTTTCAGCTCTCCAAGCAATTATTGTAATTGATTTGACTTCTAGGTAATCAGCTGACACATCTCAGGGCTATTATGAAAACTCTAACAAATGTTCTCTAGGACAATTAAGTTAAGCTTCACGTGTTTGTCTCAAAAAATATTTGCTGAGCTCTTTATTACTGACATAGTGTAACCTGGTCATTTTCTTTTCTTAGTCTTTACTTTGTGAATCTTTTATAGAAACTAAGGACTACTTCAACCTGAACAGATTTCTTGAAATAAGATGAAAAGCATATTCGTAAATTATTACATTCCTGCTGTCATAGGAAGTACAGATTTTAGCTTAAAAGGCTGTACCAGTTGTTCTTTTCATCATTTTTGTTACTCATAGAGTCTCTGCTTTCTGGGGGACACAGTCTTGGACTACCACTGGCTTCTGCTGTCATCATAGGAGTGTAACCAGGTCTTAGAGGAGCCCTGGACGTCAGCCCAGCTGCTCCTGTGACTGAATGTAGTTCTGTCATGGAGATGTGGGTTTTGGGGGAGAGTCCAGTAAAGTTTCTCAACAAAAGCAATTTTATTCAGATCAAATGTTTGATTAAAGATTGTTCCAAAAAGCAGCTGTCAAGTGCCTTTCAGTTTTGTTTGCACTGACAGATTATCCTCATGCAGCTCATCTGTTCAGGTTTTCACTGTGGTCAGTGGAGAAGAGAGAAAAGCTTCCTTTGACTAGTTAGCTCAGTTACCTTTTCTGAGTAATGCCAATTGCCCTATGCAGTGAGGAGGGAACAGGGAAACCAGTCTCACTGAGCTGAAGTTTTTGGATGGTTGTTTTTGGGGTTGGTTTTATTTTTATTAGTCTGTGTCCTTGAATTTCTTCTTCCCCAAAGCCTGCAATGTTTGGGAGCAATGTGCAAGTCTGTATTTGCCATATTTCTTCATAATGTGCTTTGGTTGGTCTTTCTCCACGTTTTCTTTCCTGTGTGCTGACTACTGTATTTATAATCATAAAGTGACAAACCTGAAAGAAACAAGGTAGTTCCCAAAAATTAAATAAATTTTATTGTGTTCTTGACTTCTTTTGGAAAATAAACTTGCATTGTATGAGCAGGTTTCAGCTAACAATAATAGAGTTTGCAGGCATTGGTGACATTCTCATCTGACAAATTTTATCTCTTCAGTATTTGGTTTGATTTTCATATGTCTAAGACATTTAATTCTACCTTGCCTTTCAACAGCTGTGGCTGGCCTTAGCATCCCTTTGTGTACTTGATCAGGATCATGTTGATAGACTGTCCTCAGGAAGATGGATGGGAAAGGATGGGCAGCAGAAACAGATGGTGAGACTGAAAATCATACAGTTTTGTGGGGTTTTTTATTTATTCACTCATCAAAGAATTTAGAATAATGATAGAGAATGGTAAACTTGGCCTTTCTCCCTTGTTTTTCCATCCCAGTGGGGATTGTATATACATGTTTGAAGTTTTTGTATTCTAGATAAACACTGCTCAGAAAACAGAAATTCCAACTTAAAACAGTAATGTTGCAATTCTACCACTATTCAGGATGAAACAAGGCCTTCCTAACACCTGTGGGATGAGTTTTTAGTAGATTGACTCAGTTTGTACAGCACACCCTATCAGAGCTTTTTCTTTCTGTCTTATCCCCTGTCATGAAATAAAATCAATTCTTTTGTGTTACTCAGTAACTACTTCTCTGTAATTTAGCTTCCTCTTCTCCATCTTACTAGAGAATGATTACCCCAGGGAGAAACTCCTTTTAACTGAGTTTAGTAAAACTACCATTGACTGAGAGGATTTATAAATTTGATCTGGAATATGATTCTGTCCATACTTTTCAGTTGACAAAATGCCTGTACTTTTCAATATAACAAAAAGCTTGTGATTTTTAATACCATTTTAGAAAGATCACAGTAATGAAGCTGATCTCTGTGTATCTTGGTTAGGTGGAGCCCTGTAGGAAGCAAGGGAATGGTGTGCAGTTGCAATCAAACATAGTTAGAGCAAAGCATCCAAAGCAGTTTAGTGTAGGTAGAAATAGAATACAGGGGGCATAGAGCTGCAGCAGCAGCAAGGACTAAAACTAATGAGAAGGAAGCCAACAGAGGTTTCTGAGGTGATTAAAAAAGTCAAGGGTCTTGGAGATGTCAGAGGAGCAGTCAAGACATTGTCAAGCAGGTATTCAAGCTGCTGATCCCAGCCTGAAATTCCCCAGTCCTGTTTCACATCAGGAAATTCAAATGCTGAGGTGAACTGTGTGTCTCCCTACCAGAATTGCTTTGAAAGAACTCTGTTCTAAATTGCATGAGAGTATCATGGAAACCATGTGTTCTGGTATTAAAATGGAAGCTCATTCTCAGACATGTGCAGTCAAAATCAGTTGAAGTCTGTTTGTGGGGATATTTTGAATTGCAAAACAGAACCCTGCTGAATTTAAAAAAAAAAAACCAGTCAGTAGAGCAACTTAATTTTATGATGAGTTTTGAAGTTTGGTACTTCAACCATACTGTCTCTGAGGTATGGATGACCTACAAGTTTGTGTAGATGTTTGAAAAAAGTAAACATACCATATCAAAGTAATGAAGGGTAAATATCATGCCTGCTGACTGACCTGAGTACTCATATCTCTGAACTTTCCTGTTAACATGCCCATAACCCTTTGTTACCTCATAAATCTCTTCTCAGACTAGTTGAAGGCAATGTCTCAACTGTATTGTTGAAAAACATTTTTGATGCATCACACAAAATGTGAGATGAAGAGCATCAGAAAAACTGATGTCATAAATTGAGGGGGTTTGTGTCAAAGAATAATTGTTTAAATACTGATTATTTTAAAGATAGCATTAATAGTCCAAACAAGCTTTTTATCCACTTTTATAAATTGGGGGTGTGGGGTGTGTGACTGAGGCGAGTATAAAAACAGATGCTGAAAGAAAGTGAAGGACTTAATAGAGGAATTCTTTTTTTTTTTTTTTTTTTTTTTTTTTTTTTTTTTTTTTTTTTTTCCCTCTCAGCCAATGTGTGACAACCATGATGATGGTGAAACCGCTGCAATCATTTTATGTAATGTCTGTGGGAATTTGTGCACAGACTGTGACCGATTCCTTCACCTCCATCGGCGAACAAAAACTCACCAGAGACAGGTAGAGTATGCATGGCCCTGTGCTGTGTGCACTGCATCATTGTGTGCATCTCCCCAAATAAAATATAACCAAAAGGTAGTAGCAGAGACTGAATCTGAAAAGGATGTTATTTATTTGGGAGATGGGATAGTTAATAGTTAATTCTCTTTAGTTGTCTTTGGTTACATTCCTGTGTCCTTTATCTTTTACAAAGATTAGAAAATCTTGCAGCAGTTCCCGATTCTAATTCTTACGCTACATCAGCTTTTTCTCTTGTTTAACATTGCTTAGGAATGCTTTTTTAGGGGAATCTATAAGCTGCATAGACCTTCTTAAGTATGTATTGGTTCTTTATTCCTATTAAATTTTATCTTCTTTACTACCTCTGTCATATGAGTCAGTGCTTGTGAACCCCTTCATTTCTGATGTATGTGTATTCCTTCTTAATATCCAAGAAAATAGTTTGACAGCAAATATTCCTACTCTTTTCCTATGAGGAACTCTTACTTTTCAATTTTCTTCTAGCTTTCACTGTGTTTTCACAGATAATGTTGCCCAATCCATAAGCTTGAAAATCTCTTGACTTCTTTTGGGTTTGTTTTTAGGATTGAAACTTTGACTAGATACAAGTTTTTATAACTTGTTGAGTACTCTGCTAAATAGTATTGTTCTGTCGTATTCTTTTATCCTTTGTATCTCTAAATTTTCTACACTTTCTTTGGATTTTTTCTTTTTGTCATTGAAATTAGTGTTGAAGATGCCTTTGCTTCTGAAATTATTGAAGATTTCCTCTTTCCTGCCACTATTTCTCATTTGTGGTTTTTTGTGAACCTTTATTTTCCCCTTTCCCTCTGACTACTTATATTTGTACAAAGATTAAAATAATAGATGTCATTAACGGTTACTTCAATGAAACTCAGTCCTCTTCTCTCTCTTCTACAATGCGTCTATATTAACTTTTTAGTTTAGTAACTTTCAGGAATGGGCTTTTAAAGGAGATGATCATATCTCCTTAAAGTAAGTACACTGTTTTCTGTTATTTAGCAGTCTTGGAGTGCATGAACTGGATTGTTGTCAGGTGCAAAAAGCAAATCAAAAGATAGATGCAGAGACACACTGCTAATGGTCGTTCAGTGCAAGGGATCAGCCGGTTCAGAGCACGTGTGGTGTAAACATCAGACCTTTGGTACTGAGTTGCACTCTCCAGTCAAAGTCTCCTCTCTGGTGCCACAGCATTTGCAGTGTAGTCTCAGCCTGGCACTTCCATGTGTGTCTATTAACCTTGTATTTCTTAGCCAGAGTCTTTGCAATCCCCTTTGAAATTTTCCTATTTCTTCATCCTAAGAAGATCATGTTATGTCTGCTCTTCTGTCATGGCACAGCACAGTCTAGTCTCATTCATTTTTCTGATTTCTCCTATATAGCCTGTTCAGATTACAGTTGATAAAAAGTAAGTTCTTATCTCATAGAAAACCTCACATTTTTCCTTTTATCTGTCCAAAATAGCTAACTACCAGATTTTCCTATTTACTTATAAAAGCATGTTTAAAGTTCTGCTCTTTATTCACCACTTTTACCTTTACATCTCACATGTTAAGTCTCTCCAATTCAATTTTAATTCTGTCTTGTTCCCTCTGTCCAGTTTTCTGTTTGCTTCCTGTTCTTTGTCCAGCTTCAGTCATACATACCTCTTTAATGTATTTTCTCTCCCCTCCAGAAAGGACAACCTGTAAGTTACTCAGATGTGCTTATGTGAATACTTTGTGAAGCAGTTAGGGGTTTTCTTTCTGATTCTAGTAAGAATTAAAGTGAGTTGTATACTTCCATACATGGGAAAATTCTAACTTTTATTGCATTGCAGGTGAAACAGATGCAAACAGAACTGCCTTCAAAGCTTGGGAAAAGAGCAAAAGAAGAGACTGCATGAAATTCCCTAAGGATCTCATGCAGCTTTTTTTTTATTTTGCAAAAAACTTTTTATTTTCCTCATTGTAGCCAGAAGTATCCACTGTGTTTATATGAAAGTCAGAAATATTAATATTACACACTTCTATAATTGTTATTCTATAGTATATGTTATTAAGGCCCTAATTCTCAATGTTGCTTTGATAAACCACTAGCATGGTTATGTAAAAATATTTCTGATGATATCTTGTGCTTTTAATATTCTGTGGCCTATTGGATGTGTTGCATAGGAATTATGAAGTCCAAGCTCTGTGTTTATTAAATCAGAAAAAAATGTGCTGCTCTATTCTTAGCATTGCTTCACTATTGTTTCGCTACCATGTTAGATCAAGAGTTAATTTTTTTCATTTTTACTTCTAACAACATGAAACCTCTGTCTTGCTTATCTGCAATATGTGCAAGTTATGGAACATATAAAAGAAAACCAGCTTGCAGTAGACAATCTCCACAGAATCTATAAAATGCCTGGTGTAAATCCAAAGAGAGAGTGACAAAAATAACAGACATGTCCATGCTCTAACTAAACATGCTGTTTAGTATCTGTTTGGTTAACTTGACAGGTGTTCAAAGAAGAAGAAGAAGCTATCAAAGTTGATCTCCATGAGGGTTGTGGTAGGACCAAACTTTTCTGGCTGATGGCATTAGCAGATTCTAAAACTATGAAGGCTATGGTCGAGTTTAGAGAACAGACAGGTAAAACACAACTGTTACTCCTTGCTCTTTATCCTGATTATTTTGATTTTCACCTGCTTTAGGGCAATGCTTTTAAATGTTTGCTAATAAAAGTAGAATAGTTTATAAGAATCAGTGGATTTCTGGTTGTTTTCTGTGACTGCTGCTTTGATGTCTGATAGAGTATCAGTCCCTTGTGTTTCATTAGAACATTTTTGGCGTTGTTCTCTTTGGTGGCTGTAGGCAAACCGACCACCAGCAGTTCTGAAGCATGTCGGTTCTGTGGATGTAGGAGTGGAACAGAATTATCAGCAGTGGGAAGCGTTTGTTCTGATACAGACTGCCAGGTGTGTATTAGCAAGTATCAATCACCACTAATTACATAAATAGAAGAGATCATAGGATGAAATGGGCTTCTTATTTTGAATAAACTTTGCTTATCCCTGTGGTCCATTTTATATCAGATCTGTCATATGAAGAAGTCCTAATATTGAATGTTACCATTCAAATACTTCCAAGTTTGCAAATGTTTATTTCAATTACAGACTACAAACACTAATAGTCAACTAACATACTTGGTAGTCTCATTATTATCTTCAAAAGTATCTCAAGTTTTCACAACAGCCTTGCAATTATAAAGTAAAATACACACTTTTAAAGTCAACTGTATGGGAAGGCTCGATAAAAAAAGTTTGCCTAACAGTCTGTGTGTTATGTGAGTGTAGAATATTTAAGACTTGGTCAGGTTTGTCATCTGTGTCCATGTGTCCTGAGTGTTTCTGTGCCCTACAGTGGGTGCAGTAGGCAGAGAGGCAAATCATAACCAGTTTCTTACCTCACCTTCCTTATTTCTGTCTAAGTGAAGCAAATTGGTCATCTTTTTTTCTCTGTCAGCCTATGAAAACATAGTGTTACTTAAATTCAGTTAAATTTGTTGTTAGCTTCTGGGTAACTTTTATAAGTTTTCTATTTATTAGGGATGGGAATTAGAGGTGGTTAAAAATCCATTTCCATGTAAAATTGCTTTATGCCAATTAATGATTAGCTTATAATGTATTCTTAAGAGTGGGTAACTTGAAACTTTTCCAAAATCTGCAGATATCTTAAAGGCTGTTAATACAGGCTCAGCAATGTTTATGCAGGAAGCACTCAATATATAAAAAGCACACAAAGGATCAAAGAACAGTTCTCTTTCTATTGAAAGTTTTAAATTATGGTTTCATTAAGCCATTTGCATTCAGGAGCAATGCAGGTAAACAAAGGAAACATTGTTATTTCAAGTACACAATGTTCAGCTTTTCCCAAGTACCTGAGGCAGCAGCAGACTATAAATTATGATTCTTCCATCTCAGTTTATTGCACAGACCAGCAGCCCTTCAAAAATCAACACTGTCAGAACACTCAGTGAAGGGGAAAAGATGATTAACTCTTTACTTTAAATTTCTTTAGGAGTATGCTAAGATTGCCTGCAGCAAGACACACCCCTGTGGTCACCCCTGTGGTGGCGTCAAGAATGAAGAGCACTGTTTGCCCTGCCTGCATGGCTGTGATAAAAATGCCACAACTCTTAAACAAGATGCTGATGACATGTGCATGATCTGCTTTACTGAAGCACTTTCAGCGGCACCAGCTATCCAGGTTTTTTGCATGTTGATTTGTTTCCCCTTTAAAGAGATTACTATCGTGATTGTAATGTGTAATATGAAGGAAGTGAAAACATAAAGTCTTTCAAATTATGCTCTTCAAAATTTGAGAACAGACATGATAACAATACTTAAGCTACTTAAAAACCTTTCTTTTTGTCTGGCATTCTATTTCAAGAAAACAGATTGGATCAATTTAGTTTGCTATGGCTAGCTTACTAAAATACATAGTATTTTATAATGGAGAAAAACAACTGAGATAACTAGTGGATATAATTCACATGTATTTCATATATCTATAGGTGATCTTGGAATGGTTATGATTTTAATGCCCATTTTATGTTTTTTCTCATTGCTAAGAAGAAAACAGGGGTCTTCTAGGATTTTAAATAAATTAATATTGGAATTGATATATGTTGCCACTTAAAAGCAAATAACTACTTCTACTTCAGTGGTTAATGTAATTTCAATATTCACTTACACTTACTCTTTTCTAAAGCTGGACTGCAGCCATGTTTTCCATTTGCAATGCTGTCAACGAGTACTAGAAAACAGATGGCTTGGGCCCAGGATAACTTTCGGGTTTATGTCCTGCCCAATTTGCAAGGTAAATGAGATGTGTGCCTGCCTAAGTCAAACAACTTACCTAATAGTTTACTTTTCCTTTTTTTTTAATGTTTTGTTTTGTTAATACTGTATTACTTATTACAGTATAAATGAGTTATACATTACTTGTTTCCTTAATTCCACATGTTGCTATAGAAAGCCTAGCATTGATGCATCTCTTTACCTTCTCCTACTGTTCCTGGAGGTGTCCTCTTAAAAAGAAAGCGTACTCCGGAAATTGTCTCAATATTGTTTTATTCTTACCACCATCAGCTTGCAAATTCCCAGTAGTTGGTGATGGTGGGAAGGGGAAGAAGTAATCTTAAAACATGCTGTCTTGAAGCAGGAATTCTCCATTTTACTAACTATTTTTAAAGCTGCTTTGCTTTTCATTGTGATGGCGGAGCCAAAGAATACATGTACTTAGTTCAGCTAAGTTACTAACAATTCCTCTTGTACTCTATAAAATTTAAATTGCTGTTAGCAAAAGCATATGAGAGCTGCTGGAAAGAAGAGCACCTTACCCCACTGTAAGAATCTGAAATTTGGGAATGGTCAGCCATTCTTCATGCTATGGTTCTTCTGTCGTGTTGTGGTAATTTATGGCAGTAGCTCATGGTCACTAATTGATAAAGAGCTGCCATAGCGGACTTTATGTCATTATGCTTAATTACTGAGCAGTAAGCCAAAAAGGACAAAAAAACCCAGAAAATATACAATCAGAATATTCCTGTGCTGTGGTGAATATTTCATATCCTCTTCATCACCTCCCTGGCTGTTAGTCTGGTGGAAGGATTGATGTTCCCATATCACAACAGGCCATAGAAAAAGCACTCATAGATACTATTTTTGCAGCAAATAGAGTGCATTCTATAATCAGCCATTTTTGAAATGTCCATTGCCTGGGCCCGTATGTTTTTATGACATCTATCATGCTATTTGTGCCTGACCATAACACAAATTATCATAGCTCTTGGGATGAAGATGCAAGATACTTTAATCAGCAGGATTTTTTTATTTCAGAACAAAATAAATCACACAGTATTAAAGGATTTGCTTGATCCAATCAAAGAACTCTATGAAGATGTAAGGAGAAAAGCACTAATGAGATTGGAGTATGAAGGATTGCACAAGAGTGAGGCCATCACAACACCGGGTGTTAGATTTTATAATGACCCAGCTGGCTATGCTATGAACAGATACGCTTATTATGTTTGCTACAAGTGCAAAAAGGTATGCTGTTATTTATTAAATGTATGTTACCATTTCAAAAGTAGTTTCTTAAAACAGAACATATGTTTAATGTATTCTGTAGGGAGCAGAAAAGCAGGAAAAGATGTTGTTTATAGAATCATAATTTAAAAAATCAAGTGTTGGGCTAATGAGATGTACATAGTATCTTAACTAGTAAAGCTCAAGTGTGTATACAGAGCAAAATGAAATATTTTGTATTTCAAAAGCACCTTGAGTCAATGGCTGCTTACAAGAAGATGCAGTACCTGCTTCCTCCAGTACCTATTCATCTCAAGCTGCTACTGACTTCTGACATAGGGTTCATGCATAGAGCATCCAAATGCCGTTCCAAAAGCCTTACAGTCGCCTCAAAACCACATACCTACAGGCAGAGTCGAGAGAGATCAGAATAGTGGAGGCCACTGAAATGGCAGTCAGTCATCATATTCCCCTTACAAATGGAATTGGTTAAACTGAAAAGAATAGTTAAAATAATTAATTGTCTCTGGTTTAACATCTAATCATTTCTATATGCAATTAAGGCATATTTTGGTGGTGAAGCTCGTTGTGATGCCGAGGCTGGACAAGGAGATGATTATGATCCAAGAGAGCTTATTTGTGGTGCATGCTCTGATGTTTCAAGGGCTCAGGTGAGTAAATAACTTCTGTTCTTGTTTTTTGTTCATTCTGAAACTGAGTACCTGAGCTGTACAATAATTCACAGTCATTTGTAATTACATGTATTGTACAATCTTGTATACTATTAATATATTCTACAGAATGTAGAAGTAAGTTGTTGGGATTGTTAGAAGATGGCTACTTTATTGACTGGTATTTGCTTTCCTTTGTTCAGATGTGTCCCAAACATGGTACAGATTTCTTAGAATACAAATGCCGCTACTGCTGTTCAGTTGCTGTTTTTTTCTGTTTTGGGACAACACATTTTTGCAATGCTTGCCATGATGATTTCCAAAGAATGACAAGCATCCCTAAAGAAGAGCTCCCACACTGTCCTGCAGGTAGGACTTTGACCAAGTAAATTTATCACACTGAATTCTGAAATAAGTAAGACATTCTACTTGATATTAGCTTTTCTTGGTGGTATTTCTTTCGTTTTCTGGCAATGTCAGTGCACTGATCATTTAAACATCAGCAACTTCGACAGAGAAAGACATTTCAATTTCCCTGTACCAGATCAGACTCCAGTTGTACAATGATGTGTAAAACTGTATATTGATAAAATCAACACATTATTAAGTGATATATCTGTACTTAGGCAGCCATTATCTGCAAACTGTTACCCCAATGCCTTAGTTACTAAGTTCATGTGCTGTATATTGATTGGATTTTAGTAAATGATTGAGGGTAAAAAGAGTGATCTTTTGGTTAAGATATTTACATAAAATAAGTAAACAAATAAATTACAATTCCTGCTATAACCTTAGAATTATTGTTTACTGTAGAATGTAATTCTCATTCGTTATTATCAATTTTTCTCTTAGCCTGTGCCAATTTCTTCCACAGTATTAATGAGATAAAACTTCCTTAAGTGACTCTATAAGCATCTTTCCTTTTTTAATTTGAATTTGACTAGATTCAATTACATGGCAGTTTGATCTTTTTTTTTCCTCTTCAAATACCAATTCAACATTTGAACAAGATGTATTACATTACCTTCAGTTAGTTCGGAGGTTTTTTGAGGAAATGTAATATATGTTTGTTTGCATTGTCTGCAAGTATTAATCTATTATTTTTGTCCTCTCATCCTTAAATTCACTGTAGGTCCCAAAGGTAAACAACTTGAAGGAACAGAATGTCCACTTCATGTTGTCCATCCACCCACTGGTGAAGAATTTGCTCTGGGTTGTGGGGTTTGCAGAAATGCTCACACTTTTTAGACTAGCATTTTTTTTAACCAGAGCAAAACAGGTGCCCTCATCCCTCAAGTGTCCTGAAAACAAAGTCCAGCTGGGATGAGGATGGGACCATTCCATAACCCAGGTAAAAGGAACAATTTACAGTGCAAGAAGGATGCCAAATACCATGTACATAATTCTTGCTGTGAGATATTGACATTTTTTGAACCGAGACATCAAAATTTGTGAGGTGTTTGCATGTGGCCATTACAGTCATCGGCTAGGAAACATTGGACATTTACAAATAAACAATTGTTATTAAAGGATCTGTGTGTCTGTGGACTATGAATGATGCTGGCTTTCAGGAGAAAGAAAAAAATATTGATTATTGTATACTGACTTTTTGTAATCTTGTACAATTGTAACGCATCACAAGTGGGGATGGGAAAGAGGAATATTCTGGTTTATTTCCTAGACTGTTATAAAAAAATGTGTTAGGAAGGCATAAATGTAACAAGTATCACACTGTATATAAAGGTATCAATGTTTGTCCTGTATAAGAAATATTAAATTACAACAGCAGTTTCATTTAAACTTCTGGGTTATGTTTGAGCCTGAACTTTTAATGAAGTGCAATACTGAGTGTGCCTCATATCTTGCAGCTGTAAACATAATGGAATGTACATGTCAATAAAGCCACTGTACATTTTTATACAGTGAAAGTCTAACAAATGTGTAAGCCTCCATTTTCCACTTTTAAAACAGAGTGGGGGCGGGAGGGAAGGGGAAGAAGAGAGGTGTCCTTTAATTATTTCAGCAGACTCTTGAACAAAGGTAGGAAAGTTTTTTGGGTAAACTGGTGGTTGTGGAAGTACTTAAGACATGAAAAGCACTGCTCCATTTCCCAACAGAAAAGTTGGATGAGTGTGCTAGCATTCATATGAAGAATTGTATTTCCATTTCAGTTACCAACAGTGTTTTAAAACACAAAAGAAGACTGCATTTTAAATTTTTTTTGATCAATTTTATTTTACTGAAGACTCCTAATCACTCCCACTTTTAGGACAAACAGCTTTTTGAATTTCAAAATGTTAATTTCATAAGAGTCCTAAGTCCTCTGCACCTGCATAATGAGTGCGAAATATAACTTCAGATTATATCTTCTTTTTTATAAGATTTTCTCTTTGGATTTTTTTTCTTAGATGTGTTCAACTCCCTTTCTAGCATTTGTCTTGAAGCTGATGAAAAGTGTGTTACTACCTTTTACATTTAAGATGTTGGTAGATGACATCCACACCAGACAATCTTGATCAGACTGGAACCATGGGATCCATCTTGCCTAAATTCAGACATCTGTAATCACAGAAAGGTTGGCATTAGAAGAGACTTTTGAAGATCATCTTGTCCACCCCCCTGCTGAAACAGGTTCACCTAGAGCAGCATATGTATCTGCACTTGGAAATAGTTCCAAACAGTTCACACTCCTGTGAAGTACAATTGATCTTATTCACTTGTAGATCTGCCGAGGGATCCAGACAGGCTGGATCCATGGGCTGGGGCCAATTGTGTGAGGTTTCACCAGGCCAAGTGCTGGATCCTGCACCTGGGTCACAACAACCCCATGCAGTGCCACAGGCGGGGGAAGGGCTGCAAAGTTGCCCAGCAGGAAAGGACCTGGGAGTGGTGGTCAACACTGCCACCAGCAGTGCCCAGGTGGCCGAGAAAGCCAGTGGCCTCTGGCCTGTCTCAAAAATAGTGTGGCCAGCAGAACCAGGGAAGTGATTGTCCCTGTATTAGGCGTCTGACCCATTGTCATTTTTAGAAAATTGGAGGGTAGCACCATCCTTACAATTTAATTCTATTTTTTAATTTTCCAGCCTTCTGTTTAAATTAATATGAGTATTAATTTAGGAAATTGAGATTATGGTGTGGAAAGGACGTGACACTGTTCATGTTTATTTTTAATTGATAGAGTGAGGGACAGGCAGTACTGCAGAAATGTTTCTCTCACATACAACTGACCACTCCAGCACAGCCACGTGTGAACATCAGGCTGTTGCTCAGAGCTCAGCTCTTCACGCAATGGCTGAACCTTGGACGCTGCTCCCACACTGTCTCAGACATTCACGTCACCACATCCCCCCCACGCCGATCTCTGCCAGTGATTATAGCAGATGCCAGCACAGGCCACTAATCAGATCAGTCCACAATAAGATTGCTGTATGCCTTTCCAGCAGTCTCACATGTTTTTCTGTCAGCTGTTGATCCACAGCCCACGCAATGGAAATAGTCAGTTCTTGTTTGTACCACCCTGTTTGCCACAGCCCCCCACGCTCAGCTAATTTATACAAAACTCAGCTCCTGGCCAAGGTGAGGCTCAGTGCTTGCCCTTGGATCATCAGTTTAAAAATAACTTAAATTTTTATGGGTGTATCCACCCACTGAACACAATGTGAACAGTAAAAGTTAATAAGATACAGCTAATTAGCATGTCACCATCATGTTGATGATAAGCTTGGTCTTTACAAAACAGGTTTTGCTAATTCCATCGTACTAGGCTCATGTTTCACCTAGACAGAGACTTAGCTTGGGATCTTCAGGCCCACCCAGTCATTCAGGATAGAACTCAGCAGGGCTTTTCCCACAACCCTCTTGTTAAGCCATGCCATACATTGCAGGTACCAGAGTGCAGTGGTTGTAGGGCAGATGCCTTGTCCCTCAGCCCAAGGTGCACCGGAAGGGCTGAACCGTCACAGCCCCCACTCTCACTGAGGGGATCTGGTAGTGAGCTTGTGCTGCCAAGCATTCCAGGATCTGGCACATCACCAGGTATTCCTACAGAGATGAAGCCAAATACAGAACAACACACTGATTACACAGCAGCCAGCTGCAATGGGGACTATGAGTCATTGATAATCACCCAAAGATGTCCCCTGCCAGCTGGTCCAGGGAGTTTTCTCAGGTAGTACCCACCTCTTGCAGTCTCTTGGGATTCAGGAGGTGCTCTCTGCCCTTGCCTCAATGCTTCATGTAGTCTGTGGGCTGCTCATTGAAATACAATCCCTTTGGATGTACCGAGTTTCTTTCTGTGCACCTGAAAGGGGATTTGGGCACAAATCTTGGATGGGCACTTGAGGCAGTGCTTTGGGTCATCAACTGAGGAGCACACACAGTGATATCCATGGCATTGCTTCTATACTCCCACTCATTTCTGCATCCCAGGTGATTCAAGTATCTTTAGCCCCTGTTAGGTCTCAGCTAATCTAGTGTTTCCACCTCCCTGTCTGTTCGTTCAGTAATATTCCTTTCCTGCATGTGACTCTGTATACATCCTCCCCTGCACAGTTTAATTTTTCTGCTCACTCAGCTACCCTGGAAAACATTCCCACTCCAGTCAGTCCCATTCCTAGGTTTCACCTCTGCCATGTACTCTGCCAGAACAGCCCTTAGAGGAAGGGTGGCATTAAGTATGCTGGCACACAAAGGGAATGCATACTCCACTGTGGCCGTGTGGGCAGCAGTGTCACATCACTTTAAACTAGAGATTCAGGAGGTTTGGTGTGAACGGGGTATGATCTACTAGCAGTAACTCACCATCCTAATGTCAATTCCTAACAAGGATACTTGAAACTTGGCTGGGGGACCTGAACAACAGCTTTTTAAAAGCATTTGCCTAAGGGCAGGTTATATCAGTGAACTCTGCCACGGAGCAGTAATTGCAATGGGATGATCCAAGCTCCAGGGTAAACACAACTCCCCACAGGTTTTGCTCTAATGGGCATCACGTGTGTAAGATGATATGCTGGGTTTGCATCCATCTCTGTCTCCCTTTTCTCCAATACAAACAGAATTTGAGCAACAACATTCCAGTTGTTACTCATAAGATTGTTGTCTCTATTTCTACGCCTTTGGGTTTTTCCATACTCCTAGTGGGTTGTGGAATTGCCTGGGTTCATAAATCTTTATTTCCCTCCTGAAGGAGGTTGGGCACAACTATGTACCACCCACCAAGCAAATCCCACATTTTGGCACACTCCAGTGTCTTACTGCTGACTGAATTTGACTTTTCTCATGAACAGGTGCATACTGGCAGGACTTTGTGTCTGTTCATCCAGCTCTCTCATACATTCAAGGAACTGGTGAATAACTTCGGGGTTTTGCCTCCAGTGCTAGGATACAAGACTTAGAAACAAGCCACGTTTGAGAAACAGCTTTAGAGTGTCCTTGCAGGACACATTTCACATGACACATAAGGTACTTCCTTTCATGCCTTGGTACCAAGGCCAGTCCAAATGCCAGCCTCCTTTTAGCAATAAGTCTGTTTGGGAGTTTTTACCCCTGTGGCTTGCTAATCATATTAACTCCTCACCCACTGGCAGAGTCAGTAAAAACTCTCACAGGTTCTTACCCCTGTGGCTTGCTAATCATATTAACTCCTCACCCACTGGCAGAGTCAGCTGAACTGATTTGCAAGGAGCCACACAAAGCACAGAGAAAATTCTTGTAAACCAAAGAACTCCTCTACCAGGATGCTGCAAGGCCAACCTATCAATGAGCTGGCACTGCCCTTTCCAGCAGCCTTGTTCTGTCCATGGATCACACCGTGGCAAAGATGAGGTGCTGTCTGTGCTGCTGGGCACAGCTCAGCCCACTCTGCCTGTTTGTGTGGAAGCCCTAGCCAAGGCCAAGAGGGGCTCCAGCAAACAGCAGATTTTACTGTAGTACCTAACAAAATAAAGTGGTAAAACAGCTTTTAACCATGAAGCAACCATGGCAGCCATTCATCTGGAAAGAATGACTAGAGACTCTAGAGACAGAAACAATATTTGGACAGTGAGGAACCTTTTAAAATAATTATCTCCAGCTTCTACTGAACCATGAGCAACAACACCAGGTAATCAGCCTGTGTTGCAGGCAACACTCTATCCTGCTGTTGCTCCTCCTAAGTTTTATTTTTTTATTATTCTGTGGCCATGAGGCCTTAAATTGAGGCCCACTGGTTTAAAGACCAGTTTATTTGCAGCTACTGTTAAAGAGAAGGAAAAAAAAAAAAGAAAAAAAAAAGTTGAATTACAGCTCCTGTTCTGTAAGTTCTTGCTTGTCATGGATAGAATATACTTATTTTATCAGTCCATAATACCACATTCTAACAGTATCAGAAAGTTCCTCACTACAGAAAATCTTCCTATAGACATATTAAGAAAATAAAACCAAGAGGTTTCCCTAATGATATCCATTATTGAAAAGCATTCACTTCTTTTGGCATTGATACAGAACAGGTTCAGCTTTCCTCTGTTTTCTCTTTTTCAGCACAATCTGCTGAGAATTAAGATTGTCACAGACATTCTAGACCAGGTCTCTCAGCTAGTACTCATCAAATTAATATTCTCCATATTTTTCAGACCTTCTATTTTCATGTAATCAGAGTGGGCTACTCATGCCCTGCAAGCCTGACATACTTTCATCATAGTTGGATCTGCTCTCCAATGATTACTTAACTCTCTTCTAACTGCTTCTGTGACTTTCCCCACCACACTCTTATCCTAGCCAAATGCAAGCCAGACTTATCAGGGTGGAGTACAGCTGCTTGCTTCAGGAATGCTTCAGAGCTACTTGAATATCAGAAAATCAGCACAGGAGACTTTCAGTGCTAAGAGGTGCAGCATTTACAATCAAGACCTGGCATTTGAAATGTTGCCGTGGCTTCATCAGGCCAGCAGTCTGCCAGCTGAAATGAGGTATACGTACAACCTCAGCCTGAGATGGTGAGATCCCCTGTTAGACACTGCAATTTTATTGGCTTTCTTTTGGCTTTTATGTCTGTAGGCTGTTCCTCATCTTCACATGGTGACAGTGAGGGGTGCTTCACATCTCTGCTATAGGTGAGTGACTCTCCCACCAGAAAAAATGGAAACTTCTGATTTATTTTTGGAAAAATAAAAAGTTACAATGCAGTTTCCTTAATAGTCTCATTTTTGCATAGCAGGGCTCAGCATAGGCCCTGGCCTTTTTCTGTTACTACTAAAAGCGTACACAAAAAAAGCACCAAAATTTATAATTTAAAATATTCCTCTCTCAAAAAGCCATCTGCTGTTAGTTAAGTGATTAGTAAGGCAGACTACTGAATGCAGACACACCTGATAGAGGTGTCCAAGTTACTGACTAAGGCTCCAAAGTGCCCAGCCACTGCTGGCAACAACACAGCTCTTTCACAGGCCAGCCCAGACCTGTGGATGTTCTTTGAACCTTTACTACCTGGCCCTTTCTTAACCTGCTGCCACCTCTCTCAGTGCCAGCTACCTGAGTCCAAGAGCTCTGCAGGGCTTTGCCTGCCACTAAACCAGAGCCAGCCCTGGCGGGTCACCAGGACCCCACACCACCAGCTGCCGGCAGGTTTTCTTTCATTCAGTTCTGATAAACTGCCCGGTTCCTGTGCTTTGCCCACAAACACTGCAGATGTTTTTGTCAGTGCTCTGCACCATGTCCTGGTTCAGCCCCAAGGACAGAGCTGCAGCTGCCTCTCTTGCTGATTTTAGCTGCTGTGTCCCCAAACAGTGTGGTGCTGGAAGTTCTTCCTGCACTTGTTCTCTCCTGCACACACAAAAGGGTGCCTAAAACTCACACAAGCGGTTACAACAAAGCAAAGAAGGGCAGAGGCAACGAGCCAAACTTTGTTTACTCCGAAGATAAGGCAGCAAATTGTAACTGCTCGGCACTGTAAGAAGTCCCTCCCAGTAAGTCAATACAATGAAACTCAGATAATGCAAGTAAGGGTTTTAAAGTAATGTTACCTTAAAAATAATGAAATTGCAGCTGTCACATCTCCCAAGACTTCTACACAAACTCAGAAAATATTTGTTTTGGTCAAAAGATGTTTGTTTTGGGGTTTTTTTTGGGTTTGGGTTTTTTTTTTCCTGCAGACACCAGAATTGGATCAGAGCACAAATCCTGATGAAAAAATATTTTTACTGGCTTCACGTGACATGGCTCAGTCACATCACATCACATCATAATGTATGTAATGCTGCCTTAAAACAGTAAGAGAGGTGACCAGGAGAAAGAGCAGCTGCTTGCTCTGTATTTGTTGATAAAAAATAGATCCTTCTCCCTACAGACTGGGCCCAGGTCTAGTTCCAGCCTTTGCAGTCAGTCTTGGCAGACTTTGTCTCCCACATCTTCAGCAGTTTGCAAGTTACATACTTGCAAACATGACTTATCTTTACTAGGAACTGTAATTAGAGGCTGTTATCTTCCCACTATTAGAAACCAGCTCTGAACTGGAACACAAGGATTGAAACAGGAATTCCTAAGCAGTGAGAATGGAAGACACTGAACATTTCCATATGAGGATGGCAAAACAGTTATTGCAGGTTTCTTGACAGTATTGCCTTCATTCATAAACACATTACCCACCAAGGTTTATGTAGCTGTCTCATATAACTGAGCAAAATATACAGTAACATATTTGCTATTACAAGGTTGTCTAAGATACTCATTAATCTGCTCAAGGTGAAGTGATAACTCACCTTTAATTTCCAGATTTTTGTTGCATTTCCTGAAAAGCTGAAAACTGGATGTAGATTCATAAATATGCATACAGAACTATAATGGCTGAGCTTTAGTAAACAGCTTAAAACATTCTGAAATGAAGAAAAAGAGATTATTTTCTCACAGAAACTCAAAATAAAAATGTATGTTTCTCACTAAAAAACAATCCTGTTTCTGGACAAGTCTTCCCCCCCTCCCCAACTAATAATCTCAAGGAACTAGATTTAAAACAAAACAAAACAAA
>VWYP01034995.1:83541-159251 GCA_013400435.1 Pycnonotus jocosus
ACAAAACAAAACAAAACAAAACAAAACAAAAACAGACTTAAAGTATGCAAGGAAATGTATTTCTATAAAGTGCTTCTTAAAGCTCTTAGGGAGGTGACATTTGAGTGGCCACTGAAGAATGTTTCAAAGCCATTTTCAGACTGGGGTAAGCACGAGATCACAAGTACCGTTTCCAAGAAACTTAATGACAGGGATTGGGATTACAACAATTTGAGCAGTAATTTATTTACTATAACTTGAAATAAATGAATAATTACGTTTTGTGAATCTCAACAACTGTAAAGGGTTTGGGCACATACAGGACTGAAAAATGAGGTGTATTGGAGTGTACCACATTGCGCAAAGAACATATGATGACAAGGCATTTGCAGCCCATGGGAAATGTCACACATCACTTTGTCTTCTCTGCCTGGCAACATCCCAAGCACATCATTCCCAGTGCCTGCCTGCCCTAGGACACATTGGTGGTTTGCTTTCTCTGTTACATCTATTCCTAATGCCAGCCTCACACGGGGCCTTCAAATCACAGAACATAACCAGCTGCACTGGTGATGAAGATCCTGCTCCATGGCTGGCAATATTCAGCGTACCCAGGTGGCCAAGAAGGCCCATGGCATCCTGGTTGTATCCCAGCAGTGTGGCCAGCAGGACCAGGGCAGGGATTGTCCCCCATGCACGGCACAGGTGAGGCCTCACCAAGTGCTGTGTCCCGTTCTGGGCCCCTCGCTACAACCAAGACATTGAGGGGCTGGAATGTGTGAAGGGTGAAGTGCTTGGAACACAAGTCCTAGGAGGAGCAGCCAAGGAAGCTGGGGGTGTTTAGCCTGAAGGAAAGGGAGGGCCAGGGGGGTAACTTTGTCACTTTCCACCTCTCCTGAAAGGAGGTTGTAGCCAGGTCGGGGTCGGGATCTTCTCCTGGTAACCAGTGACAGGACANTTGAGGGGCTGGAATGTGTCCAGTGAAGGGTGAAGTGCTTGGAACACAAGTCCTAGGAGGAGCAGCCAAGGAAGCTGGGGGTGTTTAGCCTGAAGGAAAGGGAGGGCCAGGGGGGTAACTTTGTCACTTTCCACCTCTCCTGAAAGGAGGTTGTAGCCAGGTCGGGGTCGGGATCTTCTCCTGGTAACCAGTGACAGGACAAGATGACACAGTCATAAACTGCGACAAGGAAGGTTAAGGTTGGACATTAGGAGGAATTTCTTCACAGAAAGGGTGACTGAGCATTGGAATGGGCTGCCTAGGGAGGTGGTGGAGTCACCATCCCCGGAGACATTTAAGGTGAGACTGGACGCGGCACTGAATGCCATGGTGTAGCTGACATGGGGGTGTTCGATCATAGGTTGGACTCGATGATGTCGGAAGACTTTTCCAGCCTAACTGATCGTGGGATTAGCCCCGGTACGTCTCTAGACTTCACCGCTCCCTCCCTGCCCGAGGCACAGGCGCCCACACCGAGGCGCGGCGCAGAGCCGGCGGCAGGCGGAGCTGGCGCGGTCCCTCGCCCCGAGGCGCCGCGGGCGGGGTGCGCTGAGGGGAGGGCGGGGNGCTGATCCGCGTCGCTTCCGCCGCTGGAAGTAAACAGAGAGCGAAGCAGGGAAGGGGCGAAGCAGCGACGCGGGCGGGACGGGACGGACCGAACAGCCAGGCGGAGGAGGTGGCGCCGGGGTCGGCTTTGGCGGAGAGAGCTGATGTGGCCGGAGCGGAGGCGCCAGCGCGGCCCGAGCCCCGGTTAATGCGAAGTGCAGCAGGGAGCCGCCAGGTGATGGGGCGGGAAGGGGCGGGCGGCGGCGCAGCGGGGCCATCCGCAGGGTCCCAGGGCCCAGGAGCGGGCTCCGAGCAGCGCGGGCGGCGGAGCTCAGGGCCTGCCGTACTGTCGGAGCCCCGGGCTGGGGCTGGGCCGGAAGGAGCCGACCCTGAACCTTCTCGGGGAGTAGCGAGCGATCCTTAAATCCTAGTCTGTCGTGTTTGGGGGTCGCTGCCTCGCAGCCTTCCCTATTACCGATAGCTGTAATAATTCGTGAAACCCTGGCTGTGTGCAGCGGAACAGGTTGTTTGCGGCAGGGAGGGGTTGGGTTCGTGTCCGGGTCGCCCCTTTCAGCCCGTGCTCCCCTTGAGAGCATTCCTGGTGTTCCTAGAACAGCCTTTGTGCGGGGTGAGGCACAGCGAGCTCTCTTGGGAAGGCGTTATCAGTCGGGTGCAAACAGCTCTGCAGTTTGTTTTGTTTGGTTTTGGTTGTATTTTTTTTTTTAACTGCCGTTCTGGCTGCACCTTACTCGGCAATAAAAACAATGTGAAGCACGTGCTTTGCTCCTCCTCCTCGTCCTGCTCGGTGACTGAACTGTGAGATTAGGACATGACTATTGCAAACAAGATAGCGTGGGTTGCACCCAAGTGCGGAGTTCAGAAACAAGTACTTGTAATAGGTGGAGAAATGTACTTGGAAAATCTTAAGGAGTCAGGTACCCCGGTATTCACCCATCTCTCTGCCTCGGAAGAGTTGGGTATTTTTGGTGGTTTGGTTTTTTGAGTTTTTTTTTCTCTTTCTGCCAAGATCTTGGCTTCTGAAGCAAAGTTGGTTACAGCAGCAGTTTGAAAAGCAGTGATACGTGCGTGCCCTGAGTGTGCCAGAGAGAGTTAAAAGCGAGATTGACGCGTTGCTAAGAAGTGATAAGCAATCATCCCTTGAAGAATAGGTTTTACTCATACAGCAATTTGCTAGCGTTGAATTTTGCATCCCTGTCTTCCTTGTTGAAAAGTTGGCCTTGGATTTCAAATGCTCAGATTTTTAAATTACTGGATAGGCAGAGCAAAGTGAGCTGAACTTCTAATTGCATTTGATTGTTCTTATGTTAAATATCCAGAAAGGTTTACTTTATTAAGTGGCCTTTTAAAAATAAATATATTTTCAGATAGTTCTGTAAACTTCTGCAGGCAAATATGCATTCTTTTAAATTTCATATTTGTTTTATTGTTGGCATGTGAAGAGATTGAAAGCAGTTAAAAAACTATTCTGATACTTTAATTTCTGAAGTGAAAACCAAAAATTAGATTAACAAACTGGTTAAAAATTAGATGACAAAACAGTCATGCAGTTCGTAAAATAATGTTTTTTAAGCTTGAGCTGAGGTACTTTTTTCCTGTTCAGAAAAAGTTTGCCAGGGAAATATTTTTGAAAGGTTATACTTAATCTCTTTTTAATTACGTGGTGTTAGTAACAAAAAAAGTTGTCTTGAAAGGTGTGGTTTTTCCCCATCCCTTATGTTAAGTCATGACATTAGAACATGTAACTTCTTATTTTCTTGGAAGAAGAAATCATCATCAGCATACCTCTAGTGATGGCTGTGTTGTTTTGTTTGGGTTTGGTTTTTTTTTTAAGTTGGCTGTTTATAAAAATGTGGGACAGTATCCCACAACTTCCATGAGTGGGTTTTGGTCTGTAACCAGCATATATTAACTACTTACAGCTCATCCCAGTTAGCTCAGAGGTGCACACTGAGAGCTGTCATCCTATCAGCACATCCCAGAGGCCTTTTTTCCAGAGGAAAAAATGCATACAGTTTTGTCAGTGCCAGCTCCCTTCTGGTCTTCTCTGAAAGGGGGACAAAAAAAAGAAAAAAACCCGCCCAAACCCTGCCTTAATATGGTGATAAAAGTAGCCCACCTAACTGAAACGTTTATGCGGGTTTACAACCTTGCTAGTAAAAGATGAGACAAGATCTCTGTAAAGGAAGACTTGGAGAGCCCAGTCTAACAGTACCTTGTGTAGCTTTTTTCCAATGGCTTTGGAAAGAATTGGACATCAAACAGGCAAGCCTGAAATTTGGCAAGCTGATAGCTTGCCTGTGGTGAATGCTCGTTGTAACCTAGTTGTTTGAAATATCTGTTTAGCCTAAAGCTTAAACTAACGTTGCATTTCAGACTAGCTTGTTATAAATGTTGTTCTTGTATTATGCTGAGTTATTATTTCTAACAGAAACACGGCTGGCTTGCAGTGGATTTGCCAATTAATTCTTGATTAATTTTAGCTGAATTCCAGTTTCACGGTTGCAAAATCCAATTCCTTTATATTTTTGTTAGTTGCAGATGGTTCTGAGTCACTGTTCAGTTTTCTTGCTTTTCTTCACTGGCTCAGAAACAGAACTCTGTCTCTGGCAGAAAGCTTGTTCCAGCACAGGAATTGTGTTCTGCATAGTCCCAGAGACAGGAACTGAATCATGGAAAACAGTTCTCAAGAAGCAAGTAGAGATTTTTGCCCAGTACTGTTTTCATCCTCTGCTTGCCTCCAAGTGTGCTGGGAGTAAAAACAGGTGTTGAAAAAAGTTGAGACAAATTTTCTTCATCAGTCTTTTGTGACCATATGTTCAGGTCTGTCTGCATCATCTTATGAGTGGCTTTAGACCTTAAGTGATAGCTTGCTTCTGTCATGTGAGTAGCTAGGATTAAAGCCTTTTAAAGGTAGGTAGGGAGGTGCTGGCTTTGAGAAAATAATCTGTGATGCACTGGATTATGAACAGTATAATTTTTAGCCGGCATTTTGTTTTAAGAAGTCCTTCCAAACTTAGTCACAGTACATAGCAGGGAAACTCAACTTTTCAGATCCCAGAAGGACTGGGCATATTATAATCCTAGATGTGTAATTGTACTTGAATGTTAAATCCGGGTGATTTTACTGTGTATCAAGTCCTTGTTTATCTTCTAAAAATCAGGGAGGTTGGGGATGCTTTATATATCCCCACTCTGGATTCTCTCAGCTCTTTAGAGACTGGAATTGAGCACACTGTAGTTGAGTTTGAGGCAGCAGAGCCCTTTGGCATGATGATGTGCATCACACTGAGGCTTTTAAAAATAAATGATGACGTGGCAAGTTCAGTTGTAAGATGGCATGTACGAAAGAACACGTTTGGATTAAAACCCAGTGAGCCCTAGATTTATTTCAGATATATGTAGTGGTAAGAGTTTTCGTGGGGTTTTTTTTTTTTCCCTCTCTCTAATAATGTAATATAAGGTAGAAGTTTTTTAAGTTATGCCATTATGGAAAAAGCATATGCTACAATCTTTTACCTCAGAGTTGCTGAATTTAATACAAATTTGAAGACGTTTTTCTGGCCCTTCTCTAAATTTTTTTTTTGTGGGTTGAATCTTCCAGACTGTTACTGGAAATCTTCTGTAATCCCTATTTACTAGTTAGCTGGCAAAATGAAAGCACACCAGTGGATTTGATGAAATATATTTTTAAGGATACTGATTTAAAACAGATGCCTATTCAAGTAATGTATTTCAAATAAATAAACTTAAAAAGAAAATATACTTCCTCTCTGAGATAAAAAATTATTTGGTCTGATACAACATCTGCAATATGCAGTGCCTGCAAGCATGCATACAGTAATTATTTACTTCCGTGCCTGATTTTTATCTCTACAGTTTCAAGTGTTGTTCCTAATAAATAGGACTGAGGCAGCAATATTTATGTCAGTGTTTAAAAAATTGTTTAGAAGATCATCCTTCCATTAGTAGAAGAGTAGAGTAATAATCAACAACACACTAAAACAAATTAGGTTCAAAGTGTTCTCAAACACACAAATGAAATGCTGAATGGAGAGTGACTGTTATAAATGGGTTGGCACTGTTAATGATTAAAGAAGTAATATTAAAGATATCAGTTTAGATGATAATGTTATTCCTGGACTGCCATTTTGGTTTGTTACTTGGGGTTTTTTTTTCCTTTACATATATATGGCTGGAAAAAAACCCTGCCAAGGTATTGCATAAAATACCCTTTTTCAGCTCCACAATTTTCTATTGATATTGTTCTCAGCTCTTTTACGTTTACAAGATAGATTTCATTTTTTTTATTACTTCTGTAGAATGAAACGAGGAAGGAAAACTAATGAGGCCAACAGCAGTTCATCTGAAGACACAACTGAGAAAGAATCCAAGAGACACAAGGTTGTAGAGAAAAAAAGCACAGTTGTGCAGAGTCCTGACTGGGCAAACCTGCTCCAAGACATTATCCTGCAGGTGTTCCAGTACTTGCCACTTCTGGATCGTGCTCATGCATCCCAGGTCTGCAGGAGCTGGAACCAAGTGTTTCATATGCCTGATCTCTGGAGGTGCTTTGAGTTTGAACTGAATCAACCAGCCACATCGAACCTGAGGACTACACACCCTGAACTAATCAAGCAAATAATAAAGAGGCATTCCAATCACCTGCAGTATGTTAGCTTCAAGGTAGTGTATTTTATAGGCTTTTTAAAAGTAACTTTTATTCTAAAAGGAATAGGGCGGCTGTCAGTGTGGTAAGTGGCCTTGTTTTCAGGCCTAATATATGGAAGAAGTGGTTTCTCTACATGGACATATAGACATGGAGGTTACCTCCCAATTAATTTCTTTGGGTATATTTTCAAGACCAAAACTTGGAATAACAGTACTGAACATACCTTTTCAGTGTCTTTTTTCTGTTAGATGGGAATCTTTTTGATTGGTGATGTGGTTTGATTGGTTTGGGGTTGGGGTTTTTTTTTTTGCGTGTGTGCACACTTTTTTGTGGGCTTTTTATTGGTTTTGGGTTTTTTGAGGTTCTTTTGTAGCAATTTAGCTGCTTAAAACTCTGCTTCATGAAGTGGACAGAAATAGTTCTGATACGACTGCTTGTGTGGGTTACTGCCTCAGAATTAAGTTCAGTCAGGATGGATAGGTTGAGCATTTCCCCATTTCACATCCTGTAGGTACTTGGCTCTAATATTCGTGGTTTGGAAACATCTAAGGCACAGAGTGACTTCAGTACTACTGGTCATCAACTAGCAGTTTTAATATTTAATTGTATGGGATTGTCTGTACTCAGCACAACTGCATTCCAGGGGACTGAAAAAGCACATGGGATTTGCATAGGATAGTGCATGTACTGATTGTGCCTGGCTGAGAAGTACCATTTGATGAGAATTGGTTCTGTTCACAACTGTGGAGTTATTTTCAGCAGATGAACACCTTTTAATGTGGGCTTACAAACCAGCATGTTTTGGAAGGGTGCTGTGAATCTCATGGCTGCATATGCATCAGCTGTGTGAGACATTTGGAAAGGAAATGTGTTCTGCAGCAAGTTCAGCATGCTTGTTTCTGAGATCAGCCAGTTCTAATGCTGGAATTATCAGCATGTGAGTAGCTGAGTCACCTCTGCTTGATCACACATATTGCTACTGCCTGCTTGCAATACCAGATACAAACTGTTACCACAAGGTTGGCAGGGCTTTTATCAGCATCCAGAGAAAGAAAACCTAGGGCTGTAGTGGAGTTACCTCCCAGTGTCTTACCTCCTGTCTATGTAGCTTAACACCCAAAGAATTTTGGGTGCCCTTTGCTCGTAGGGTGATCCATCATTTCTTTCATGTGTCACTTCACTTGTCCTCAGTGCTGCAGAATACACAAGGAAGTGAGTGTAACACTCACCATTTCTCTGTAAAGGCTGAAAGCAAAAAGGGTGTTTTCTGTAGGCAAAGAAAGATGAAATTGTTGAAAGTGAAGGTTTTTCAGCTGGTGTTTGAGGAGAAAATGAACGTTCATTGGACTTAATCTGTTGCTGCCAAGGTAGCATGGCTTATGTGGAGTTAAATCTGATCCTGTGATCAAGCTTTATACTGTTCTGTAGGTTTGCAAAGCTGTCATGGCTGCTGTACATAAGGGGTTATTCAGAAAGCACATCTGAGTGTCAGGGGAAGTCTTCTGGAGACACACTGAGTGATTTGGCTGGGTAGCAAGCTCACTGATGAAGGTTTTTGGGTTTGTGTTGGTTTGCTTGGTTTGGTTTTTTAGATTATCCATTGCATCTTGTTGTGATTTTAACAGTGTAGGGCTGGTCATACAGGTTCACATGATAATGCACTTAACTCTCCAGCAGCTCAATTTTATGATTTTAAACTGAGCCACTGCAAAAAGAAGTGGCTTTTGCACAGAGTAAAGGATTTATAGAATGCTTGCGTTTTGGTAAGGAGGAATGTAAAGAGGAATTGGAATAGGCTCTGCATCCTCCATCTGATTGCTACTCGATGTGGAATGAGTGTCTTGGAACAAACTGTTTAGCTGACTCCCTCACCATGCTATATTTTACCAAAGTGTTTAGAAGAATAGTAAGTTTATAGCAAATAGTCTTGGATTTTTGGTTCATACTTTTTTGGGGAATAAAGAACAACATCAGTGGATTCACAGTGAGGGGTTTTTTTGACATCACATTTCAGAAGGTAAAGTGAAAAAAAAAAAGCTTAAGAGTGTATTTGCAGTGCTTTCTGAACACGAAATTCATTTTGTTTTAAGGTGGACAGTAGCAAGGAATCTGCAGAAGCAGCTTGTGATATTTTATCACAGCTTGTGAATTGCTCTCTGAAAACACTTGGGCTAATTTCA
Organism: Pycnonotus jocosus; assembly: GCA_013400435.1. Lineage (NCBI taxonomy): Eukaryota > Metazoa > Chordata > Aves > Passeriformes > Pycnonotidae > Pycnonotus > Pycnonotus jocosus. Next base: position 91,934 of record VWYP01034995.1, read on the forward strand.
ACTGCCCGGCCAAGCTTCATGGATTTACCAAAGGTATTTTATTATGTATATTTTCTATTGCAAAGTATTGCAGTGTTTCACACAGTACTTCTGTAACTTTATGAATCGTAGAAATATCAGTCTTTGATAAAGGTTTATTAGTGGTCTGGCCTGTAATAAAGGGAGGAGCTGATATGTACAGGGATGGATATATCAAGTTGCATTCAGTCTCTGAGTCATGTGAGAACGTAGGCCTGACCTTGTTCTTTCAAGTCATCCTGTCTGTTGACCTCAATGTAGTGCTGAGCAGCATGGTGCAGTTTAAGAGGCTCGATAGTTCAGGCCTGTGTAATTGTGTTGATGGTTTGTTTAGGAGACAACTACAATCAAATGAGTGGTAGAGTTTTATCCATGTGGACTTGCCATAGGGGTTACATGATCTCTTCGGAAAGAAATAGGATCATGATTTGCAGGGCTTCATGTCATGCAGTCAGGTATCAGCATCCTTGCTGAAGTGCATTGTATTTCTGAAATTTTCAGGCAAGATTTTTACGTTGCATGTTTACCAAAAATCAGATCTTGTTAGAAGGCATTTAATCTGGAAGACAGCAAATCTCTTCATGTGCTTCTAGAGAAGCATTCCTGCCAGTGAGGTGGATGTGTGCTATTGCTGAGGAGCAGGGGAGTGGTTGTGAAGGGCAGGATACAGACTATTAGCTGGATCTCAGAGGTGTCATGGCTGGTGATGGCAGTAAGAACAAGGAAGAACAGGCGACAGCCTCGGGAAAGGAAGTAGGCAGCAGGTAAGGTTAGCTACAGGAGGGTTATCGGTTATTGCAGTGGTCATTGCCACATCATGGAGCTCTCTTGAATACGTATTTTTAATTCACAGTTTTCAAAGAGGCTTTTCAGATACGTAACTAGTTTTGCTCCAATTGTTTTTCATTTTCTGATCTTCTTCGAGGTGTGATGATAAGAAAACCTGAGTGTAGTGAAAACAATCCACAGTGTGTTAAAAATACTTTGTCCTTTTAGCTCTTTCTTATTGTTTTCTTTATTAATGTAAATGCTGCTTTAGCTCTCTTAGTTTTCACTGGAGGGATATATTAAGGTCATGTCCAGCTTGCTGAGTAATTACTTGTAATTGTTCATGCCATGTTCTTACTCAGCTTCAAGGCTTATGAAGCACAGGCTTCCATTTTTTGTTCTCAAAAGTTTGCATTTGGCCTTTAAAAAAGAGATTGAAAATAAGCCCAAATTAGCTCTAAGAATAATTTGCCTTGTGGTGTTTACAACTTCAATAGTTTTGTCACTGGCGTAAGGGACAGCTAGTGAAACTCAAGAATTGAATTTGGCTGTGACTGAATTCTTGTGGGAAGCTGTTAGTGACAGGTTCATTAGATGAGAAACAGCCAAAAATTAATCAATTTGGAAAATGGTTAATACTTTGCTGTGGTTTTGGAATTTTTTGGGGGGTGGTGGGGGTTTTTATTTTTATCAGACTGTATAGGAGATCTGAACTACTTGGCATTATCTTCATCAGTGCTCTTTTGTTGTCAAATACACAGTAGAGTTGTGTTGCTTGTCTTTTCACTATGTACATTCTAGATGAGTAGAATCTTTTAAAGAATCATACTCCAGACTACAGATACAGCAATATATCTGGTGAAAACTCCAGCTTTTACATGTTGGTATATTGCTTGTTTCCCATTAGCTCTTCAAACTGGAAGGTTCAAGTTACCTTTTTTTATAAGTGTGGTTAACTTTCTTTGCCTTCCTATTTAACAGCCTTCTTTTTCTAAACACAGAGAATAAAAACACAGTACTAAGGCTCTCATAATACAGACCTGAAATAATATTAAAGCATCTTTTCTTCTGTACATAACATGTATAAGCAGTGTATGTCAGGATAGTTGGAGTGGTCCCTAAAGCCAAAGTGCATAAAGATTCTGAGTTGAACTTCCTGTTTCCTTTTGCATGAACTGACTTTGAGCATTTGTGCATAGGTGAAAGCAGTAAGTCCTATTCTAAATCTAATTATGTGGCAGTTTTGTCAAAAATCACAAATATGTCACCTAAGAATGAACAAATATTGTTGCCAGGCCTTCTCTCATATAACTGTATTCAGGATATGTGCCTGAGGCTCAGAGTGAAGCAGGCTTGAAATGCAAGTAGCAGGCCAATTTTTTAAAGATACTTAATGTAGCACATGGAGAAAACTCTTTTGAAGTCTTCTGTTTGATCAGTCTTGTAAGAAATCATGAAGATGAGCTAACTATTGACTTCATACCACCAGTGGTTTCTACAATCACTGCTGTATCTGCAGTGAAACACAGTTCAGGTTCCCAGGGCGCTGTCTTTAATGATTTAAAGTTTCAGTGGTTATGCAAAAATGCTGAGTACTTGTCCTACCTTATCTATGCTGCTTATTCAGTAATTAATTGATTTCCTGCTCCTTGGCTCTGTTTGGACCACTCCAGTTAGCTTTCCAAGAAACCCATCCAAACCCTAAGCACTCTTGTGTGGGTGGTAGGCAGGCAGCACAGTCATTTGGCTTTGGATACAAACACTCCTGCCTTTGTTTGCATCTCACCAGTGCAGCACAACTTGCCATTTGGGAATTCTTCTAGAAGATGCTTCTTTTAGAGTGTGACTTCCCTCATCTGTTCAAAGAACATAAAAAAATCCTCTGAAATAGGGCTTGTAGGCTTTCCCTTTTCTTGTGGTCTTTCTGTAGATTTAAATTTGTGCAATGGATTGCCCAGGGTCAGGTTCTTAATTAATGTCTACTGTTACACATTCTGATTTGCCCAATTCATAAATGGATAGCAAAAATAATTATACTTCCTCTACTAAAAAATGTCAGTTTTAGTATTTTTAAAAACTATGCAATATTGAGTGCTTTTTCAACAAATAAGAAGTAAAAAGTAGGACTGCTGTGTACAGTGTAAAACCATTGAGATTTTTACTTCAGATAGTACTCTTTCATTTAAACTTACTTTTTTTTTTTTTCAGTCTCACTTTATTTCTGCACTGACAGTGGTGTTTGTGAACTCCAAATCCCTCTCTTCACTTAAGATTGATGACACACCAGTAGATGATCCATCTCTCAAGGTTCTGGTGGCTAACAACAGCGACACGCTCAAACTCTTGAAAATGAGCAGTTGTCCTCATGTTTCTCCAGCTGGTAAGCTACTGTGGTTTTGGGGTTAGCCTGTTGGGGATTTGTTGGTTGGTTGATTGGGATTTTTTAATGTGTGCATTAAATTCTGTCAGAAACCAGTACACCTTTGAAAAAACAGGGGCGGGGTAAGAGGGAAGATGAGTACGGTGTTACTGGTGACTGTCCCTGAATAAAGTACTTTCAACTGGTGGTCAGTCCATCTATCCTATTACTTCACAGTGACCACTGAGCTAATAATAAAATACTGCATATCTGTTATGGGCAAATAGTTAACCTCATGTGTAACTTAATGAGAATATATCAAACTGATTGTGCACTATTTGTGCAATGACAAAGTATTCCAATACAGTTAAGCTTTTTTTGAATACAAGTTTCTTTTCCGTACTTCAATTTGTGTGGGTTTTGACTGTTGCCATGCCATGCATTAGGAAGATGCTGGTTTAGTCATTGCTGGAGAATAACTGCAGACAGCATCAAAAAGGGGAGATGAGACTGAGTTGTGCAAAACTTCTACTGTCACCAAATGTACTTCTCTAACACTCGTGTGTCTGTAACAAGAATGAAGCCAGCTCATATCAGAATGAAATCAGTCAAGATTGTTGAAGTTCACAGAATTAACATTTGTGGTAGACTTCTGCAACACACAGCAGGTTCAAGATTCATTCACAGCCCATCAGCTTAACACTTACAGTTTTTCGCTAAGAAAGGGAAGAGGAATTGTAAATGAAATGCTGGCAACTTAGTATGATTCCTCTTCTGTGGATGAGTAGAAACTATAGAAACCATAACACCATAACTTCCTCCATGCAAATACATTGCAACTGTAAATGCTAGACGTATTATCTGTCAAATTCACCAGCAGGATTCCTAAAAGGGGAGAGGGGATAACAGTACTGTTGCAGAGGGCATGTTATTGTAGTGATAACAAAGAAAACAATACCTTTTGCAAGTGTAGCTCTTATACAAAACCTTGTGCGTGGTTTTGTATAAAGAAGTCCTGAAAATGCAGGACTGATGTTTTGCAGCAGCCTGGTCCAGCAAAGTGTTCACAGATTTAACTGCAATATTGCCTCATCCAAAGCTTTCTAATCATAGATAGGAGTTGTTTAAATTGGCTTGAGGGACTGGCTTTTCCAGCTTAAAAGTATTTTTTGAGAATTCTTGTGTCTGAGAACTGCAAGAGCTGTAATGTGTCTGTCCAGAGGAAAAGGCTTCAGCAATAATTTGTCACTAGGCAGAGAGAGTCTTTTCCTCGGTCTTGGATCGAACAGTAACCTGCCAGCTCCAGCAGACTTCGCTGGTTTGTGTATAATCCTTGCTAGAAGGCTTCATTGGAACGTCATACACTTGATAAGTCAGGAGGAGACATGGGTGTGTTCTGATTGATGTATCCTGCGTGGTTTTAAATTGAAGGAACAATGGGTAAGAAATGGTCGCGCCTGTTTAAGGAGCACAGCTGCTATTGTCCTTCATGGAGTGGGGATGAATAGATTGGGGTAAGATGCATTAGTAACAAAACCAGGGAGTGCTGAGCAAACAGTAGGAGAGTTTAATTGCTTAATTCAGGTATGGGTGTGCCTTGAGATGGAGAACCAAGTGGATGCACTGGGTTTGTATGGCACTGTTTTGTGGGGCAGTGAGGGGGCTACAGGAGTGGCTTCTGTGAAAACTGCCAGAAGCTTCCCCATGTCCAAGAGAGCCAAGGCCAAGCCCATCAGTGACAGTGGTAGCGCCTGTGGGATAACCTGTTTAAGAAGGAGGAAAAGATATTGCAGAAGAGCAATTGCAGCTGGAGATAGGAGTGAGAATACGTGAGAGAAACAATTCTGCATACACCAAGATCAGTGAAGAAGGAGGGGCAGGAGCTGATCCAGGTGCTGGAACTGAGATTCCCCTGCAGCCCGTGGAGGGCCTCATGTTGGAACAGCTGGATGCCTGAAGGGGGCTGTGAGCCTGTGGGAAGCCCATGCTGGAAGAGTCTCTTAGAAGGAAGAGTTGAGAGAATAGCCTGTGCTGGAGCAGGTTTGATGGCAAGAATTGACCATGTGGAGAACATGAGTCTGTTCCTGAAGGGCTGCACACCGTGGAAGAGACCCACGCTGGAGCAATTTGTGAAGAACTGAAGTCTGAGAAGGACTCCTGCTGGAGAAGTTCATGGAGGACTGCTCCCATGTGAGGGACTCCATGCTAGAGCCAGGAAAAAGTGTGAGGAGGAAGGAGTGGCAGAGACAATGTCTGACAAGCTGACTACAGCCCCATTCCCTGTCCCCCTGTGCTGCTGGGAGAGAACGAGGTAGAGAAAATCATGAGGAGGTTAAGCCTGGGAAGAACAAAGGACTGAGAGGAAGGTGTGTTAAGATTCAGTTTTCTTTCTCATTACCGGACTCTGATTGAGTTGATAATAAAGTTGATTTCTCCAAATTGAGTATGTTTTACCCATGATGGTAATTGGTGAGTGATCTCTCCTTGTCACGCTTATCTTCATTCTTGAGTTTTTAATTGTATTCTCTTTCCCCTGCCCAGCTGGGGAAAGGAGTGATTGCACAGCTTTGGAGGGCACCTGGTGTCCAGGGAGCAACAAGCCACCAAGTGGAACATAAGAAGCTGGTACATGGATAGTTGGCTTCAAGAGCAGGCAGGCTGCAAAAATGAGACTCTTAAAGGAAAATGTGACCTGGATTTTTTTTTTTTTTTTGGTAATGGGAATATTATAATTAGCAGACTGCAGTAAATGTGGAAAAACTTTATTGAACCAAAAAGGCTGTGAGTTGCAAAACTAATTACTTATAGATGCAGTTAAAATGTCCTCAGGTTGGAGGAGGGGAGAATGTTCATTACTAGGTCAGTTCTGAAGAAATTTTTTAGTGAAGGACAGAAAAGAGTAATGGAAGTAGAGCAAGAGACTCCACTACTGCAGGGATAAAGGAAAAAGATTGGTGTTGGATAGTGAATTGCTCAAAGTTACTGTACAAAGATGGAGAGGCATGTTTGAGTTTGAGCTAGAGAAACAAAGGCAGTGATGTATTTCTAATCTTTGTGAGCTTATCTGAAGTTTCTTCTTTTTGTTGTTTCTGCTCTGAAATACTAACTGTTGGAACAGAGGGAATGGAAAGTGTTCCTGTAAAGGTGGTGTTTCTGCTCTGGCATGGGGATAGGAGGGCTGCTTCTCTTGGAGTGGGAGTTGGGAAGCAGAGTGGGTATCCGGTGTGCCTGCATCAGGGACATCGTGGGTCAGGGATTTTTTTGATGCAGCTCTGTGCAGTAAGATCAGAGAGCAGAGCCATTTACCTCTCAGTGACACAAAGGTGTCAGCAGTGCCTAGGGATGTTCTGTAAAGCAGGTGAGCTCCAGGCAGGTCCTCTAGTTGCTGTCTACACTGTATTCATTGTCAGCTCTGTATGTAGAATGGATAATTGCATTGACAGACTCTGCATATCCAGTTCTAGACCCATAAAAATCACTGTAAGTGGAATGCCAGCTCTTCCCTTTTTGCTTTGCACTGGTCCACAATGTACCCCTAAAGGTAACAAAGGTTATTTGTGGAAGGATTGGCAGCCAGGACAACAAGCTTTGTCAAGATGAGAAAATGCATATGGGCCTTGAAACTGCCTAAAATACTTTGTATCTCAACAGACCTAGGTATTCTGAAGCAGCATGTCTGAGTTTCCTTAGAGAGTGACCCTTCTGACAGTAACCCTTCTGATTCATGCAATGTTTTTGCAGTGATTTTTTTAAAGAAAGTGCTTCTATGCTCAGTATAGGCTTAAGTTTAATAGCTGCACCTTAAAATAACTGCTGTTTTCTGAATTTCTTCATGTTGCTTCAGAGCTATAGTGTATTGAGTTCAGGTTTTTGAGCTCCATGTTAAATGCTATGTTCTCATCCCCTCTATTAATGGAAAGGCTGTATCCCACATTTCATGCAGTTTTCTGGGTCACATGAAATGCAGAGGACTGTGTGCTGTTCTTAGTGCTTTTTATTTTTTTCAGTACTGTTACCAGTATAATACCATCGCTTGTATCTACAAATAGTATGAGTGGAAACCTTAGACTGACCTGGATTCTCTTTTTAATGTTTTTGTCTTCTGTGAGCAGCAGATTATATTGAATCATTAAAGAGAGTCTGAAAATTGCTCTTCTAGAAATTACTGCTCCAAATTTCTAGTGTTTTGCCACTTTTTTGCTATAGCTTTTCCAAATTTAACCATTTATACTTTCCTAGAAGAAACAAATACTGACAGCAGCAGCCTCTATATTGAGTTAAAATCTAATATTCATTTTACTTTTGATTTATGTTTGCTTTCTTCAGATGACAGATTTCATTCTCAGTTGCTTTGTCAGCCACAGAGCAGTCAGCAGTTCTTCCAGAGCTGGCTGAAGAGATACTTTTATCATGAGTAAGGACCTTTTACAAAAACGAGATTGAGTACATGTGGTCTTACACTAGGGCAGAACAGTCAGAATATGCTATTTATATATTTGTCACTTCTGTTAATGTTTTTGTTCACTTCTTTAGGATTTCCAGCAAAATGGACATGTAGTCAGATTGTGTGTGTGTGTGTCTGTCTTACATGTAGGTACAAAGAAGTCACAAGATCCTGCTTGTGAAGAAGATTGATGTTCAGGTCGTCCAGTGTGATTTGGTTTTAAGGTTTTGGTTGCACGTTTGACATAGGTGCCCATAGCACCCTGCTGACACACATAAACAAATTCCCTCCTGTTTCTTGTTCAGTCATCAGTGCCATTATCTGTGTAACCCCTTGCATAATGTTCTCTTCTCGCAGGTATCCTTTGTGTGGCTGACCAGTGCCACGGCCTGCGTGAGCTGGCGCTGAACTACCACCTGCTGAGCGATGAGCTGCTGCTCGCTTTGTCTTCGGAGAAACACGTCAGGTTAGAACACTTGCGCATTGATGTTGTCAGCGAAAACCCCGGACAGACTCAGTTCCACACGATTCAGAAGAGCAGCTGGGACGCTTTCATCAAGCACTCTCCTAAAGTGAATTTAGTCATGTACTTTTTCTTGTACGAGGAGGAGTTTGACCCGTTCTTTCGTTACGAGATCCCCGTCACTCACCTGTACTTCGGGAGGTCGGTCAGCAAGGACGTGCTGGGCCGCGTCGGGATGACGTGCCCGCGGTTGGTTGAGCTGGTGGTGTGTGCCAATGGATTGCGGCCGCTGGACGAGGAGCTGATCTGCATCGCCGAGCGCTGCAAGTACCTGTCGGCCGTGGGCCTCGGAGAATGTGAAGTCTCCTGCAGTGCCTTCGTTGAGTTTGTGAAGATGTGTGGCGGTCGCCTCTCTCAGCTCTCGATTATGGAGGAAGTCTTGATTCCTGATCAGAAATACAGCTTAGAGCAGATTCACTGGGAAGTTTCAAAGCATCTTGGTAGAGTCTGGTTCCCAGACATGATGCCCACTTGGTAAAGTCCTTAAAAGACTCCAGGGCGAATGGAGTAGCACCTTAAACCCAAGCTTACCATTTTGCAATTTCCTGTATAAGCTTATTTAATAATATAGATTTTACTGCAAGTTAATTAATGGTCTGATTAGAAAATTAATTCTTCTTTCAGAAACGGTTTTGGAACTTAAGAACCAGAAGTAGAGTTCACAGCTCCAAAACCTGTTTTCATCCAAACAAAATTCAGATTTCTGCTTTAGATTTATTCTTTGTCATTAAAAGTGACCTCAAACATTTTTGGAAATAAAAATTATTTAAAATACTGAAATGTACTTGCAAAATACTAGTTTTAATATGCTGTTTTTCTTCGATTTAGATTAGTAGCATTGAACACAATCATATTTGATCTTAAAAAGCCAAACAAAACCCCACCAAAATTGCATGCTTTTGTTGCAGACTGTAGCATTTCTGAATCCAGTCACCTCGATGGCAAGATGACGATTATAAGAAGTGTTTAGTAGCCTGTGAAATACACACATTCTGTTAAGTCGTCAAGGCAAGAGCAATACACAATAATAAGTTTTAGACAACTGAAGTATTAAGTTTACCACCTTCTTCAACGGATCATTAGATGCATCTAAAATGTATTTAGAGCGTTAACCAGTAGTGTGAGCTACCAAAAGCGATGTGGGGTTTTTTCCACCCTCTATGCATTTTAATGTAGTTTGCTTATGGGGTCTCAGATCTGCGTCTAAACCTGTTTTAAGGTATTTTAAGTCTAGCTCAGGAGGCGAAAGCATTCCTGGGAAAAATGTAGATACATTGTATTTAAAACCACACTGGAGTTAATGAGCTTTTCTTGCACATTACCCGGTTTGGCAGCATACGGTGAGATGGAATAATGTATGGTTTGTGAAATGTTATTCCGATGACGTGGGGGAGAGTAGTGTGAGGTGAGAAAGGTAAAATTTGAATGGTGACCAAGAACGTTTTCACAAAACCTTGGACCTTTTGGCTGCTTTCGGTTTGACAGAAATGACATTGGAACTGTTGCTTAAGCTGTATAAACTAACTGTATACTGTAAATCTGTTTCAGAAATGTTTATGTATAAAGTGGATGTTTGATAGATAATAATTTTTGTATACCTTTAATTCATCTAGTTCTGTCATTTCATAATGTTTAACAAACCAAAAGGAGTAGACTCGGTGAAGTAGAGCAATAGGCAAAAATTTGTTTTGAACATTTGATAAATCAGTTTTATTAAAGAAAGTTTTTAGTTTGTAACTGGTGTAGGCAAGACACTGCCTGTGATCTGGATGTGGCTTGTGACTTCATTTCTTACTGCCAACAGTTATTTTCTCTTTGAGGTTACTGATGGTAACACTGAAGTGTTGCCCAGACAGCTGCATGTTCCAGAGATGTGGTCAGCCCTCAGCAAGGCAGAGCTGCCCCTGCGGGCTGGGTTGAGCTGAGCTGGTGGCTGCTTCTCACTCGAGCTGTACAGCCCCTTCTGGTAGTGAGTAGATTTCCTTCATCTCTGATTTCAGTCATTTTTATCCAAATGTATAATTTAGTGTAATACACTTATGAGTGTATTTAAGTTCATAACTCTGTTTTGGGCAAACAATGCTCAGCGGACTGGACATCTTTATAGGGGAGTTGTATGTTTCTGTAGAGCTTTGATTTAAAAACTGCATTTTATGAAATATGCGGGTTTTGTATTAGAATTTGTTAAATTAATGTAACACTATAATTTGCTTTTATTTGTACAAAAGGTGTCAATATATTTAGTCCGTAAAAGTAAAAAAGCTCTGTGTCTTTTATAACCCGACTCTCTGAACTGCCTGTATGAGAAAGGTGGAGTAATACTTGCAGTCTGGGGAATAGGATTTAGTTTTCATTAAATCAGTGTGAAATACTACCATTTGTAAAGGAGCCAAAACCTCTTAGGACCTTGACTGCAGGTGCCCTGATGCTGGCAAGGTAAGTCATCAACGTGTTGGTAGAGGCAATAACTGGAAGGCAAGGTACAGCCTCAGTACCAGATCCCACTCCTGGAATTCACACATGTGAAACCCAGTGTTCTGGTGCTTCCAGAGAGGCCTCTGTCAGACCCTGGTGTGAGGAATATACTAGGAGCTGAAGGTGGCAGAGTTGGCTGTAGCAGAATTGCTTCCCCAGCAAGGTAACTGGCTGGCTCTGAGAAGGCTGTGTTGTTGCACCAACTTAAAAAAGTCCTTCCTCAATGCAACACCACATTATACTGATGATTAAGATGTTCAGTACAAGAAAACTGCTTAAAAGCAGTTGTCTCTCTCTTCCAGTGGAGGTCAGCAGTTTTTATACATTGAATCAATTACTGCATCCTTTGTTCAAATAATCCAGCTATAACATAAACTTGCCAGGCAAGCTTACAGTGCTTTTTGAGCAAATTCTGTATGTCTTACTTTGCCTTCTACATGTTAAAACAAATGAACAGTAAATATACAAAAATCATGGCACAAGTAGTAGAGTACCACAGACTCACAAAGTTCACTAGAAACATGAACATGAGTGTCACAGATTTATCATTTTTCCCCGAGTTCACCTTTATTTCTTATTTTCAGAATAACAAGACTCAATGTTGGCTCAGTTGTCCAGTTGTGGGTAGGAATTAATGTGTGCAGTGACAAATCTTACCTCTGAATCCAAGTTACAATACTGAAGGCAGCAGCTCTCCTAATCCAGAACATCTGTGGGTGGGTTTATGAGGGAGAAGGCAGAGAGTACCAGTGATTTTCCTTGCATGGCCCTTTGGGAAACAGGAACACACACTCCATTTGACCTTGATGGATGATGAGCCAGGATCTGCTTTGCTGGAGAACCCTCCTGGAATGAAGTGTGGCTTGCAGCCCATGGGTGTGGCAATGCAGCAGTTTTGCACAAGACCACTGTGCAGAGTTGGAAACTTATAGTACAGAATGATTTTTGCCCTCGTGCAATGTGCATTAAGAGCAGGGAGTAGAACCAAGCACAGTCTAAAGTGATGAACAAATCCTGTATTCAAAGTGTGAGTAAAGACAGTGACACAATGCCAGGCTTATCCTTGAGCTTGGCAGTTTGGACAGTTCCCTAGTTCCTGCTGTTGAGAAAGTGCTAATACCACCTGGCTGTGAGTGGAATGAGGTGAGATCCTGTGGACATGATTTTCTGAGAGACTTTTGCCTGCTAGGCAGCTGTTGAACTTTCCCAAGGGAAAAGCTGTCACCAAAAAGGCTCTCTCAAAACAAATTTAGAAAAACAACCCCAGGTTCTCAAAACAAGCTTCGGCATATGGTGTTTTGTCATTTCTTTAGTTTAACCAATAGGACTGGGGAGGTGTCCTTATTCACCAATCCCGTTAGTCTGTATCAGAACACCTTATAAAAAGTGTCAGGAATTAGATAATAAAGCCTTCTGATTTTCTTCTACCTGCTGACTGGAGTCAAGCATCTTTCCTTTGTGTCCTATTGCGACAAGATCCTACCTACCTGTGTGACTTTCAGGAGGAGGCCATCCCTAAGCGTTTGAGGTGAATAGGTGGTTTTCACTCACAAACATCATCAGGTGCACAGAAGCTGTGACATCCAACACTTCCTTTTTAAGTTGTAAGTGTAATTTTTATGGATCTATTCTGGACTTGTCTAAACTGCAGAATCAGCCACTTCGTGACCTGGTTTTTTGGATCTAACTCCATAGGCCAAACTCAAGGATTGGGGATTCTGCCTACAAGAGAGCACTGCACTCAACAACTTCAGCGCATTCCAGTGCAGTGATTCCAGTTTAACTGCAACAATGGCACCTCTTTCAGGACTGCAGTTTGTACTGATGGAGTTTATTCCTGCCCTGAACAATGAAATCCTAAACCAAAAGGAATAAATACAGGCCTCAGAAGGAAAAAATTCATCTATGTTACATAGAGAGCAACTCCTACATTCACAATTGGTACCTTTAAACTGAGGATAGTGTTCCAAGTGTCAAACAGATACACATGGCTGCATGGAGGAATCCCCCCAGCACTGGCGGTGTGATCTCTGGGTTTGGTTCTGTGATCCTATCTCCCCTTCAGAGCTTTGCACACTGGTTTGTGATGTTGAGGCTTTTTCCTGGGAAGACAAATGTGGGTTTAACAACACTGAGAGTTTCAAAGTCATAAAAACATGCAGCAATGAGAACGTAACTTCCACAGACAAGCTTGCTGCAGCCCCTTTGACTTCCCTAGAGCCTCCTGGATTACCTTCCTGCTGGTGGTGCTATGTGGTGCTTGGTTGCTGGCTGGGGAGAAACCATGACAGTATCTTAATCCAAACTTGAGTTCAGTCACAAGGGCCTGTGCCTTTGGCTAAAAAGACTCAAGTCTTTCAGTCTGAGGCAAAAGATGAAATTTCACCTAAGAGTGGAAGTAGCAGCTTAAAGAGAGCAATGTGCTCATCCCCTTATTCCTCTCCCATTACCTCTCACCCTCATCCCATTACATGATAATGCAATTCAGCTAATTAATTTTAGTGAGTTTCTGAATCCAAGGGTGATTTTATGCCGTTCTTATTATTTGAATGCAAGCACTGTGTACTCTACTCTCTGGCTGCAGCAGGTTATTAGCTTGGCTCAAGCCAAATGGAACTGCAGAGTTAGGTTCCTGTGTTCCTGCTTGGCCACAAGACAGCAATAACCTCAGCAGGAGCACTATTCATTCCACAGCTAGTTTTAAAAACAACACTGAAGCAAATAGTGATGACTTGGAGATTATTACATTGCTGCAGCAATGTAAGGTTTTTCTGTGTGCAGGCACCTCAGTAGTTTCCAGAAAGCCAGTGCTCCTCTGGCTTTGGTCCCTTGGGTTTAGAGGGAACTAACTAGTTGCCAAGGTGCTCTAGGCTGAACCTGGAACAGAACTCAAGGGCAGCAGAGCTGGCACAGCACCACTACTGCAAAAATCTCTGCCAGCAAAAGGCTGCAGTCCCATTTTAGAGGCAGCTCTGTGACAAGCATGGATTTTTAACTCCAATGTCGATGCCCCACAGGCTGTCATTACTTATTTCATAATAAGATTTCTATGCTTTTTAAAAAATTTTGAAAGGAATATGCACAAGTTCTATGAAACTGACCCAGCTGAAGCCTCAAGTAGACTTTAAGATAGTAGACTGGGTAGAACACTGCAGTTCTACGTCAGTCAACATCAAAACAGGAATTTGGCTTTTATCTGTGCCACAGAACACACGTGAAACTGAAGAAGAGCCGTCTATCTGTATTGTCTTTACAGTGCAGTTGAAGGAAGCAAAGTGGTGAAAAAGCATCACCCATGCTATCCTCCAGTACATTCACTGCCCCAGAATCCCAGGGAACAGTTCATAGGTCCCAGGTCCCCAAACCAAGGAACTACAGGAGTATCAGTGTAAGGCACATGTTGAAGGAACTGGACACACCAAGACACTCATGCTGAGCCAGTTAGTCCTTGTAGCTTGTGTCCCACCTGTGCTGGTGGCCAGGTGCCATCTGCTGCCAGATGGGCATGCATGTGGAGAGCACCTGAGCCCAGAGCAGGCAGCTGCCTCCCCATTCCCCCTCTGGCACTGCAGAGCCCAGCCAGAGAAGCCACTGCAGTCTCTCTTCAGGCAGCAGGGTGCCATGGTTACACAGAAGCTGGCCAAGTCAGAGATGCTGAAGCTTTCATCAATGTGTTACACAGGCAGTAAGAAAACAAATGCAGAGTCTTTCATCTGGTACAGCAAAGCCTTCTCAACATAATTTTTACAGTCAGCAGTGAACCATACAACCCTGCAACATCATCACGGTCGTGCTCCGAAATCACTAAGAATATTGTGCCATAAAAGCAAGTTTTGTTCTTCAGTAGCCAGTCATACACCAAAGGATGCTTTGCTTCCAACAGGCAAAGGGACCTCTTCATAAATTATTTTGAGATAAGGGGACTTCATAGGTAAAAACCAGTATTCCAAGTTGTAGAAGAGGTAAAACTGATGATTCAAGATAACACGATCAATTATTTTGAAAAGATCCACAAAGAACTCTCTGACACTCTGATGAGGTTTAAATGGACTGTAAAAGTCTCTTATAGCTGCTGCCAGTGTCTTGTTTCCTTGTGGTCCAAAAATAGATGTTTCATTCCCCAAATAAATAGGTTCTCCACTGTATAAAATTATGCTTGTATAGTTTGTTTGTATCTTCTTGAATACAGCTCCCAAGTCAGCTAGCTTCTGGTAGGTTCTCAGTATAAACTTGGAGCACTCATAAGAGTCAAACCACACTGTTGACTTTTTGTCAGGACTTGCTTGAACTGTCCAGGTCTCGTAGTAAATGCCAGTCTCATTGTCATATTTTACCCATTGTGCCATTTTATTAAACATGGTTCCTGTAAGAGATGAAAATAAGTATTGCAGAGATGAGGTAACAATTGCAGGATTCAAAATATTTTCCATATATTTCAAGGTTTACCTGCCTCTCCTGCTAAAGTTTACCTACACTACACCTCACCATACACAATCACAAGGCTTAGGTTGGAGGGGCAAGAGATAACCAAATGAATAAACTACATGCAGGTTATCTAAACTGTGGTTCCTTTTTCTGATCCTTTTTC
The DNA here is from genome assembly GCA_013400435.1 of Pycnonotus jocosus. Classification (NCBI taxonomy): domain Eukaryota; kingdom Metazoa; phylum Chordata; class Aves; order Passeriformes; family Pycnonotidae; genus Pycnonotus; species Pycnonotus jocosus. The sequence continues at coordinate 107,109 of VWYP01034995.1, forward strand.
TGCTACTATGCCAGAACATTCAAACATCAGAGAATGGTGACACTTCTCATTTTGCTTTATCCATGCAGACAAACAGGGCAGAGGTAGTACAGTCTACAAGAGATGCTGGCAAAATGCTCACCAGACCAACAGACATTTCTGCACTTCAAGTTTTAACTAAACTCAAAAACTCAGAGCAGAAATGTTCATGTCTCTTCACAAAAGGGATGCAGACTAAGACACCCTGCTGATTTAGCAGCTCTGCAGCTGGCAAAGCTGAATTGAGCCAAATTATGAGTGGGATGTAAGACCACTAAGATGTGATGCTTTTTGATGGCTCTCTGAAGGGAGCAAGTTCAGCTTGTGATGCTGTTCATCTGTGCTTGCATCCACTCACCTTCTTTGTGTAGAAATCTGAAAGTTATTGTGAAATTCAGACAACTGAAAACCCTCAGAGATGCTACTTCCTTAAAAGTTTCATAGGTATGGAAAGTGAGAGAGATGAGGAGGACTAACAATGCCTCCATGAGGCACCAGTGTAGCCTCACCTTTCTTGGGCATCAAAAAATCCACACAGAGAGGAAGCATGACAAGCTCCTCCAGCTGTATGAAAAATTTTAACTTGGTATTCATACAAAAGAATCCAACTGTATCAGGCATCAAATACTTCAGTCATGAACCAGAAACTCACAGGAAAGCAGCTCCCCTTTACTTCTTTGTTTAAAGAACTGCCTAGAATTTCTTAGCAGCACTGGATAGATTACGCAGAGACTAAGGCCAGCAAAGCTGCTAAGGGTGGAAGTGGGCACACAGAAACCACCATGTCACACGAGCTGTAAGCTGACTCTCCACTGTGTCTTGCACACTACACCAACTTCAGAAGCTAAGTGACTTTGGTCACACAAAACTTAATTCTTCAAGTCCTCAGTGAACCTTTTTTAATAAGTAATTCACTCTATTGCTAGAGAAATCAATCAGATTTATTTGAATGACCTTTTTATTTGCAGTGATCAGCATATACCAGGAAACTCTTCTGGTGATCACATATATATTTTGAGGTGTAAGGCCTAGGTTTGTTCTAGAACATGATAGAGACCTATTACTGGGGACATTTTTACAGTTTTTAGGATACATAATGAAGGAGACAGAAATAGGGATTAGTATTTTTGTATCTTTGAGACTTTCTAAATATGCCTTATTTGTTTGCTCGGTAATGAACACGTTTCCAACAGTTTTTCTATCTCAGCAGTCATCTGCCACTTCACAATGGAAGATTTTGTTTTGTGAAGCCATGTGAAAAGAGTCCATAATGACTCCATATAAACTGTTTTGCTATTTTTACCCTCAAGAGACTCAAGTGTTTTTGTACAGCAACACCAAATGGCTCTCACTTAACAACTCTCCAGTGTGAATTGTTCAAAAGGCAGCAGCCTCATGCCACTTTCTGTATTCAAGAGAGTGTTTGAAATTAGCATCATTGATTAACACTGCAAATAACCCACAGAACATAAATTAAAAGACACTGCTTTAAAAAGACAAGGCTGACTCTATATTTTGTATTAACTATCCCAAGTATCTATAATATACCTGATATTGTGGTCACAAGAACTAAAGTTCCATTTGCCTTCCAGTGTGCATCATCTATTCCTTCATAAAAGCAGGCAGCTCCCTGGTTACACCAGAACGGTGCATCCATGCCAGGCCGCAGGTGTGGAAATGTGCAGTTCCCAAGTTGGAAGAGCTCATACCATTCCATTGTGTAGTTTTTGCCTGTTAGAGAGCTCTTGAAACCCACAGCATCATGCATAATTTTCTGGAAAATAAAATTAAAAAAAAAAAATAAGGAACAAAACCACCAAAACTTTGATTTGGTAACAACTTCAGCTTGACCTGTACAGAAGGTAAGATGCTCAGGAGCTGTTCTGTAACAGGGTGAGAAGAGGGGAGGGAGTTCCTGTAACATCTTGGATTCAGTAATACTGAATGAAGCACAACACACCAGATTGCATGACACACATGCTTTTATCAGAGCTGCCTCAGTGGTTGTCTATCTACCTATTGTAAATTCTGTCACTTGGAGGCAGATACTCCATGGGAGCTCATCATCAAGACTCAAGTTGACTTTTGAATCCTTCAAAAAAGGATTCACACTTCATGGGAGTATCAGAAAAATAAAAAGCAGAATGAAGTTACCAAAACCTATCTTGCTAATGAATGCCATAAAACTAATGAGATAAATTCTTCATTTAAAAGCTGTACAGTAAAAACATAAACCCAAACTTAGTTATTAACAAATGAGATAACAATATCTGAATCTATTTCCATTTTTGACTCTTTGAGCTTGGTTTTGATTCACTAACATTTCTTTACTAATTAGGAACCATGCTTTGAAGATTAATTTTGCTACTGCTGTAACTATAAATGTTACTAAAGCTGAGACTTCATATTTTCATGACTCCATGAATGGAGACTTCAATTCCATACTGATAGAACACTCAAGAAAGAACTGTAAAAGCAACCAACTCCTCATGATCCAATGTTCTGACCAGCTGGCTGTCTGCTCCTGACAGATAATGTCCAAGCAAATATGTGAGTTTTCAACAAGAGAAAAATTAATACACTAAGCAACTATTTTATCTGATATAAGGGGACAAATAAAAGTATTTTCTTGATGCGGTGATAGCACAGAAGAGAAGGCATCCAAGACATAACAGTGTGCATATACAAAGCACTCATCATGCAGCTACATGGGAAAACACCTTCAAACCCGCCAACAGTGCTGTTCATGCTCTTTAGCTGAGCTGAAGTACATTTTGTTTGAAACTCAGTGCTGAGTATCTGACCTACAGATAGCCTAGTTTGTGTCCTCTAATATTCTTCCATACAAGCATATCCCAACCTCACAGCTCCCATTCTTGACACCTGCTCTTAAATTCAGCTGAATTTGTCACTATTACTTTGATAAAAACGTCACCTTACCAAATGTCCTAGTAGGTCTCCATATTTGAATTCCCATACTGGAGCCTGTAATCGATACACTTCAATGACATCTTCTTCTTTCATGACTGGAATGGCAGAGCCAGTGGGACAGAAGGTGTAACGAGCCTGGCAGTAGGGATCACTTTTTGGACGGTAATCAAAGCGCCTGTGTGGAGAAAGAGAAGCACGCAGAATGACAAGCACTGCTTTGCAGCTGGAGTAATGGCACGGCTTCCTGAGGGGACAGCTTATGTGTCCAGCACCCCTAAAGACAGATTCTGTGACCCAGGCACTGCAGCATTTGGAGTACACAAGCTCATAAGGCTGCTGGGGTGCACATCTGCAGAAACAGGACTTTGGGACTTAAGGCTCACAAATGGAAGTCATGTTGTACTGATTGTGAAGGAGTGGAAATAATGCTGATTACAAAGGGTGACATACAAGACCAGAGACACACAAATGCTGGGTAAAGGATAGTTTGAGATCTGCCTCAAAAACATTCTCCTGGCAATTTATTTGCACCAGGACTGACCAGTTTGTTCTTGCTATTCTATAGTAAGAGGTCCCCAAGTGAAGCTATTTTGACTCTATGATGTTGCCAAGATCAGAAAAATAATTAATCTCTCTATGCTAATTTAGATAAAAAGGTCTAAGAACATGGCTGGGATCATTGTTTCTATTTCATTCCTATTAAACCTCTAAAACCAAAGAACCAATCCACTTCCTTATCACACTATATACAAACAGCAAAGAACCTTTTTGACAAGTGGGGTTTGTGTGGCCAGGTTTTGGTAGCAGGGTGGCTAAAGGGGTGGCTTCTGTGAGAAGCTGCCAGAAGCTTGCCCCATGTCAGGCAACACCAATGCCAGCCAGCTCCAGGATGGACCCTGCACTGGGCAGGGCTAAGACAATCAGGAATGACAACAACACCCTTGTGATAAAAGATTTAAGAAGTAAAAAAAAGTTATTACACCGATATAATTGTGGCCAGAGAGGAGCAGGGTTAGACTATGTGAGAGGCACAGCCCTGCAGACATCAAGGTCAGTGAAGAAGGAGGAGCAGGAGCTGCTCCAGGTGCTGGCACTGAGAATCTCCTGCAGCCCATGGAACAAACCCACACTGGAGCAGGTGGATGCTTTAAGGAACACTTTGAACCCACAGGGCAGGCTGCAGACCTATGAAGAGAGGAGCCCATGCTAGAGCAGACTTCCTGGTAGGACTTGTGACCCTCTGGGGGGATCCATGTTGGAGCAAGCTGTGCCTGAAGGACTGCAGGGAAGAGTGACCCATGCTGGAGCACTTCAGGAAGAACTGTGGCCTGTGGGATGGACTCACGTTGGAGAAGTTCATGGAAAACTGTCTACTGTGGAAAGGACCCCACACTGGAGTAGGGGAAGGACCTCTCTCCCTGAGCAGCAGCAGGAACAGGATCGGATGAAATGACCATGACCCCCATTCCCAATCTCCCTTCACCACTAAGGGGAGGAGGTAGAACCTGAGAAGGAAGAGGGGTGGGACAAAAGTGTTTTTAAGACTTATTTCACATCTCATTATTCTGCTCGGATTTTGTTAGTAATAAATTCAGTCAATATCCCAAAGTTGAGTCTGTTTTGCCTGTGATGGTATTGGATGAGTGACCTCTCCCTGTCCTTTTCTCATTTCATGAACCTTTTGCTGTATTTTCTTTTTCCCATCCACTTGTGGAGAGGAGTAATGGAATTACGTTGGTGGTGGGCACTTGGCATCCAGCCAGGTCAACCCACTGCAACAAGTCTTCCTCTTCCAAGTTCCTTTAGAGTCACTTACTTAAGTTTTGCTCAAAATAAGGCTCCTATTTTCCTGCTACCAAGACAAATTAGCATGCACAGCTTGTCCAGATCTTGTCTGTTTAGCCTGAGAGTCTAACACACTCAGCTGCCCAGGGCTACTGACACAAATATCCCAGCCATGAGATGACTCAAGGACACAGGACTTCCTGAGCAATACTAAAGCCAGCAGCTCAGCTGAGGCATCACTGATTTTCCCTGTGGACTTATTCCCCAGGCTTGCTGGGAACTCCAGCATGTCTACCCTTATTTTGTCTGGGAAGGGTAGGGGAAGAAAAGAAAAAGAAGTGAAAAACAATCCTTAAACTCTAACAAGTATGTCTGGAAAAAAACACACAGAAAACAAAGACTTAGGGCAACCACACATTCAAGTCCTCTTTCGAGCTAGCACACCTTACATTTTCAATTCCCCCTTCTACAGCACCTTGCATGTGACAAGGTAACAAGCATCTTAAGAAACACTGAAACCCCACATTTCTGAGCATCTCACACCAACAAGATTGTCCTCCAAATCTGACCATCTCCAGACCCAGCCTTGTAACTACTGAACTTGCTGGAAAATCCCAATAACTCGTGACTGCAAGATCAGCTCCTTCAGGCCTCACCTGACTCAAATTTAACTGCTGGGAATTGTGCAATAAGCTCTCAAAATTTCACGTGTGCATTATTAAGTTACAGTCAAACACTGATAACTACTCCCTTTACAAACAGCAAACCCGTACAAAATAAACAATCAAGAGTAGCTCTTCTTCTGAAGGGGCTCATTTCTCGGCACAGCCAAATCTATCGCTATTTTCACACCACAACGTGCAGTTCCCTGCTGCCCCTGACACCACCAGGAATTCTGGAGCTCAGGCAGCTCTGAAGCAGCGAACGGGATTCTGAACCGTTTCATTTGTCACGAAGTGTGACGTTAAGTTAAATTTTAAAAGCAAAACAAACCGTACCCTGATTTCCTCATCACCAACCTTTTGCGCGGCACTGAAGAGCGTGTTTAAAGGCGGGCAGTCATTCCCGGGGCACCAATCCCTCCCGCTGCTGAGAAATCAAACTACGGCTCCCTTAGCGAGCCAAACACGCCAAATACCTTGTCAGTGCTCGATCTCACCCCGAGATTAAACAGGGGGAGTTTCCCACGGCCTTTCTTGTCTAACACACACAGAGCAGCAGCAGCGCAGCGCTGGCGGGGTCGCTCCCGCGGCACTCACCTGTAGGGCACCGGCCAGCGCCGCCGCGGCCAGCGGAGCCCCCCGGACACAGGCGGCCCCCACGGCGCCAGGAGCAGCAGCAGCGGCAGGAGACGAGAGCAGCGAGCGGCGCCCATGGCGGAGCCGGGCCCGGAGCTGCGGGGGAAGCGGCGGGCCCGGAGGAGGCCGGGCGAGAAGGGGCCGCCCCCGCACCGCCCACAGGGCCGCGGCTGCAGGCAGGAGGCTGACCGAGCGGGGGTGCTTTTCCTCCTCCTGCCCAGGGAAACCAGCCGTGTGCCGAATTATCATCCCTGAGAAACACCACCCGGCTGGACTGCCACTGTGTTTCCTGGAGGCCCGAGCAAGTACGCGTTGTTGTCGTTCAGCTGGAGCAGGGATTGTCTGCCCCTTCACGCATTGCTTTGGAGACGCGCCAAGGCTGGTGAAGGGTCTGGAGCACGAGTCCCACGAGGAGCAGCTCAGCGAACTGGGGGCGTTTAGCCCAGACAAAAAGAGGCTTATGGGGAACCCTATCACTTTCTACAGCTCACTGAAAGGAAGGTGTACCCAGGTCAGGGTCGGCCTCTTGTCCCGGATAACCAGTGACAGGATGAGAGGACATAGCTTTAAGCAGCACCAGGGGAGATTTAGGTTGGATATTAGGAAGAATTTCTTGATAGAAGTGGTGATTAGATAATGGCATGGACTGCCCAAGGAGGAGTTACTGTCCCTGAAGGTATTTAAGAAGAGACTGGATTCGGCACAGAGGAGGCACTGAGTGCCATGGTCTAGTTGACATGGAGGTATTCAATCCTAGGTTGGACTCAGTGACCTCAGAGGTCTTTTCCAACCTAATTGATTCTGTGATTCTGTAAAAGACACATCAAGCGCCCATCCTCACACCCAGAACCTACTGAGGGGGTGACCTCTGGGTCTGGCCCCGGGATGATGATGTGAGGCCTTCACCAAATGGCAGAGAGGCTTTTGCTGTGATAAACCCTGTTACCCTGAGCCTCTTCAGACTGCCCAGAAGTCTTCTCTGAAACTTTTCAGAGCTTCAAGCTAAGTTTGTATATCCATCACCCATTTCAAAACACTTTTTCGAATCATAACACTTTACATTACAGGAATCATATAGCAGTTTATTCTGTCATCTTTATGGCAATGGTGAGAACTATCTTGCAGAACTAAGAGAAACTGTGAAGACAGGTTTGCCAGCAGCACCCCTGCAGAAAACACAGCTTTTTCCAGCTCTGTAGAGTTCAAAACTCTGGCCTCACAATCTGGGAGGCTAAGTTTAGTAGCTGGCATCCAGAGTGAAAACACTGGTGTATGCTATTCATTGGGTAAATAATAACTGTGCTGTGGACTTTTGACTACTTGGAGCCAGAAAAATATCCCTGCTCATTTCATGTGAGCCCCTAAAGAATAATTAGTTCTCTAGTCAGCACTATGCTAGGCTATATAGTCAAACAAAATTGCAGATGGAAAACCCTGCATCCTTTATAAAAATGCAGGATAGGCTGCTGAATATCAGTTTCAGTAATGCTGGGGGTACTAAAGATGTTCAGAAAACCTTAAAACCTTTAATTTCAGCAACATTCTTTATCTCACTTCCCTGCTGTCTGATTCTACAGTGTTTTTAAAATCCATGCCATTCAGCATTATACATTAATTTAATGCATGCTTACGTAACAAATACATACTTATATTTCCACATCCCATTTTTATCTCATGCACATTAATTGTGTCTGATTTATTAAAATTTCTGGGTTTATTTGTTAGAAAATAAAGTGTGCCAGTAATCATGCATGCTTCACAGTTTGAGTGTTGTACAATATACCAGCTCTTTCATTTGTTCAAAAAGATACCTGCTTGTTTGGCATTTAGCCATAATTCCTAGTGCTAGAGATTTAGATGTGTAACTCTGGAAGTGTTTTATGAAATGAAGGAAGGCTAATTTATTCCTTCTTTGAAACCAGGATACAAGGAAGTGAAATGGCATAATGAAGGTGCCATAACCACTCACAAACTTGAAATGCAGTATGAACAGGTGCTTAGTCCTGGCTCAGCATATGTTTGCAGTGTGGATTATTAAATCTCCACTATGTGGACTCTGAAGGGGCCACTTTTTATTATTATTTTATTTTGATAGCATTTTTATATCTCACTTCATTACATCTCACAGGAAACTTTTGCAGCAATGTACCTTTTTTTTTCTCAGGCAACCTAAGTTATGTTGTGAACATAGAAAATAAGCCACTAATAAATTTATGAATAAATACACTTAAGCTAAAAAGCCACTGTCTAGTCTATTATGCAGAAACATGTCAAATTCCCCATTATAAACCCAGCTGATCTGCATCTTTGTCCAGTAACAAGCTTTGAGGAAACACTGAGACTGGCTACAAAGATCAGATTCTAGACCTGACAGGATTCATTTTTTTTTCTCATTTCCCATAGTATTTTCTTTTCTGATTAGTGAAAACTGAACATTTTCCTGAAAAAAACAGACTATTGATGGTTTCCCATTATAAATCAGTACCTTCTCCATCTTTACCCTTGACATGAACAGAATGGAAGGGACTAAGAGAAAAGGGAAAACAAATCCTGCTGCTTCAGTCAGAAGTTGTGGGTTTGAACAGAGAGTTTGGCTTTGAACATGTATTTGTGTCATCACACTGTAAGTCAAAGCAGAGAGGCTGTTACACCTGAAGTAACAGCCCCTGTCTCACAAAAATGGGCTGCACTGGATGGTGCTTACACCACAGCTGAACATCTCCCAGCCTATGCATACACTGGCAATGTGCCATTCAGTAGGAAAGTCACAGTTGTACATATGGATCACAGCAGATAAAGCTACACATCTGGCAGCTTAACTGATCACAGGCAGATTTTTTCCCACTCACACTGGCATATGCTAGCTATTGAGTCAGCTGGATGCATAATGAGAAATACAAACATTACCTGAAGCCATGCTGAAGCCGCTCTGAAAGACAGGAGTTCATCAGTCAGAGGCACAATCTCTGCCTTTGAGGGATAAGAAAGGAATTTTGAGAAAAAAAAGCCAGAAACAGGGCTCCTGTGCCCCTACGCTTTGCTGCATAGCCTGAGATGTCACCTGAACTGCGAGTCGGGCTGGAAGAAAGCCATGTCTTTTTCCACAGGCGGGGAGAATGACTGGACTTTGTAAGATACTGCTAAGAGTTCCCCTCATGACCTCCTTGACCTTGACAGCTAGCATGAGAGCTGTGCTCCGGACAGATGTGCAGTTCAGTAAACATTTGGGATTGCAGGGCAGCTCCTCCTTTGTCTGCCAGCTTAGGGGGCAGGTGACGGAAATTATTTCTTTCCAAGCTGGAATACTAGAGGGGTCTGCTGAAGCCTGAGGGATAGGATGAGAATTGGGATAAGGATGCAGAGGAAGTTCATCAGGAGTTTTTTAAACTGAGATGAACCCTCTGAGATTTGCTGCAGGGTAGGGATAAGTGAATTGATGAGTCAGCTGGATGACTGTTCAGCCTGTGAAATACAAAGAGCTGTCCAAGTCAAATTTAAGGTAACAGCTCTCGTCAGGCAACTAAGGTGCTTCAAAGCAGGATTTCCACAAGAGAAAACATCTTTCTCAATTCCTGGGCAGCAGGAAGAAGGCTGGGGTCTAGGACAGAGCTGTAATTCAACCCCTTGAAGTCTGGAGAGGGGACAGTACCTGCTCTCTTCCCTTCCAGGTGTGCAGCTGGTTGCTCAAGGTCTGATAAAAACTTGTGAGGAAAGTCAAAAACTGCTTCTGCTCTGCAGAGACACCTCAGAAAAGGCTCTCTCCCTGGCGAGCTGCTTTTAAGCCAAAGCTCTTGCCTTCCACCTGAGCTACACTGCAGCCACACCTGAACCCAGCTGTGTATCCTGCTGATGCAGACCCAGTCCATGCATTGGTCATTCCAGCATAACCTTGCATTTGCCTCATCCCCATGGATTTTTCTAGTGATCAGACTCATGATAGAACCTCACTGCTATTCAGTTTCTGAAAGCAAACAGGCACACAGTAGTGGCTGGATCCAGCAGCAGCCCCAGATATAGCAGGGTAGAGGCTGTGATTACACTATTTGTGCCAAGGTCAGTTCACAGACTGTGCAGGGAGAGCGACCCATCCATCAGGACAACAGGAAAAAGGACAAACCCACAGCACAGCTCAGGTGATGTCTGGATGCCCAGGCTTACGTGCCCATGGATTTGTGGCTGGAGGGCATGTGCGTGGAGGCCATGGCAGAGGCTGGCCAGGGTAATTACAGGGCTGCTAGTGCACTGAGGGCCTTGACCACAGCTGCTTCTCCCATCAAGGTGTGACTTTGCAAACATCTGGCTTCAGAGCTGTACTCCTTGTGAAATGCTCTTGCTTTTGCGGGCCCAGGATGGAGAAGAGTCCTCTTAGGGCTACTTTTGGGGGACAGAGAGCTAGGGCAAGAACATGTCATGAGGTGGGATGAAAACATGGACCTAAGACACAGATGGCCATGACAAGGTCACACAGTCAGGGCAGGGACATGGCACGAGCAAGTTGGAGCTGGATCAGGGAACAGAGCTGGCACAGAGATGTGACATAGAGAACCTGAAGTGGTGGGATAGGACTATCATATCCCAATCCAGTCTAGGGTCCATCCAGGAAAAAGTACCACCTGTAATGTGAATCTGAGGTTCATCTGAGAGACAGGGCCAGAAACAAGACTGGAGATGAGGTTACTGACAATTCAGGTCCAGGATTGTTATAAATGAGGAGGCATACTCCTTTATTCTATTTTCAAATTCAGCAATTTATTAATTTTGTGTTCAGCAAAAAGCAGGCAAGATAGCGCTGGGTGTGGAGGGAGTCTGTGCTCGACCAACACACACATCAACTGTTAATTTTGCAGATATTTATACATGTTCGTGTTAGTAGTTCCCTCCCAGTTTCTTTTCTCCTATACGAGGTTTAGTCTCTATTCTTCATTGTGATGTTTACTTTGCACTTCTCATTGTGACACCTAGTTTCTATTCTTCATTGCCTCTGGTGGTCGCTGGGGGGTCAGAGTCTTTATTTTTCACCCTTTGTTGGCCTCTGGCTCCTTTTCATGGCAGTTTTGTTTTGCTTGCATTATTATACATATTTTTATCTGACACAAATCATAGCTTAATTTCTTACAGGATCCATCCAGAAATACTAGCCAATAAGTCAGGTCAGAAAGGAGCAGGGAATTGCAGTTCTGAAGGTGCTCACTTCCCTAGCTCTAACTTTAACCCTGGTGGTAACACACAGCAGAGTTTGGTACTATACTTGTTTCTCTAAACATGCATTGAGCACTCCTTCCAGGCAGAAACTTTCTGCTAACTCTCAAGCATAAAAATGATTCCAGTGGGATTCCAGCTCTGTAGATTCTCAGTGGAGCTATGCTGCAGTCCTGCTCAATCCTAAGAGGCTGAGTGTGGGCTGTGGTGTAGACTGAGCTGAAGCCCTATACCCATCTGGAGTAAACATTGCCCAGCAGAGAGGAGTCTGCTCTTCAGCAGGGAATTTCCCTATCCTGGCCCTGTCCTATTCCAGAATCTCCCTGTCCATCATGGCACACAGACTCTCAAACAATTAGTATTAAAACTGAATGCATTTTGCTACAGGAAAAGGCTCTGCTTTCAAATGTCATTTTTGTTCTGCCCAGTCTACTCACTCTCATATCCTCTGCACTAAACCCATACTCCAAATTTTTGGAAGACATTCCAATTTTTCTACAAGATCCAGCTTTTTAGTCCTCTGGCCAATAGAAGAGTTAAGTTTTCATTATTAAACATAAGCTTATTATAAGAGAGGCAGCTGATGAAAAATGAAGGACCAGGAGCTGAGAGATCTTACTAAAATTCAATACTGTTGAACCCTGGTGTGGCACTTGTGTGTACAGTCCCAAGGAGGAGACATGGGACATTCTTTCCCTTTTAGTTCACTAAAGCAGTAAGTCACTAAAGGGACTAAGCTGGGAGTGGGTAAAGGAAGAAAGGCTGGTTTGCTAAAATACGTCATTTTTCCTGATAAAGAGGAACAGCTCCTTGAAATCCAGACTGAGGTTAAGGGAGAAAAAAGGACTAGGTGGGTCTGATGAGCGAGGCGTCACTGAAACTAACAGCATCAGGACCCAGCAGTACCATAGGCCTCTTACCAAGCTCCACTCTTTTTTTGGCTTTTAAAGCAATTTGGAAGCCGATTTTCATAACACAATTATAGCCCTATGAGCAAAACAAACCCACCAAACAAAAGCCACCTCATAGGCACCCCCAGAGGCTCTGCTAGGCCCGGCAACTTTGGCACCAGCGACAGGAACGCGGACGTTCCGCAGCGCACCAAGGGTCACCGTGCGGCTCCCGCCCGCCACAGCCCCACTGCGGGGCCACGCCGGGCCGGACGTGGGGCCGAAAATACGTTTGACCTTGTTTTGTTGAAAACTAGAGGCTCATGCCACTTGTTTTCCAGATTTCCTCACTTATTTTCCGTTCCTTCCGTCCGTACGGTGGCGGAAGATGGGAGACGGCGGCGGAAGATGGACACGGCGGGAGAGCCCGGCGGCGCAAGCGCGGCAGGAGGAGGAGGAGGAGAAGGAGCAGTGACGGAGCTGCCCGGTCTGGCCCGCGCCTGCCGCAGCTCCTTCCCGGGCCTGAGAGGCGGCTGCCATGGGCAAGCGGGTGGCGCTGGTGCTCGCCGGCTGTGGCGTCTTTGATGGCAGCGAGATTCACGAGGCGTCGGCGGCGCTGGTGCACCTGAGCCGCGGCGGCGCGGAGGTAGCGGGGGGCGGTGGGGGTGTGTGTATGTGTATATATGTCTGTGTGTCTGTCTGTGTGTCTCTGTGTGTGTGTGCGGCCCGGCGTTTGGTGTGCGATACAGCTGCCGAGAGTCCCCCTCTCTGTGGGACCGGAGCCCCACCCCCGGTTTGCGGTGCTCCCTGCGCCACCACTGCACCCTGCAAAGCCTATTCAGTCATAATGTCTCTCTTTATGTAGCCCCCTCCTCTGTTTATTCATTCCCCAAAGACCTGGCTGGTCCCCTGCCGGGAGCTGAGGTCGCACAAGCAGCTGGACACAAGAGTGAAAAGGGGTTTCATTAAAGCAACTAAATTATTACACTAAAAATCATGGCTGCAGGTCAGAGAGACCCCATCCCAGGTGAAGAGCGTTCCCCTGGGCATATGTAGAAGTTAACTGGAGTTACAAAACTTGTATGGAAATGACTAGCCAATCATAATAGAGGGGCTGCACTTAGAGAGTTACTCTGAATTTCCGTGTGTAGACAATGGCACGAAAAGTCCAGTGGGTGTGCTTGATTTGCGGAACACCACCAAACAGCCAGGTTTGCACTACTCTGAAATAAGTACTCAGTGTCTCTCTCAAGTGTGTAATTATTTTCTTGTCACACACCAGGTAATGAATCCAATTCTGTGGGCAACAGTGTCAGACTCTTTTTAGTGGTGCCCAGTGACAGGACGAGGAGCAGTGGCTACAAACTAAACCACAAGGATTTTCATCTTAACACGAGGAAGAACTTCTTTACATTGAGGGTGGCACAGCATGGGAACAGGCTGCCCAGGGAGGTCGTGGAGTCTCCATCTGTGGAGATATGCAAACCCCACCTGGATGCATTCTTGTGTAGCCTGTTCTAGGCCTTGTCAGGAGGGTTGGACTGGATGATCTCCAAAAGTCTCTTCCAAGCCCTGACAATTCTGTGATCCTGTGAATGTGGGAACAAAGAGAAGCTGGAGACCTGTCCCTTCTCCTCTGGCCACAGGGAGCTGAGGATGGGTTAAAATTCTTTGTCTTCCTTCTGATTGCTTTTGCAGCCCTCACTGGGGTTCACCTGCTTCTTTTCTGCTCACTGTTTCTGGGCTCTCTTTGGTAAACTGGGACTTGTCAGAGAAGGCTGGGCTGGGATGCAGTGGTGTGCTTTGGCATCATCTGTGGCTTCAGAAGGCAGAAGGTGGTCACTGACTGTCTGTAGCCACACTCAGGTGTCTGATGGTAACAACAGCACCCTCATATTTAGTACAAAATTGTCATCTCTGAGAAGTATGCAAAGGAAGCTTCAAAACTGGCCCAGGAAAACAGCCCTGTGGTGCACCTGCTGCAGAGCTTTATATTCTGATGCAGTGTTCTCCTTTTGTGTCTAACCAAAATCAGTTCTCCTGTGTTTTGTTCATTCTTTCTGCTGCTGGTGTTTTGGGACAGCTCGTAACTCTAATGTTTTATCCAGAAATGCTTGTAAAATTTGGATCTTTAGCTTTTTTATGTCAAATTTTTTTAGCACTTTCATCCCATAACAGTTAAGAGCAACCTTTCTTCAGAGTCAGCTATACGTCCAGTTGGGCTGCTGGTATAAATTGTGATGTCCTGTTTGTCCTTGGCAAAATCAGTAAGCTTAATGTTGGCATAAGAATACTCTCCTGTCAAAATGCTACAGGACTAAAATGGGAAGAAGGGCTGTGTTAACCCATCCTAATAGATCATATGTCACTTTAAATATTTAATGTGCTAAATTCATCCTGTGGAATTTGCTTAACTTAGATGAGAGGTGTCATGGACAAAACCTGTTTTCATTTAATGATCTTTATTGTGACAAATATGTGTGAGTTTTGTTTACATTCACAAAATTGCTTCATCTCTCTTCCTAGGTGAAGATATTTGCCCCCAATATTGAGCAAAGAGATGTCATCAATCACCTAAAAGGAAGTCCAGCAGAAGAGAAGCGAAATGTGTTAGTTGAAAGTGCCAGGTTGGCGAGGGGAAACATTCAGGATTTGGCTGAACTGAAAGCTAGTGAATTTGATGCTGTCATTTTCCCTGGTAGGTATCACAAAATCACAGAATATTCTGTGTTGGAAGGCCCACAGGGGTCATTCAGTCCAACTCTTAAGTGAATGTCCCACACAGGGGTTGAGCCCATAATCTTGGTGTTAGTAGCACCATGCTCTGACCAGCTGAGGTCATCTTTTGAAAGAAAGTTGTGATTTTTTAATATATCAATAATGTATCAATTTAATGAATCAATATATTTATTGATTCATAGTTCACTAAGTTAATATGCCAGAGTCTTCTTCTGGTATTAAGTTATGCATCCAACCATTCCTTTTTACTAAAGGTTGTGAAAACTTCATTACTTATGTGTGGACAAGAACCCTGACCAGAGTACAAAAATTGGGTCAGAACTCAGTTACATGGCAATGCCTTAATTTCAGGGCCTCTGAAAATGCTGGCAGAATAACAGGTTGCCAAATAGGTTATATTCCATGTCAGATGGGAGTATATTCTGTTTTAATTATGTATCCACTCAGCTGCTGATCAAGTTGTCATAAACGTGTTTATGGATAATTTTTTATTTAGAGACCACAAAACTGAATTCCAGATGGAAGTAATTGCAATCACTTTTAGAAATGAAGAAGCCAGAGCATCACGAGGAAATCATGACTTGCTGAAGATCTCTTTCCAGAATATTCATAGTACTGTTAAATACTGCCTTTTTGATTGGGCCTAAGTGTTAATTTTGAAATTTTCACGCTGTTGTGAGGCCAGCAGAGGGAGTGTGTGTATAACTCAGAGAAACAGTTCTGCCTGCGCTGTGAGTGAGTGGTTGATGTCAGGGCTGATCAGGAGGGAGTAGAGCCTCACAGATGTTTTCCACGTTAATTTCATGCTGTTATAACCCAGGCTCGGGGGGTTGCTGTAATAACTGTTAGAGGGAAATAAACCCTATTAAGTTTGAAAATTAAAATCTTACCTCAGAGATTCCAGATAACACTTGAAAGTGAGCAAACCAGGAAAGGAAAAATATTAAAAATGCAAAGCTTCTTGATGTTGTCTGTTGAAGTACTTGTGGAAATTTCCTTATGCTTATTGGAGAAAAGTTGATGCTGTGCACATTCCATATGGAATAACCTTACTTTGATTATTCTGATGGTTATAAATCCAGCAGAAAAAGGAGCTGTAAAATACAATCTGCTTATACAATTAAATGAAGATTAAATGCCCCTAAAGGATTGTTAAAACTAAATTATAAAAAGACAAATCAGCACTATTTTTAGTAGGAAATAATGTTACAATTTACTAAGTGTCTTTGTCTCAGAATACCATATGTTATAATGTCCATTTTATGTAAAATCCCAGGTGTTTTTTTATTGTGTTAATCTCTTCTTTTAAAGTTGAAAAGCAGTTCTAGGGAAGAAGAAAAGCGCTTCTATAATTGCTTAAGAATCAAAGTAAAACTTGAGAGTTCATTACTATAGAGGGTCAAATCACTGTTTGCATTACTCCCATGAATTCCATACTTGTGCTTCTAACTAATATTGGTCTTCTGATCCCTCTTCCTTATTGAGGAGTGCACAACAGATGGTGCAGCTGTTCTAGTGACTAGCAAAGAAATGTGAGGTTTCCTGTTTGTCTGTAGCTTTTTGAAACAAAGCTAAGCTTTTGGCCTATATATATAACCTACATGGTATAAAAAAGTGCATTTTTGTAAACGCATTGTTTACAGGTTACAGTGACATTGTAAGGCTCTCAGTACAGTTACTTAACAGTCCCATGGATACCAAGATTATGTTATAAAAAAGAGCTTGGTATCAAATTAACAGCTTTTAGCAGTGCCTTATATTTGAACTTTTTGGTTTTGGTTTTTTTTTTTTTTTTTTTTTTTTTTTTTTTTTTTTTTTTTTTTTTTAGGTGGTTTTGGTGTAGCAAAGAATCTGTGTTCCTGGGCTGTAGATGGCAAGAACTGTACTGTCAACGAGCACGTGAACTCCACACTCCAAGCCTTCCACAGTGCTAAAAAGCCCATTGGTTTGTGCTGTATATCACCAGTTCTGGCAGCCAAAGTCTTTCCTGGTTGTGAGGTTACGGTCGGTCAAGATAAAAACGTAGATGGAAGGTAAGAAGGAAATGAATGGAGATGATTTATGTGGGAATTAAGGTTAGGAAATGGACAGGCTTCTGTGCAAACATCTCTTTGGTGCCAGTAAACCTGGGGGAACTTAGTTACTTTTATGAAAAATTAGTGACAGTTTTCACAAGAATAATAGTAGTTGGCACAGAACTCTCAGGGCACACAGAGTGAATCCATGAGGTCAGGTGACTTGTGATGCTACAATCAGATATACACTGATCTATGAAATCATAGAATTGTTTAGGTTGGAAGAGTCCTCTAGGATGGTTGACTCCAGCTGTTAACTCTGGGATTTTTAATAAAGTTTTTCTGGTAGTAGTGGTTTGGGGCCACTCTGGGGGGAGGGAGATAAGCGCAGGGCCTGGCAGAAATCAGTACTGCTTCAAGAACTGTCAACTCCCAATAAAACTTCTGAATTAAATTTATCAGCAGCCATAGTGAGGGATTCTGTTCAGAACAGGTGGCATCTGTTCCTTCCTTACCAGAAGGGAAAAAAAAAAATCAAAATCTCTACAAATCCCAGAGGAACACCTTACATGGAGATGTTAGAAAAGGTTGCAAGTTCAGTTGGCTTCTCTAAAGCTTTTAAAGATCCGTTATGGCTGCACTTGATATCATCTTCCAAACTCATGGAAAGATTGTTAAAAATGATTGTACCTTCTGACATATTGTGGCTCTGCATATCAGACCTTGTTTTCAAAGGTATTAGATCACTTGATGTGTCCCTAGGGGATAGGAAAATCTGATAGTAGCAGCCTCTTTAACTCCCTTGTCATCATCAGGTAAAGGGTCACATAGATATTATTGTAGTTCTCTCATTCAGGTTATGTGTGCAGAATTTTATGGCTGTATCATTACTTTATGTTAATTAAAGTCTTTTTATTTACAGATTTCCTGATGCTGAAACAGCATCTGCTATAGCAGAGCTTGGTTGTAAGCACATTTGCAAAAATGTAAATGAATCCCATGTGGATAAAGCCAATAAAATAGTTACTACCTGTGCTTTCATGTGCAAGGCTCCTCTGCATGAAATCTTTGATGGAATTGGAACAATGGTACAAGAAGTCCTGAAGCTTGCCTGACTAAAAGTGTACAGACTTCTTCAAGGAAATCAGTGTAGCTAAGCATAAACATTTAGCTTCCTTTGACTGAATTAATAAAATAATGCAACTGCTAAACTTCACAGTTCCTGGTTTGTTTGGTGTGGTGGAGTGTTTTTTTAATGTTTAATACTTCAGATGGTTATTGCTGAATTTAACCTATTTATTTCTCATTTAAAATATAAACCATACATTGAAGATGATGGGGGGGTTTCCTTTTTTTTTTTTTCATGAATCCAAATGTATTCAGTCTTAAAAAGACTGACTGAATGGGCAGTGGGGTTTTATCACATNTGAAGATGATGGGGGGGTTTCCTTTTTTTTTTTTTTCATGAATCCAAATGTATTCAGTCTTAAAAAGACTGACTGAATGGGCAGTGGGGTTTTATCACATCATTAATGGTTATCAGTAACTCACATTTGCTGTTAGCCAGCTGCAATTACAAGTGAAGTAGCTGTAAATTAGACTTTACCTTCAGTATAGGTGAGTAGTTCAATTCTGATTTCTAATCAGAAGGGAAAAATTAAATAATGTGATTATTTGGGTTCTTTTTTACCCTTGCAAGTCTTTAGGCAAGTATTACTAATGGACTTCTGAAATTTTTGCAGAGCCCCTAGGTAAACCAACTTTATAAACCAAGATCCAGCACAAATGAATGCATTGCATGTGGAAAATACACAAGTTTTGGGCTAATAAATGAAGTAATTTCAGATTTATTTAGTAAAATGAGTTAGATTTATTTTGTGATTTTTTTTTTGGCATACATTATTTAGTGCCCTGAAGAAGACAATTTTATGTGTTTTAGAGCACATATTTTGATCTTACAAATGTGAACAAAGGCTTGGCAGCTTCTCTCAGAAGCTCAATCTGGCAAGGCTTTGTACTCCTGGAGGAACAAAAACTTCCCAGAATTCACTGCCAATGTTCACTGTGGACACTGAGTTGCCTCACATATGAAATGCTGTGGTGCTCACAGGTCTCTGTCACTCCTGCCCAGGGTAGTGTAGCCCACACTCCGCTGGGTCTGAAGTAACCTAAAGTGACATCAGTGTTACGTAACTGGGGTGGGAGTGAAACAGGAACAGACCTGTACCACAGAGGAGTGAAAAAGGTGGAACTGGGAAATAATGCCTTTATGATGAGGAGTGTGGAGCTGTCCCTCATGCTGCCTCAGTGCAAGAGCAATAGCTACAGTGACACCTGACACTGCAGAGTATGGAGTGCTACCCCTCCCTACGTGTGCCGTGTTTATTTTAGCACAAACGTCAACACTCAGACGTAACAGGTGCCCTCTTCAAGGAGCTTGTAGAGATAGATCTACAGAAATAAATATATAAGGCTTTTGTTCACTGTACTTCTAACCATGACGATTTTCACAAACACAGCACTTCCATACTCTTCCAGAATTTGGATTTCCTGTATGGAGTGATTTAGGAGAAGCAGAACACGAATTCTTGGCAGAAGAGCAGGGAAATTTTTATGCCGTGCGCAAGCAGTGAGTGCTCTGCCTCTAGAGGTACAATGAGAGCTGGAGTCGGCTGTGCCAGCAGAGGATCTTCTGTTCAGCCTGGCTGAGCTGGGCACGTAATCACCAAATTGTTTACTTAGTCAAAACCCACAATATTGGACTGAATATGGTTCTTGTGTTACAAGAGTCTTATTTAAAAGTGCTTGAGTCACTAAGTAAGAGTTTGATCTGAATTTTGCATTGGCTTTGTGAAGAGCATGTAGCTGTTGGCTAAAACATTCAAAGGGAGCGCAGCTTCTCTGGAAGTGCTCTAGCTGACTGTCCTGATAGAAATGTACTTAGCACAGAACAGTCCTCTACTTTTTCCAGGTTGTACACGGTCTCTATAATGCCTTCCACGGCTTCTGCAGGCAGGATGCCCAGTGCATTGGATTGAAACTTTTTCTCCAAGTCTTCCTTTCTCAGAGGTTTCCTCCAGTGCCCATAGAAGGTAGTGCAGCGGTCACTGATGGTGTTGCCGTCCCGAAGTGTGACACTCACTTGGCAGTAAAGGCTGTCAAAGCTGGGGGTGTTGTCAGCAGGGTGCTCCAGCTGTGTTTTGCAGAGGAGCTCCCGCAGGGCCGGCCGGTGGATGTTCTCACTGGCAAAGGACTGGACTGACATGCTGCCATCCAGCAAAGCAGAGCATGCAACAAACTGGAAGGAGTGTCGTGCTTCATGCTCTGAGGCTGGGCTGGGTCTGTTCACATATTTGACCTCAGGGACTTTGAGGATGATTTTCTCGATTTTATCAAGGGGGAGCAAGTTCTCACTGCTCTCCACAAGCTTCTTCCTAACAGAAGATGCCGCATCAGCCACCCAGTGTGTTGCAAGATGAGCAGGAAAGCGTTTGATGGCCACATCTTGCTGGTCCAAGAGCCAGGGGTAGGACTGCAAGGTTGGCAGAGTCTGTGGGTTGTAATCTGTGTAAAAGGCACCCATCCCTGACTCCATGTCCAAGATCTGTTTGTTTCCTTGAAGGCCCTGTAAAGCTAAGCAAGCTGCTTCCAGTCCATGCTTGGCAGCATTCCCAACGTGGAGGGGCTTTATTTGGGTTGCTGCATTAGCCAGTGGGGCACCTGCATAGGAGGCAGCAATAGCCAAGGCATTTTTACATTCTAGCTGGTCAAGAGCTAGCAGTTTAGCACAAGCTGCTGCACTTCCCATGGTACCAACCACAGCCGGTGGGTGAAACCTGAGAAAAAAAAAAGTATCTTCATTACCAAATTTCAAAAATTCACCCAAATTCACTATATACGAAAGCTTTTCATTCATTGCCATGGAAAATGGATTGGACCATAAAAAAAATACATTCAGAATTCATGTGTGGGGCTAACTGAGAGCTGTCACTTTTACCCAAGAAAAAGTAAAACTGGAATAGTACTGATTGCATTAAGTCCTTCCCAGAAAGCAACTGAAACATTAGTGCTGCTCATAGTTCAAAGCAAATTTATAGTCAAATATAAACAAATATATGTTTATTATTATTTAAATTTATATACTATTATAAATCTATAAAAATTCAAAGTAGGGAGATCATTGCCTCATTGTGAATTGGCCAATGCTTTCAAAAAGAAATCTATTAGCTAAAGAGTAAGAAGTCAAATGTATTTATGTGTAAGATGAGCCTTCCCTAAATTTTCAGACAAACAGCTTAGGCAATATGAATAACTGCACCACCTGTATTTTAACAGACATTTAATTATTTATATTAACACTGATTAAAAACCACCTCCACTCCACTTTCTACTTTAAACATTTCAATGTACCTTTTTGGAATATTCCTGGCTTCTCTGGAGAAGTGCAGCAACCTGCCTTGCACTTCGATTCCCACATTGAAGGCTAGGAGCAGATCAAGACCTGAGATTTTTTTCTTCTGAGGAAAGGCCTCTGAGAGTGCAATCACTGCAGGGAGCACAGCCCCGGATGGGTGTGTGGCTGGATGCCAGGTGTCATCAAAGTCCATTGAGTGCACCTAATGCGAAGAGAAGCATTAATATGTTAGAAATAAACTCCGACTTTGCAAGGTTGCCTCAGTCAAATGAAACTACTGTAAAAAAAACCCCCAAAACCCTGAATAACGACATCTTCCTTAGGAAGCCAAAATTTCAAAAAGTCTTTTAAAGTTCTTTACTCCCAACATGAGAAGTGGCACTGCAGCAAAGATCTTTCCTCAAAGGAGAATAATTCTAATTCAACTTGTACCAGCCTGAAACTGGTGTGACAGTGATTCCTTTTTTTCTGCAGTTGGCTTTTGCTGCTTTAATTAGACTGGTATAATTAAAGCAGCTGTTCTAGGTCCACCATGTGAACAGTGAATTTTCATTCTCCCCAAAACATAATGAAATATAAACACAATGAAATTACTTCCCCAGTGCTGCAACTGATGCTGCCATTAGGACTCGCACCATAAAACTGTAGCAGTTAAATACTGCTAAATGGAATTTATATCATCAGAGCTACTTCTCTGGTGCAACCATCCACAGGCAAAAGGCACAAGCCTGCAAATGTACAGGAGGCTTTAGCCTGAATCTTTAGCACACCAAAACAAAACCTGTCACACAAGGAACCAGACTCCCTGGATTTGCTGGGAGTAGGAGAAATCTACAGTCTTAATGAGGAACGAGCTGCTTGGCTCAAGAGAGTATCCCCAGTGGTGCCTTCTCTTTCCCATGCCCAGAGCCCAGGTGCTCAGGAAGATTTTGGGTGTTCCCAGCATGGCATATGGCTGTGGATCTGGCAGCAGATGGTCCCCACAATGCAGTTAGTGTCTGTAATGTACTGCTTATCAGACACATTCCTTCCTCCCACAAAGTTTTGAGAACTCCCAAAGACCTGAGAGCATCAGGGACAGGTTTGTGGGGGTTTTTTTGTTTGTTTGTTTTTTGTTTATTTGTTTGTTTGTTTGTTTTTAAATATAGCATAGTAACACCTCAAAAACTGAACTTTCGTATCTGTTCACCCATGTCTTAACTTCAGAGCAAACTGGGAAGGTGGTCAGGCTCCCCAGCAGTCAAGTTTTACCCTGTAGTAGTCATAATGCATTTTTGAGGACTGTTTCTAAACAGATAGAAGAAAATGCAAAGCTTTTCTGCCTTGAAAAACTTTGATGCCGTCTGGAGAGATACCCTGCAGTGTAGGATAAGGAAAGTTGTGGCCAATACTCTGTAAGCTGTGTTTCTGGTGTCTTCACTAAGTGCTTAAATTGACCTGTGACCAAGATGTAAACTGATCATATATATGCTAACAGCCAGATCTGAATATCGTAAGGGCTGCTAGAAGCTGAGCACTACCAGATCTCATTTCCAAGGTAATTTTCTCTACATTGGAAATGAGCTGTTAAATTAGACCTCTGATATTGTTGTCACACTAATTTAAATAAGCTTAATATTACTATTTCCTTGGTTGGTCACCTTCCCTGGTTTTGCATAATTGCCAAATTTGTCTACCCCACCTCTTGTGCATCTTTCAATTTCAAATGGTTTCAGCCTCAATCTGAATTTAGACAAATGTCTGGAGAGTCAGTTATTGCTTTAATGACAAAGTGTGTGTCCAAAATATAAATCTAGCTTTTGGAAACGACGTAACTGAAGATTATGTTGCCTTGTGATATTATATGTATCTATATGTGCATCTGTGTTTTCCTGTAACTGTACTTTGTCAGTTGGCATGAAAATCGGATCCCAGTGAAATGAGCTAGAGCTAGAGGGTGCCTTTTTAAGCAGCTACAGCAAGACTATAGCCTTGCTACACAGTTAACAGGTTGTAAGCTGTAGAGTTCTGGCATTTGACAACAGCACCAGGTCCCACATTAAAGTTAAGGGATGCTGTTGAGTTGGATCATAGATATATTATACCTTAAATGCAATCTCACTGGAAGGCAGTTGAAGCACATAGGGAGAATAGTCTAGGAAAGTTTTGTAGCAGGCTTCAGAATAAGCTAAGATTTTGGGGACATTCTGTTCTCTATAGAGCAAAACCGGCATCATTTTGTGTGATTTGAGAGCAAATAAAAGAGCATCCCTTACAGCCACTCCATTCACAAAAGCTGCATACAGAGGAGGCAGTCGGAAATCCAAGTGGCCCCAGATGGTACTGGATATATCTGAGCTGTAGATCTGAAACAAATTGACACAAATTAATTCAAAGTACTGAACCTAAGGATAAATGTGCATTGTATCTCTGATGTAACTGAGAGCAGACCATGTCCTCTTGGGACCTAACTGCTCCTTTTTATGAGAAAAATATTGTCTTTTCAGAAATTCTGAAAAGAAAGTCAGTTTCCTGTTGGCTTATGTCCTATTCCACCCAGACATCTCAGGGGCAGACCAACACCACCCACCTGGCCACTCAGTACCTTCACACAACCTCTGGCCACTGATGTCTCTTCTCACCACCAGCAACAGAATCACAGAATCAGCTGGGTTGGAAAAAACCTCTGAGATCATCAAAACCAACCTAAATGATGATGAGACTGTCATCATCTTGTTGGGGAAGGGTTTTGTTTTCTGTGTTTTAGTAAGACCCTGAGTAAACGATAGATGGCCTCCTGGTGCTGCAAACTGAATAAATGGGCATAAACTACCTTGGTTTGGGAGGTGGAATTCTCTGCGGGAAGAGAATAATTGGCGCACAGAGCTCTGGAGCACAAATCCACCCAGGCAGGTCTGAACAATAAAACAATGGGCTGAGCTCCTCCTCATTGATGCACTCCTGTTTTGGGAAGGCTTCTTTTCAGGGTCAATTACTCTGCTAGTTCAAGAGAGCAAGACTAGAGAAGTGTGGCTAATGCACCTCAGACATAAAACAATTATGTTTTATGGACTGCAAGTAACCTACTGCTAACTCCCCATCTCTTTAACAGTTTCTTGATTTGAAAGGCTGGTGATACACAGTGCTTACTTTGTTGATGTTTTTTAATAACATATTGTTGGTGAAAGAAAGGAAGGGGTTCTTAGTTGACTGTATTTGTAGAGGAGCATCTTAGCATACAGACTGATACACGGACTTTTGCCCATCCAGAGTGAAAAGTAATTTGAGCACTGAAGTTTCACTGTCTCCACTGGGAAGAACACAATTTCTCTCTTTCCATCCATTAAAGAATTCACCATGGCAAAATTTCCTTTTCATAGCCTAAATTTTCCCTTTCTTTCTTCACGCTAAAGCTTAAGGTGTGCTATGAATGCCAGACAGCTTACCTTGCTGTACTGTGCCACTTTGTGGCAGACCTCGGTGCTGGTACCCAGAAGCCCCACTCCAAGAGTATCCAGAATCATTCGCTTACTTCTCTGAATTACTTGGTCTGTCAACTGATTTGCATTCAAACCATGAATCACCTTTGCAAAATTTTCTGTAACTGTCTGGGAAGGGAAAAAATAAAGAAAAAGTAGCATTTCCTTTATATTTAAAGTAAACCCTATATTTTCCTTCCTCTTTTTTTTTTTTTTTCTTCTTTTTTTTTCCTTTCCTCTTTTTTTTTCCTTTCAGTTTTGGGCTACTGTCTAGCACACTGGCCATTTCTGCCCCTGCTTACAAGAATTGCGTTAGCAAAAACAACGTTTGAATTCTTCCTCTTTTTATTCCCAGAAATGTCACTATGTTATTTATGTTTTATTTATGATTTCATCATTATACTTTTCTGTTCTATATTTCTTCTGCTTTCTCCCTGAGCCCTTGAGGGTATGCACTGCAGGTGCCATAACTGTGCAAGATTATCATCTCTACCTCATCCCCATCTCATCTCCATCTCTAATGACTATTCACACACACACACACACACACACACACGCACATGCCCCAAATAGAAGTAAAAAACATCTGTCTCTCCCATAGCACCTACTTGTTAGTATTGAAATCAGTGGGAGAGTAGCATCTCAAGCCAATGCACCCACTCCACACAAGAAGGCAAGATTTAATCTCCCTGACTGGCAGCCTTACTATCCCAAATCTTGCTGAGCTTGGAGCTCAGTAGGAGGCGGGAGTTGGCAGCCCTACCTTGCACATATTGCTCATAGCTCCCAGATCCCATTGAATTCACTCTCAGCTGGAGTTTCAGCTTTTCTCCAAGACAAGATCTTGCCTCTTTGAAAAGCAGTTTCTCCTTGTTCCTGGACCCTGCTGATCTGGGAATTACATATATTTATTTTCTTCTCCTATTGAGCAATGACCCATTATGCAAATTCAACCTGCTTCTTGGCTGTGAGCTGCTGTTAGTGTCTGTATTAGAAAATAATCGAAAACTTCTCTTCCTGGACCATTAGAAATGTGCCACTGTAGAGGTACACATTATTTACAACCAGTCTATACACACAGTTTCTTTTTTATACTGGCAGCAGTGAATATTTATCTTCTCTCTCTTTGGAAATTATCTCCTTTCATTTCCCTCCATCCTTCCCCTTCCTTTACTCCCCTGCACAAATCCACACAGAGTGGTGGTATTTCCTTTTGACCCTCATTTTGCTGAGGGAAACAAACCAAACTGTGCTGTTCTCTCCTTTACAACATGGACTCACCCCTGCTACTCATATATTTTCATTGCATTGTTCACACTGGATTCCTCTTTCTCTAACAATGGTGACCAGAATTGTATGCATCATTACAAACAAGTTCTCACTCACATTTGTAGTGAAGCATTAAGATTATCTCAAGGAAGCAGTTACAAGGAGTTTAAAGCAGGTGAACCACATATCCCATGATGTGATGGGCACCTACTGCAACACATGGAGTGAGGATACGAAAGCTTAAATAGAGAATTGCATCTTACAGTGCAAAGAAACAAGACAATACCTTTGCCCACATCTTGCAGGGGTGATGCACGTCCCAGAGAGATGCAGCAAATGAGTGGTGGCCAGTGAGCAGGGGAACTCACTCTCTCACTATTTATGTGTGTCTGTCTAAGGTGGGGGAAGGAATATTAGGCCTTTCAACTTATGCATCTTGTCCTGCCCATTTCCTCTTCTGCCTGTAATTGTACTTTTTGCTTCACTTTCAACTTTCCTCTGACTAATTGCACTGTGAACCTCTGCAACACATGACAGACTTAGCCAGTCATGTTTACATGTTGTGTAAATTAATACATATAATACTTCATTACCAGATAAAAACTGATTAATCTGGTAGCGTGGGGATCTGTGTGGAACCACAGTAATCCATGGATAGCTCTACTGGTTGGGGAATTGGGAATTGTAGACTACAGAATGGCAAAGGTTGGTTTAGCTTAAACAACCTGTTGTTAATTTGTTTGGGTTTGGTTTTTTGATTTTTTTTTGATTTTTTTTTTCTTTTGCTGTATGTCTCTTCTCTAACACATACAATTTTGACTTGGGAAATATGTGCCATAAGAATTTCAGACCATAAATTGGATTAAGGCAGTTCTTGGCACTTAGCAGTGTTTTAACAGCATGAATCACTGTGTGTTAGCGATAGATAGTGAGAAATCCCTGCCTACCCCATCAGGAAGAGGCAGACCCCGACAGGAGCATGACTAGGGGCCACTGAATAATTATGAAGTAAATAAGTAACCATGTCTGAAGGATGGGAATCACCTGGGTTAGGGAACAAAGTATCAAATCTCAGAATTGCAGCCTTGCACTTCCATGATAAGGGCTACCTAAAACAGTCTAGGAATCTCAGCTCTTTACTGAGTATAGCACTAAATAATTTTGTAAAGCCGTGTCTAACTCCTGAGTTCTTCCAGGTAGATAACAGCATGGGTCTAAAGGTGAAGCTAAACATCGATTTGAGTGGTTCTAACCACTACTGAAAGGTCCTGTTTCAAGCTGTGTCCTTCCCCCTCTCCTGACCCTGGATACAGGATGGTCCTCCTCCTCCCTGGAGCCTTGATGCTGAGCAGACCCATTTCTGACCTGGTCCAGCCTGTCTCCAGAGCTAGCTCTGTGATTCTCAGCAGTCAGGCATAACTGAGTTTCATTCCCTCAGAAATGCAAAATTAAATCTCACAGCACAAGTAGAGAGAGAGAGGAGTAGGGCTAGCAGTATTCTGTGAAATTTTGGAAGGCCAAGGACAAATAACATGAGAGAAGAGGGAATCAGCTCCTTGCCAGCAAGCTCTAAGCAAGACATTTGCCTATTTTACCTGTGCTTTTAGCCAGCTCTGCTTTTGGATATCATCTGCTGGTGTATAACTTGATGCTGAAAGTTGTGCTGCGTAACAAAGTGCCTTAAATGATGGAAGCAGTGATGAGACAGTTCATGGATACAGCCAAAGAGTCTGAGGCCTGTGACTCCTAAACCCCAGCACTACAGGCTAACCTGCATCATGTGAAGATTCCATTTAAACCCTTGTCCTGTCTTTCTTTTAAATATGAGCAGCTGTTCAGCATAGTTACTGAATCTATTCCCATACATTTCTCTATGAGTATGCCACAGGTTCCTCACCCATGCAGGTATAACTTGCATCTACATAAAACATCCCAGCATGTGTCTCAGGTCCTAAGTGTGTTTTCCCAAATCCTGACACCCTAGGGATAGAGAACCAGAATGTGCATCTGTGCTTCTTCCTTGCCCCCCATATTTCCACACTGAGGAAAACCTCAGAGGTAGCCTGAAGTATTACCTTTGGTGCTGATAAAGTCCAACCGACATAATGGGATTGCTCAGGTTGACAAGGTTGGCAGTGGTTAGAAAGGTTAATAGAAGTTAATGCTATTGAGCTGAAAAAAGGAAAAAATTTATTAATTTTCACTTTTGTTCTTTCAGCTCATTCTTCTCTCAGAAAATTCTACTCTCAGAAAATATTTAAATTTCAGAACCATACAATCACAGATTGGCTGCTGTTGGAAGGGACCTGAATATTTCTGAGGACAGAGACTCCACAGTTCCCCATGGCTGTTCAAAATATGCCCACCCCCCCAGTAACCACAAAAGAGTTACATATTAAATAAAAGAAATTCAAACCCTAAAGTCCATCTTCTTTTTCCATTACCTTTGGGATATAATTTATAACCCCATTCTGTTTCTCATTTCTTTCTCCTCCTGAAGAGAGATAGAGGTGCCACTGCCTTAACCCCATGATGAGATTCCAAAGTGAATTCGAATGGGACCCAGAACTTGTGATGTACCTTGCAATGTGATGTGCAGTCACATGCTGCTAGCTGATCTTGGGTATGTGGTCACTTCCTTCTGTGATCTTGATTGCAGGATGGACTGTCCCATGCCTTGCAATAACAGCATTAGTAATATTTATGGACTGAACTGAGATATTACGAGAAAGTGACTTTTTGTTAAAAAAAGAACGAAGTGAAACTGTACATTTGCTTGGGAAACCAATTTCCAAACTGTGGTCTGCAGATCCTCAGACCCAGGTGTACACTGTAGACTGTGAGGGAAAAGAAAGCAATATGATTATCACTGCAGGGGGAAGAGGCATCTATACAAAGTCCTGTCCCTCCACAGCAGAATTCCTAGGGGTCTAAACAGAAGAAGGTTGAAAATCAGTGACTGAGAGTTTGGTACAGCCTGTCCACCCTGACAAAGGGAATCTGCTGCTTTCTTCTCCTTTGACACAATATGCATGGTTCAGCAATTTGGGCAGACAATTTGATAACTAGCAAGTGTGGTGGAAAGACAAAATGTGTTCATCCAAATGCCATTTGCAGCATTGCACGCAGCTACAGTAATGAGCTGTGTTGATTACAGAACAAGGCTTTAGAAAACCAGTGCCCCACAGAGTCTATTTTCTCCTGCTGACATCACATTTTTAAGCTGTTTTTTTCCTTCTTTTGCCTCCAGTTATTTTAGGCTAAACTCTGCCCACACCTGCAAGCTGTATGTTTGCAACTGAAAGCAATTTTGTCCCTAGCTTTATGCTCCTTTTGTTCTAAGGAAATATTAGAAATGATGACAAAATATGGAGTCCAGGCTTCCTTTTCTCCAAGCCAGCTTTTAAGAAGTATCTTTGTTCATGGCCTGTGCTTGGATGAGAAAACAGGAGACAGGTGCCAGTGAGCTGTGTTTACAGAGACTCTGCTGTTGCCGAGAGTCTGAAAACAATTTACAAGTTCAGAACTTGCTCCTTTTCTCTCTA
This sequence comes from Pycnonotus jocosus, assembly GCA_013400435.1. Lineage (NCBI taxonomy): Eukaryota > Metazoa > Chordata > Aves > Passeriformes > Pycnonotidae > Pycnonotus > Pycnonotus jocosus. The sequence continues at coordinate 136,670 of VWYP01034995.1, forward strand.
CTGGGATATTTTAATTACAGTGAGAAGGTGAGAATCTTAGTGAATTGTCTAGAATAGATGGCTTGATCTAAAACCTGTTAGCAGCCCTACAGCCATAATTCTTGGGATACTGTAATATTGCAACCAGTGTCATTGTAGTCTCTTTCCCCTTTTTTCCTCAATCCTACTTTCCCAAGTTTACCCCAACAATGAGAACTGAGCCAGACAACAATAACACGCAGCAAATGCAAGAGGCAATGATTGCACCACAAAATGTATCATCCTGGAAATTTCTAGCCTACAGTAGTTCTCTTATTCACTTACTTGCACAACTGGTGGCAATGGCAGTGAAATCTCTGAGAAGTTATCACCCTTGTTTGTTTTTTTCAAAGTTCCCAGAGCAAATCTTGGAAGTTCCCAGCCACATTCTGGTAAAGGCTGCTATGAGTCAATGTGCTGGTCAGTGCACTTCATTACACTGCCCTTCTTGCCCTCCTAAATTAGCAGTGCTATTCCTAAAGGCAAACCTCAAGGTTCATTTTAACTTGTAATGTAGATGCTGGTTTGGTTAATTAAATTTTACTTTTTGGTTAAAATCCTAAATACCTAGGATATTGCCTTGGGATCACATTCAAGACAGCATAATTTATGGAGTAGTGTGAAGAGGCCTGGTCTATAACAATATGAGAAGATCCGCAGCTCCATCAAATTCCTGTTGATCCAATGTGCATTTTAGCTCTCACCAATGCTCCAACCTTTACCTGTTTTACTGGTGCCAGCACTCAGTTTAACCCTGTCTTCTGCAGCACACTCAGGCTCTGCTGCAACACTGTGGATCACGTGCAGCCCTGTGGTGGAAGGACTAAGGAATGATTCTGGGGGTTCTTTGGGGGGGTCTTTGATAGTTTATGGCACCTAAGATAGGACAGCTGCATCTCATGTGGCTGAGCCAGTTATGCCCCATCAGAAGGGGTGAATACCTTCAGGTCTACATGTGAATGTGACCTTCCCCAAGGTGGGGGTTTTACACCTAAGTCAGAAGTGTCAGGGAGGACAACTGGCATGATAAAAAACACCATCCCCCCTCCACAGGGCCTGCTTCTTATCGACCTTCTATCTTATCTGGCTCAAACCCCAGAATCTCTGGTGGTGGGTGTTCTCCCCCTCTGTGTAATTTGGATCAGAGGTTTTGCCACCACATACCCCAAAAACTCATCTCCTGCCCTCGGTGGGTGCAATCCCTGCCCCAGCAAAACACCCTGCTGCCTCTGCAAATGGCCAAATGTTTGAACCATTAACCATTCATGATCCCAATGATCTCCAGTATGAAAAATAGCAGTGGGTGTGGGAGATCACATAGGTTTTGTGTACCTGCAGTTTCCATAACTACTTCTTGTTTTTGTTTTTGGCAGCCTATGGCAGCCTGTAGCTGTAGCTCTTAATCAAAGAGCAGCCCATGATGTTTATATTATGTGTCCAAAATGCAGCCAAGTGCCATTACATGACTTGCGCTATTTGGGGAGACGATAAAACTTGACTAGCATAAATTCAGAGTTTGATGAACGGAAACCAAACCAGTGAGAGCACATGTGAGGGACGTGGCAATTTTAAATAAATTACCAGCGGAACTCCAGTGGTGCAAATGAGGCATTACCCACTGTGCTGGGCTGTGCATCACACACAGAAAGGTACCAAGCAAATTCATGCTCCTGATCACTTCAGAGCAAGGCCAGATGTCAGGACATAATGGGTCCCAGCAAGGCTGTGGTGGCAGTCCAGTGGGGAGATACGGTATCAAGATCTACTATACAACAAGCTTAACCATTCATTAAGGGATAAAAGAGCCTCTCTGCATCTATACCAGTTCTCAGGGATTTGGAATCCCTAAGAAATTATCCAAGGCTCATTACAAACTTTTGTACGCACTGAAAGGGCTAAAATAACACTGATATGGCAAAACCAGGATGAAAAATAAAGCAGTATTCTTCAAACAGAAACAGCCTTTGGGACAAAAATAATCACATAATTTTGTGGGAGTCCATCATTTACCTGGCAGCAGCTGCAGAAGGTTTGAGACACTGGAAGAGGCTGTGTGAGTTAACAGAATTGTTCCTTCAACTTTCAGAGCAGATGCTTCCTCTTTTGCTCTCAGCTTTGTCCCTCCCAAACATGGCCCCTCCTGGAAGGATTTAAACAATGAGTCATGTTACAAAAGCCACGGAGTACTTGTTGCTAATGGAGTGCCCATTCCTCAAGCTTGTGCCATGAGTTATTTTCCACCCATCCCTCCTAGCTGCTGGACAGAAACACCTGTACAGACATTATGCTTCCACTGAGATCCCCGAGGCAGCCTGGGTGTCCCATCAGTGACAAGTATATTCCTGCTCTTTTGGGGCACTCCAACAACTGCAAAAAAAAAAAGCTTTTTTCCTCATCTATGGTTGTACCCAGTTAGATCATGCATTTCCACCCTGATATATTTCTGAAAGTGCCAAGAAATATTGCAAAACAGCCTGAAATTATACTTTAAATGCAGCAGTCTCTGATTTATGGTGCAATTATAAAACATGTCATGGTAGTTATTAGCTCTGAGATTGAGTATCACATATTGCAGACTGTAAAACATACTGAGGAATTTCTAGCTGTGATTTCCACCCCTAAAGAGGAAATGGGCTTAATTACACCAACATTCATAAAAGGGAGAAATAACAGCAAAAATGGAAGAAAGGTTAAATTTGAACACAAGAGCTGTGAATACATAAAACATTTATATTATTACACTTGTAATTGAGCATCTAAGCAGAAGCTAATGATTTGAATTAAATTGGTCCTTTTTACATAAGTAGCATTTGAAGAATTTGGGCTTTTAGAATTTATAATGGCACTATTTTTCCCGATGATTACTCATCTTCAGCATAGTAGATTCAACCAGATGCAGGAAGAATTAAAAATCAAGAAAAATAACTACTTTCACAAAATGATAGGAATGATCAACCATGTTGATGCTTCAGTATTGGCAGGGTTTAAAACTATTCACCTAAAAATGAAGCCTACTGTCAGATGTAGAGGACAGTATTTTATTTACATTTTTCCTCCCTGCAGTAGTTGGAAGATGTCCCTCCTTGTGTGGCCTTGAATTATTGCAGGAGCACTAGGGTCAGCTGTAAGGAAAATAATGTGATATTTAAGCCTTGCATTTATTTATTTTAAAAGGTCATATTCAGTGAGAATAGATGGTGGTAGTGGTACCATCAGCTCACACAGCCTATCCTCCTGACTTTGGTCACTTATTTGCATGGCACAATGTCATCTCCATGACTTTGGGATTTATATAATATGGAAATAAACCATTCTTATTTCTCATTTCCACAACCAGGAAAATTCTCTATTTCTGCAATCTGGCTATGTTCATTATTTATCAAAATGGGCAATTTTTAGAATCTGTTTTGAAGTTTATGTTTTATTTGGGCATTTATTTTCCTTTTTTTTTTTTTTTTTTATTGATGGGTTATGGTATTTTATTAAACTCAAAGAGAGGGTGCTGGGGGAGTCCAAAAAGACAGGAGGTACATTTTTTTCCCCCCCATATAATTAAATGAGTCTCAAATGAAAGAGCAGTGAAATGTTATTGCCCATCCTAGGCTGCCAGCACAATTGCAGTAGGGTGTCACCGTGCCAGCAGCAATCCACAGGGTAGGGCCAATGCAATGCTGTCTCACCACAAAAGAAAAGCAGGAAGCTGCCTTTGGCAGCAACTTGTAGGAGATAGTCTGGTGCCCATGTTGCCTGTGAAAGTAAAAATAAATCTGAGTGGTTTTTAGTCTGATCCACCCATTGCTGCTTTGTGCTTCTGTGTTCAGCTGCTGCTGTTGAAAGAAGGGTTCCTAAGGAGGAAGGGAAGGGCGGATGCACAGAGGTAGATATTCCCCATAGCTTCCTGCTGTCTCACCCTACTACCTTTGGCAACAGGACTCTCCCCCACCTGCTCAGCCCAGCCCAGCCCTGCACTGCCCCTTTTCTTCCTGTGTTAGCAAGGGCCAGGCATATTTCCCCATGCTTGTCTACTCTGTGCAGATTTGGGAAGCCTGTCCAGTCAAAAGCAATTAGTGAAGATGGACGGCGACAGGGAAGGAGGAGAGAAAAGAGAAGATACATGACTGTGTGGGTGTAAAACGTGACATGTCTCACAAGGACACTGGAAAAGCACATTTTTGTGGGGCAGCGAAAGAAGAGGAAGAAAGGAGAGGAAGGGCAAGAAAGATACTCCAAGCTCTTAATTATTCCCATCCACTAAGGTCCCCTGATTCCTCATAGGTCTTCTCTTCCCAGGCCCCAGAAACATTCCTGTGTTCTGACAGTCAGGTGTGTGGTCAGCTGGCTCACTGAGTCCAGGTGAACAATACTGCTAGGTGACCCTCAGCATGCTGTGCTGTTTATTGCTCCTTCCTTCCTTCCTTCTTGTCTAAGTGTGGTCAGTGTCCTGAGGAATTCCTGTAAGGCTATGGAAAGATGGGCTTCAAAACCCCACTGAATTCTCACAAGAGGATGGGCAGCACATGAAGGTGAGTGGGATTCCTTCCTTCACGTCACTACACCACAAAGAAGCCTGGAGTGGAGAGAACTGGCCCAAAGGTCCCACATCATCTCTGAGCCTGCAGGGCAGTGTATCCAGAGTCTGCCCATAGGCTTCTGTCATTCCTGCACTCTGAGAACCACATGAGGGCCTTCACAGGAAGGACAGGAAAGCTTGGCAATCCTTATTTTCAGATCAGGCATTTTGGAATGTTTGTAAACAATCTGGCTCATGTCAGACCAATCTGATTACAAATGATGGACCAACACGCAGGTTACAGAGCCTGTGGAGGGATACAAGCCAGTGATGGAACCATCATTGGGGCACCCTTCCTTACAGCGTGGGTTTCATCCACGGCACACTCTAACACAAACTCCAGCCTCACAGTTGTTAACAATTGATGACATGTATAAGGCTGCATATATTTGGGATTTTTACTGTTTTAACTTTGCTTTTGCTGTATCCTCAGGCTCCCCATTTTTCCAATTATAATAGTGAGAAACTATTATTGTAAAAACTTAAATTCTCAGTTGACTACATGGCTTCAAGTGGTGATGGCCTTAAAAGAAAAAAAAAAGTGTTTCAAGATTCTAGATCATGTGTTGAGAGAAATATATGAATGTGAATCAGGAGTCAATCTATAGCAGGAAATATAAATTATTTATAAAAATCTAAATTTATAAATATCTAAAAGAATACAGCAAATCTTAACATCTTATTCCTTTAAAGTGCCACAAAATTATACTTGCATGAAGCCATTAATCCCAAAAGAGTTCTGATTACATGAAAGACTGAGAATCTGTCACATGCCTACTCTCAATGTAGGTCAGTACACACACAAAGCAAAATGGAAAGGAACTTGAGGGAAGATATCTACCCCACCTAGAGAAACTCTTGCTTGAGCTACTCCTGGAATTTAGATGATGTCTTAAGTTAAAATTGAAAATTATAAATGGCCACATGAGCAGTGACCACATAAGGAAAAGTGCATGTTGGAATGACTGCACTGAATTTTAGGAGTTGGAATTGCTTAAACTGAAAAAGCTCAGAACAGGGTGACACACTTGTGTTTATCCATCCATCTTGTAAGAACAATTATTACAGAGGCAGGCAAAGTTATGGTAACAGCACACACAAATTAGCGAAGGAAAATTGGGCAGAAAAGTATATGAGGAAGAATTGATTTCTTTTATGGTTCTGATGGCCTGCTCGCTCATAACTGAATAATACATTTTACATATTCTTTGGATACAGAAATTCATTAAATTACATTTTTCATGAAAAATACATTTTTCATACCATGTATGAAAAAGATACAGAAAAAATAGAAAGGATTCAGAGGAGCCTAAGAACAATAACAGCCTTAGAAAGCATGGTCTGTGAAAGAGGTGTGAGGAGGTTTATTTAGCCTAGAAAAGGGAAGCTATACTATTGCATTTCACATCACACTGGCACTTTTCTGATGACCTCCCTAGGGCTTAATCCAGTAAACTAAGTCATCAGAAAACAAATTTTATAATTTATTCACTTCTCCACTTTATGCTCTGAACTAGTTCATCACAATCACATGAAGTCTGGCTGAATGGGGAAAAATGTAGGGTGGTTCATTTTGGAGCATCTGACCTTCAGATTGGCACAGCTTCATTGTGTACATGATATAGAAATACAATCTGTATATTTTAGAAGTAGAGAGTGTTGAGCAACTTTGCTCTATCTGCTGAGAAAGAAAAAATAAAGGAATTTGTTAAATATTTACCAGATTCTTGACTGATATGATAAAACCCCTTTATAACAAGAAGGGCATTAAAATATTTTACATAAGAATATTGTGGAATTTCCTTCACTGGAATCATTACCAATGTATTACTCCAATCTTGCAGGATTAGTTCAAGGTTTCTTATCCTGCCTTGGTGCAGATGTGGATTTTGAGAATGATCTCTTGACATTCATTCTATCTGTTCTTTTTTTTCTGACTTCATGATTTTCACCTATCCTGCCCCAATTAGCTTTAACTGAACTCAATAGTACTTGGAAGAATGGCTTTAACAAGAACAGAGCCAGAGTCTAATATTGCTGTTTGACTTATATTTTGTTGAAGACCAGAAAAGTGTCTGTGAATATGCTGTTCATGGACATCTTACCAGACACACTGCTCATGATCTGCTTTGCATTCTGGAAAACTTCCTAGGCTGGCATAGCTGGTCTCTAAATACACCATGAAAATAACCCTAGAAGAACATGTCATACCTCAGAGGTGATTTCCAGGTTAAAGGTTTGTATTGCAAATGGGGTTGCAGCATTTGCAAGTAGCTGCTGAAGCATCATGGAAATCCAGTGGCAAATAGGGGAAGTAGGATCACCAACAGGGAAATGTGTATGCTGAGATATACAATTTCATTAATATGTCAGAAGAAAAGTATAGCAAACAGTGACGTTTTGTTGAAATATAACTTTTTTCACATTAAAAATACAGTAGTGCAGAAATGGGGAATTGGAAATCAAATGAGGAAGAGAGGTGCTCTATTAGGGGCTTTTTTTTTTTTTTTCCCCCTTTGGAAAAGTTTTCCAGAAATGACAGATTGCAGGATCAGTACACACAGATTTGGAAAATACTGAAATACACTTAACCTTCTGTCTCCCCAGAGTCAGTAAATGTCATTATTAATGATGTTGTCTAATGAAGTGTTTGGTGGACAAAATAAACACTGCAGCTTTCTTATACAAAATTCTCTACTCACTTTACTGCAAGTAAGTTCTGGGAAAAGTCTTGCAGTAGGACAAAGAAAAAAAAAGATAAAGTAGAGGCATTTATTAAGAAAATATAACAATCACTTTAATTAAGAAAACATTATTATTTAGTTAAGAAAAGCTTATTATTACAAAACTAGCTCGAATGCAGCAAGTCTGTGGACTCATCTGGACTTTCTGGGGAAGGGATCAAGCTAAGAAGTATTTTTCAAGTCCTTGGAAGTCCTGTCAAGTGGAGAGGATCGATACTAATGTAGGGAGAGCACATAAACCCTTCAAAGACATCTGAGCACAGGAGTTGCTGTGTAATCATGCCCACCCTGCAAGGCTGGGCAGCCTCACTTGGGAACCACCACTGTGGGACATTAAGCTGCCATCCACAGTTTGAGGAGCAGGCAGCTTTCTTCTTTGACAAGCCCTGCAGCCTTTGAAGCTGGGATCTGCTTGTTCTAAAGGGACTGATTAAAGAGGGAGAGGAAGCTTCAAAAGACCTCACTGCTTCTGTGAGCTAACTAGTCAGAAGGCTGCACTGACAACCTCTTGTGACATGTACCAGAGTCTATTTTTTAACTTGTTCCTCATTCTGCCCTTTAACATTAGCATCTTCTTTCCATTTGTATGTGATAAGACTGAAACTTGCAGAAACATCATAAAATGAACAGTTCCTCTACCTCAGATGGGACTCTCCCATATTTTTCCCCACTGGGTTTCATGTATTTTTGTTTGGAAGTTTTGTTGTGATCCTGATTCAGAAGTGTGATACATGGCTGTGAGTAATAAAAGAATAATTCAGGGGGAAGGGCAGTAATAACTGATACAGGGAATAGGAAAGGACAAAATATGGTTAACAGTTGGGCTCAATAATGATCTTAGTAACTATTCTGTGATTCTCTGAAAATGCTATCAAAATCCCAAAGATGGGTCTGTAATTCCTCCAGACCCCTGTATGTGTGTGTTCATTTAATTTCATTTCACTCATGTAATGCTGATCTGTGCTAATACTGTCAGTTTACCCCATTGCCAGATGCAGTTCATTTCAGTCCAAAGCAGGATGATGGACAAATTATCTCACCTTTCTCAGTCCTGGCAGTGAACATTGGGTCAGCATATTCTGCTTATTTCCTTCTCCCAGTTCTGTCTGCCCTTGCCTTTCTCAGCTGATTCACCAAAATACCACTTCTTATTCAAGCCCTTTCTGAAAAAAGCATTTCATAAGACACCCATACTAACAGGAATAAATTTTAGAGATTATCTCAGAGGGGAACTTTCAAATATCTCCACTTTGACTGAAATGTCTTTCCAGAGAGGCCATGTTTTGTTTGGTTTTTTTTTTTTTTTTTATTTTGCTGACACTGCATCAAATAACTCAGCCCACTTGAGGAATTCAGATTGAAAACAAAACCAGATCCATATTTATGTAATAAAGCAGCTGACAGAAATGCTTTGGTGATTAGGCAGACATCTAGTTTAACATGTCTTGAAACTGTTGACCTCAGTGATTCACACATCATCCTTTCAAAGGAAAATTCTTTATTTCACTCATCTTCTCAGTTTATAGTTATGCTTTGTATCTTATTTCCTGTGACCCAATTCATACTTTATGTGAGTCCTCTAGGGATAACAGAGAGCACAGAAGACATTTCTTGTTTCCATTTGTTCTGCTTTTGTCTTGGTTGTTTAAAATACAGTGGGAAAAAAAGGAGGATTAAAAAAAAGGAAGGATAATGCCACTTGATCACTGGATGAAGGATCACTTCACTCTTCATGAAGGCCTGGTCTTGTGGCTTGCTCTCATCATGTGTTTGCAACAAGTCATTCCTTTCCCCATCACTCTCCAACAAGCTAAGGCAGCAGCTGCACTCTGCCCCTGCTCCTCCTCCTCCAGTGCTGCCCCGGATGCCTTAAGCATAAGGTAGCAGATGCCCTGTTTGGTATGTTTGTGCTGATAAACAGCAGAGCATGACAGGGTGAGCACTGCTTTACCTCCATTGCCTAAAATTTAATTGTGTGTTTTGAGTCATGGACCACTTTAGTTCTCTGTCTGCAAGACAACCTGCTCCTGACTGGCAGGAGCAGACTGGCACAAGCCAGCTGGTCCCATGTGACCTCAGAGCCATGGCCTGCAAGACACAGAGAAGACAAAGGCATGGCCAGACATCCCATCTACTGCCTCCTTGACCAGCCTTTAGTTATGTGGTGAAGCCTCATTGCAGGAGTAGTGTTTGCTGCTGTCACTGACACTGCTACTGAATCTACTGCTGAAAACCTCTACAGATGAGTGGCAACTGTGCCTGCCAGGGGATGCTGCCAACAAAATCAGTAAAGATATACAGTTCAGTCATTTTTTAGGCAAATAAATCTTGAGTTAGAATTAAAAGCATAGAAAAGTCATTTGTACTCCTTGTTGTATACCTTTACTCCTTGCTACATAAACTGGAGCAGATGCTACATGCGTGACTTGGAGGAATTTCACGTGGAGAAAGAAGGCTACAGTCTGAAGGACAAGTTCCATCCTGATGAGGCAAGTTGGCACTGCCCATAAGCAGAAGTGCCTTTGTTTGCAGGAGCCTGAACTGTCAAACACTCTTCATGAAATGGCTTCTTCCAACTGTGCTGCTGCAGTGCCTTAAAAACGGAGAGCACAGAGAGCACTGCCACCTGCTGCTCCTAAAGACGTGGCTCTCATGCTCACCAAGGGCATCAAAGCTTTCCTTTAGAATCCAAGAATATTCTGAGCTGGAAGGGACCCACAAAGATCATTGAGTCCAATTCTTAAAGCTTGGATGCTAAAAGTTGATATGTACTGTAAAAATACATTTACTGTAAAATTAAATGTTAAAAAGATTAAACATTTATAGTTGAAAATTGTTTACCACAAAATGAAATACCAACTTTGATCTTTGCAAAGCATCAGGTAATAACATAAGCTACCATTATGGTCCTGTCACAGTTCTAAAAAGAAAGCAAGCTGCCTTGACACCCTGTTATGCAGTTTAGTCACATGCATTGATGCTGTTTTCTTTGACTACTTTCAGTGTAGAGAGTTTAGTTAGGAATTGACTGAAACTGCAGGCAATTAGCCTGTCACCAGACTAAGGCTTTATATTAACAATGCTGTCCTTAAAGAGAGAGGCATGATGGGCAACAGACAAGAGTGATAGTGGTAAGAATAACATGCAAGAAAAACACATTAAAATCCTATTGAAATGCATGACCTAAAATTGTTACTTACTCATTTTCTGCATCACCTGTCCTATACTGCTGAAATTACTAGCCTGAGTCTTACAAACCTTGTCTCTGATAAACACTATCAGTACTGCACTTAAAGTAACATTGTTTTAAGGTCATATTGGAAACCATCACAACATTCATAGTGCTAAAATGGTATATTAATGGTAAAAGATAGTAGCTACTACAATTGCTATAAAATTTTGTAGAAATGGGGCACTGATGTTTGTGGCTGGGAAGAGCTGCAGCTCCTGCAAACAAGTCAGTCAGCAGACCTGAGCAGTGAAGGATATCTAAGGGTTACTATAAAGTTGGTGCTAATGAAACTATACTGGGATTTTAACAGCTAGGCCTGTGACCCTGAAGCTTTTGATGGCACTTCAATAAAGAATTACATCAGAATCTGTGATTTAACTACTGAGTTGCAAAAGTTGCCAGAAACTGACAAAGGGTGATGATTTTTTCTTACTACAATGACTATGTAAATTATAAAGTAACTGTACTATTTCAGAAATTAAATTTCAAATCTTCTCCCAGAAAGCATTTAGATGAAATACAGAAGTGCATATGGAAAGACATACATGCTGTGCAGCCAGTCACGCATCCTGGCAAAAGCCACAGGGAACTGCAGCCACCAAGTTGAGAGAGGCCAAAATTTCAACTCCTATATTTACATTTGCATGTGGATTTCACTGGGAAAGAGTTGCTTCCTGGCTTTTGGAAGACCATTTTTTGTGCTAAATTCTAAAGAAAACTGCTTTTCATAATAAAAACAGTGCTTGGAACACGGTGTGGCATTAACACCTGCTCATGCTTTGTCTTGCAGGGCTTTGAATCAGGATCATCCTTGCTTATCAAGTCAAGCTGTCTGCTGCTTCACTGCCGAGGTGTATGAACACCACTCTGTAAGCCCATTCTTCTTCCCTATTAGAGTCCTTGCTCATGAATCATTCAAATCCCTCAACCTGAACCCTGCTTTACTGCTGCCTCTAGTCATTTTTATTTATGCCTGGAAACTCTTTGGGATGTCAAAAAAGAGCCGACTGAAACCAATGCATTCCAATGTATTTCTTTCCTCCTGCAGTGCAAATTCAGGAAGGTTAGCTTCTAGCACGGGCAGCTTGAACAAGAGTGGGGCAAAGGAATATTTCCCCAGCCAGATTTGATTCTCAAGTGTAGGAGGACTAATATAGCATTATCTCCTGGACAGTCAGGTTCCTGGCATTTCCCAGCTGAGGTGTATTCAACTGGGTCCTCATTTGGATGCATGATGCTAGGAGGTTTGCGAGTCAAAGCACTGTGAACATATTCAGAGTCCTTTCTAAGGAAAACGACTATGAATCTTAACACAAATATTGAACCTGATATTCCCAGACTAGTTAGAATGCACAAAACACAAAATACTACCATTACTACTAACAATAACAAAGAAATAAAGAAATCATTGAATATAACTACAGGTTATATATATACATATATATATATATAGCTACTATGAAGTTCAAGCTTAGTGAAGATGGAAAGTAGATATTAAGGGAAAAAATGGGGTAAATTAATATATTTATAAATTATTATTAATAATTCATATATTTATGAATTATTATTATTATTAATTCATCATAATATTTTCTTATTCTCACAGTGCTAGCAGACAAAACATGTTCAGGCTTCATGTGCATTAAACAGTGTATTTTTTTCTCACTCTGATTCAGCAACTTGAAAGACCACAAGCCTAACTACAGTCTTACAAGCTCAGGTGATAGATGTTTGTGCTTCAGGGGTAGGCATTAATGCATTAAATTAGTTACGCTTTCCTGGGCAGCAATTTGCCAGAAGAAGTGTGGATGGATTTGCGATTTGCATAATAATAAGGTTTGAAATACTCACAGCTGAGGAAAATAGAACAGAATATTTCAGTCAGATGGGACCTACGATGATCACCTAGTCCAAGATTTAGGCAAACAGCTCCAATTAATGTAAGTGGAAGCTGTGTGGCTAAGACCACTAACAAGCTTTGTGTCTTCAACCAAGAATCTTTAGAATGTCATAAATTTTCTTATACAACCTTGTATTTTGTGCTCTGAGTAAGCTGAATACCACATAGAAGAGGAATTGCCTAAATTCTACAAGAACACTCAAAATGAGGTGTAGGTATGGCGAATGGAACAAGCCAGGTGGTAGCTTAATCTGCTGTGGTCTGTAAGGTTTAAATGCCCAATAAACTTACTGACAATACTTAGCTGAGCTCAGTAAACAAAATTTTATTCTTCACAGAGGAAGCACAGTATCAGCAAAACCATTTTTGTTCAATGTATGGGGAAAAAACCCCCCCGGTTTATGTAGAAGAATAAACTGCGCATAAAGCAGGGAGAAACTACTTGGGCAGTTTTACAGCACATCAGTCACCTTAGTATGTATAGGTGAGGTTCTCTTGATGTTTCCCAGCCTGTATGTCACATACATACTGCTGCAATGTACCCTGCTCACTTCTGAAGAGCTCCAGTGGGTAGTATGATTACTCATACTAAATATGGTTAAAAATATTTTTCCTCCATGTATCTACCAGAAGAGCCTCTCCATTCCATTCATCTGCTCCTCCAGTCCATTTTACTCTTGAGCCCTGTTCTGGATGCACATGTAGCTAACTTGGCACTGCTGAAAATGTGCAAAGATGCCAACCCTTAGGGTCATAGGTAAGTACCTTCTTTGCCTTCACAAGCATTTTCTTTCTACTACAAAGCAAAAAAACCCTAACAGGTGTGTTGAATATATTCAGCATGATGGAAAAAAAACCAACAGCACAGTAAAAGGATGAAGGTAGAGGTTTCTTGAAAAAAGTAATCAGAACCTCCCCTATGAGTGCGCCTGCCTTCCTGTGTTCAGCTGGTAGTGATCCAAACATCATCTTTGCCCACTAGAAATCAGAGAGTCACATTAGCCTTGACCTGGGGACAGAGGCTGAGAGGTTACAAAGAGACATCACTTGGGTAGGTTACTGATGAGTATTTTAAAGTCATTCCACTATCAAACAGGTTTGAATAACAACTATTATTATGTCAGTATTATATATATCAGTGCACAGTGTTAAATGCATGGTTATTGTACTCCCCTAAAACACTGAAAAGATGTGCCCAAGGGCTCAGAAAATACAGAAATAGTAATTCCATACTTCTTTTGCTTTTCCTTAGCTTTTCATTTCTTCCTTTCTCCTCTTCCCTCTTAACAATCTTTATTCTTCGCAGTTTTAATTTTTTCCCTCTTTCAGACTGTCAGTCACAAACAGTATCTTGACTTAAAAACAGATCTTTTCTTATTTCAGAAGCCTTTTGCTGTCACTATGACTGCAGGCTTTATGCTTATCTCCTGCTTCTCAGATAAGCTTCCCCTTCACTAAGATCCATCCTATAATCTCAACCTATTTATATGTGATTTAACCTCCTTGAGATGAATAGATTTTTTCTGCTTGTTTTATTTGAAAGGATTTTATTTAGGGGTCTGAGTTCTGATACAATCTAGACTCTTGGCATTCAGTTAAAAAATACAAACAATAATGAAGAAAGGTTTCCATTTTCTGAGAAAGGCATTTTGGCAAGAACTGTACATACACAACACTCATGAAAAATTAAAAGGTGAAAACAAATAAACCATTTACTTTGCATGGGCATAACGCTTTCCAGGCTAGTGAAACTTTGGGGCATATACTTCTGCTATTGTCATGCTGCTGACACAGGAAAGATAATTCCTGTGCTTAGTTCATATGCAATTAATAAATAATATTTTCCTTTTTTTTTTTTTTTAACAGCTTGCAATATACAAAGAGAAGAGAGCCTCTTAAAAATCTAATTCCTATATTCTCAAGGGCTTGAAGACTCTGTAGGCTGCTGGAATTAAGTGGCTGTGATTTTCTGTAAATCCAGATGTTTGCTTCATTAAAACTTCATGAAATCTAAACTCCCTTCGTTCCATCTATCTCTTACATGTCTCTCAAACATTTATTCTGTTGATATATTTATTTTTAGTGATAATGTATTTGCATTTACAAACATGGATCATAGATAGACGATATCTTACAGGAAATCCCTACAAAGCAGAGTAGTAATCCCTCTATGTAAACACTTGGAACAGGAAAGCACATTCAGAATTTTCTAGACACAAGAATTGAATTCTATTTGTGCCTCTCCAAGAGGCCAAGAGCAAAATACATGCAGTGAACTTTTCTAAGAAGGAAGACAAGCTTGTCAAACTCACCTTCAAGCAAACAGCAGCAACCCTCAGTCTTTCTTTACAGGTAAGGAACAGATGCTTTTCATTACTTTGGGCAATAACATCTCATTTGCACGGCACATCAGCAAGCTGGGAAACATCAGCTATGCCTGATTAAGTTGATTCCAGGTTTCTTCAAGCCTGGCTCAGTACAAAGGAAAAATCAGGTTGGTTTATGCAGTGGATAACAGGTAGGAGAAGTTCTGGAAACACTGCTAAATATAAAGGCTGAAGGAAAGCTGGCAAACTCAATTTTGGCCCTAACAGAAGGCTGGCTGCTATCTCACCCTCTAGGCAGAGATTTTTGGCAGTTTAGGAGTGAGTAATTTCCCCTGCCAAGTAACTGAAATGTATTCTCCATGACACATTATTTTACATAGCAGGTCAGGAAGGGTATCAGTGAATAGGAGGTCCAGCATCCCTTTCTGGCATGGGTTGAACAGCTGAGATACACACTGCCTGCAGGAGCTAAGGGGATGTAATTACAGCCTTCACTCACAGATGTCCTCACTGGCATGAACTCTAGTTATAGCCATTGGTGACATGTACTTTGGCAAGGTCTTGACAGAATGGATATTTTCCAGGATGTCTGGAGCAGCTAAGAGCTTGTGGAGCTGCACTCCCCATGTAGGAGGCTCCGAGGCCAAAGCAAGAGGAACAAGTTTGAGTATGCTAACATTGAAGGTTCTCTCTCTCTCTCTCTCTCTCTTTATGTGTATAGAAATAGTTTTTAATCTTCACTTCTGTGGAAGTGAATAGCAATTATCTAATGAGATTTCATTAATTTAATTTCAGCCTTTGTTGAGAGATGATGAAATCTGGTGGAGAGACACTTAACTGTGAAGCACAGTGGAAGGCTGGAACCATCTCTACTCAAAGCATCCTTCAGGACTGATACCCTGGGGGGACAGGAGCAAGCAGGGGTCTGTGAAACACTGCACAAGCCTTGTGGTGCCATTCCTTGACAGTTTAATACCATTCAGTAATTTACACGGGGTGTGAAACCAGTAGGGTTTGACACCAATAAGGTCAGCTCTGCCATCAGGGATACGAACTTGGGTCTCAGCAGAGGAAAAAACTAAACTAGTGCAAGCATGTTTTTCTCAGATAGTCAAGCAAGGTACCTAAGGTAGTAAAAAATAATTTACCAACTTATCTATAGTAGAGTGTCTGCTGTGAGCTTTCACCCTCTTTATACTTTTGCAGATTCCGTAAGCACCCCTGATATTTCTTGTATTAAGCATAACAGGAATTTTAAATTGTTTTCAACAGAAAAAGATGCAAAGAGAACAAAGCAGCACATTCAATTTCTGAATCTGTTGAAATGAATGACTGCATTTCATTTGCTTATTTTCATCTAACTTAAAGAGTTAACATTGGTTAAGCACAGCTTGCATTGGTACATAGTGGAAGAAAGCAAAAGCAAATGCATTAATTACTGTTCACTGACCACAGTTATGATTTTGAAACATGCTTGATTAGTGAACAGTATACCTCCAAATCACAGCTGAAGTGAATACAAAAATTTGAAGCACACAATCACCAATGCCATTATTATGAACTATTCTAACTTTAAAGGATCACTCTGTTGAAAAGAATAATTCTATCAATACATTTTTAATTCCTTTTTAAAAAACATATTTTTGTAAGAAAAGGGTGCAAGTAAGATAAAGGTTTTAAAGTAAATTAAAAACCAAATCATTAAAAGGCATTTTCTCTTGGATAGAATTCCTACCCAAGAATGATACCACTCTTGTTATTAGCTTCCCAGAAGAATAGATTTGGGGACAGCCCTTAACTTGGTCCTCTGCAGATCAATGCTCTTATCTTTTGATTGTATCCAAAATCACCAAAAAATGTGCTTTCACCCCTTTAAAACCTATTCTGAAGCCTGTCCAACCCTACAGGAAGGTAGGCTGGTAAGAAGGGGGAGTAGAGGTTGCTTTTTTCAATCCTAATTAGCTAGATAATGAGTTGTATTTTCTCTATTAGGAGAGTTCTTTTGCTGAATCTTCACACTGTTTAGTTCTAAGAGAGAGCTTAAGGCTCTTGACTCACACTGATGGTAATGTAGAAGATGGATGTAGTTTTCACTCACGTGTTTTGCAGAAGCTTGTTTGTCTTTCTGTTGTTGTTGTGGTAGAAGCCAGGTCAGAATGCTATTTATTCACAGATAGAATTGCTGAGAGAAGGTTTGAAGACATGACTGAAATATTTCACAGAGATATGGAAGATTACTTTCAGGGAGCCCAGGCTCACAAAAAGAACCCTGATTTAAAGCTGCTCCATAGGGGTTGTGACTAATTTAGCATAAGAGATAGGAGAATGTTGTGCATGTAAAATACCACAGCACTGCATGTTATGACAGGACACAGCTGTCCTCTGCTCCTTTGGTATCAGAGAGGGCTGTAACTTCCTGATAATTACCTAAAACAGGAGATCAAGTATCACATTTTCTTAGATGTCACCTGAAAAGAAGCAGCTGGGAGTATTTCCCCATCTGACATAAGGTGCATAGCCTCGAGTTCTCCAAATTCAGTGATGCTCAGGGTGTGTGTGGAAGGTGTCCTCTTCAGTGCTCTTCTTCACCGAGGCAGAAACTACCTGCATGTCCCCATGACATTGAGAGGGTACTTTTTGTCTTCCAATTTTTGCAAAGGGGCTTGAAGCAAATTAACACAGCTCTGACCTTCACTAATTGCTCACTTGATTATGTTTCTCAGTCACACTCTGTAGCTCTGTATTGGCCAAGGACATAGAATATACAGCTAATGTCTGTCCTCCTTCTCTCCCTCCCTCTTCCCCAGACTCTGCAGAGCAGTGCCCTCACAAAATTATCCAAAGCAATGTCTTGTAGCACTCTGGCAGGAGGAAAGTGCATGAGCCCTTGATGACTTTCTGAGGTCCCTTATGGACTGCATTATTCTGGCTCTTCAATATCTTCCATGCTTGAATGTGTGGATTTTCACAGCAGCTGGATTTCCTAGAACATGCAGTTCCAGCTAAACATGTTCAGCTGTATATGCAAACACAGAGATAAAACAATTTCTATAAACAGTTATAATCAGATGTAACTTCACAGGTAACATTCATTACAATTCACATGAAATACAGAAATCTGTGAATGTATGCATTTTTGTTCAACTATATACAGCCTGTGAAACTGAGTTTGCAGAGAGAGAGCTCTCTCTTTAGAAGGAGCTGAATTCTTCTTCTGTCCTTGGGTGGAATAATGCACAATTCATGTTTTTGGAAATACTGCTTGGTATAACTCAAGTGTAATGCTGAGGCTGATAAATTCACTCTGAACAATGACACAGAAATTGGAAAGGTTTCAACCTAATAGCCATCCATTGACTGTCAAAGTCAAACCTATGGAACTGCACACATTTTAGAGAGCATATAAGTTCCAAAAATGCAAAGGATTCCTGACTCTTAGGCAATATGCTCTGATGTGGGACTACTAGACT
Source organism: Pycnonotus jocosus (assembly GCA_013400435.1). Classification (NCBI taxonomy): domain Eukaryota; kingdom Metazoa; phylum Chordata; class Aves; order Passeriformes; family Pycnonotidae; genus Pycnonotus; species Pycnonotus jocosus. Next base: position 154,931 of record VWYP01034995.1, read on the forward strand.
GTTTTTCACAATCCTCTAAACAAGATTGTGAAGCTTAAATGAGCATATTTGAACCTCCAGTTCAGTTTAGATCACTAACTCCTTCTGATGATTTTACACAGAAGGCTAAATATTTCACTGAATTCAGTATTAAAATTCAAACAGCACAGTCATACACAGTTAGATGTTTTCTAAGCAATATTATACCACTTCACACAGTGACGACTACTAGAAGAAATATAAGCCAACACTTTAGTTCAGAACAGGGATAAAATATGTTCTTGCTCTTCTAAGTTTCTCACGAAGAAGCCGAATACATAACAGCTTTCATCTACAGAAAAAGTATCGTTTTCTCTTTATGTGCCTTGGGTCATGCTGGCAATACTTTGGAGCCCTCTGTATTTCTTAACTGCAATGTGGATTTACTCCCACTAGGTGTTACCCTTCCTCCATTTGTGAAGAAAACTGTCCTCCCTGAACAAACCTGGATCATCCGTGGGTGTACCGCCCAAAATGCAAAACAGGGGCCCATCGTGATGGAAGCATCTTTGTAAACATGGAAACAACAAAAGCTTCCCCCACAAAACTCCCTAAAACAAACAAACATACAAGCAAACAAAAGGTCAACTCAATCAATCATACAAACAAACAAATCACCTAAATCAATCCCCCCCAACCAATGTAAACTTTTCAAAATATTAAAAGAAGAAAAACTGTTGTATCCTGAGAGGTTAAGACCTAGTGTCCATCTAGTTGTGGTCAGTAACTAATAGCAAACATTAAAATGTGACTGTCTTAACTGAAAGAGCTATCACCCAGAAATGTCCCAGTACTGTACAGTCAGATATTCAACCACACATTTATTGTCATAAAGCCTTGCCTGTTCATTAGACCATATTTGATATTTACTGCCCTTTATGGAGGCTGTATGCCTTACAGGAGGCATTCTGTGGCAGCCTTGAGTGTTACATGTACCAGTATTTCACTGTCTCCCACACAAAACAAGAATAAACCACTATGACTGTGTTACGCAACCCAGTGACTGACACATAAGTAAGAAATTGTTGATATATTTACCCATTGTAATACCCACAGACGAAGTCCAATCCTCCTCACTGAGACACACGTTGCCAAATGAAAAGAGATACGAAATGGAGAAGAAATTAGATGAACAGATTGTGAAAAGAGGAAAAATCCATTGACGAAAGAAGTTACGATAACCAAAGCCTTGCAGCCAGGCAAGGCATAAAGCAGCAGTGAGATGCCCACAGAATATAATTTCTCTGAAGAGACATAGCTTCAAAACAGTTATTTCAGTGCTGGGCATGTTTTTAAGCCCAGAAGATGACATCTATCTCAGAGACAAACACAGCAAGCTGGGTCTTTGCCCAGGACTGTTGAACAGGCTGTATGAACAGTGTCTTTCTATGAGAAGGCTCCTTGCTCCCTTTTTAAAAGGGAGTCTGGAGTCAGCTTCACATTGCCACAGAGAACACTGCAGCAGGATAGACTGGTTTGTACCCTTAAAAAGAGATCTGGGACCATGGTCCAAATAAAATGCTTGTGTCAGCTGTGCTCACCCCCCACCCCTTTAATGTGCGTGGCTTTGGGCATCACAGGGTGCTGCACAGGTCCTTGTCACCTGACTGCCCATGAGACAGTAGGCAGGCAGAGATAAAGCTCTGGGGAGCCAGTGTCTGAAGGAGCAGCATAACTTACTCATCTGTGAAGCTTCTGAAAATATGCACTGGAAGAATCCATTAAGCTCAGGTCTTATGAAATCTGGTCTCAAATCTGACAAAGCTCGAGACAAACAGAAAGTTCAAGTCTAATGAATATGTTAGTGTTCTGGATTTTTTTCTTAACCTGCACTACTACTCACCTAATGCCAGAAAAATGAAATAATTTTAATTAACAGATGAATTAAAGATCCCATTTTTTTAATATGGGAGCATTTGTTAAGACTCACCTGCTGGTAGGTACAAAATCTTCCACTGCAAATTCTGCTATGAATAAGTGCCTGCTCAAGCATTATATGATCTCATCCTCTGGGTGCACAGTTTAATCACAGTGCTCTCAATAGAGAGCCCACACTAGGGAAGTGGAGTTTAAAATACGAATCTGTGGGAGGCTCTTGAGGTGGCTTCTTGCTAAGTATGGCCGGGAACAGGGTAATGTAGGGGGAGATGCCACATTAAGAGACCAAGAGGTAAAAGCAACTCCATAAAACTGTCACCAGCAAACCACCACGTGAAAATTTCATGTGCTTTTACTCTGGTGAATTGACCCTGAAATAGTATACAGAAAGCAAACAAAGATTCTGTGTGTGGCAGTATTTGTCACATTATTCCCCCCCACCATTTTTTTTCCTCTAGCAACAAACTCAGCTGTTTAAATGGGTAGCAAAACATCTTAATTCAAGATGATTTCATTTTTCCCTCATCTTTCAAACTGTTTTAACCTCTCTTCTACTTCTCTAAAAAAACCCCAAAACAACCAAAACAAACAACTAAAACCAAACCCAACCCAACCCAACCAACCAACCAACAAAAAGAAAATAACAGAGAAACAAGCTCTTGTGACAAAATGTTAGCAAAGCATCAGATTAACCTACTTTGCTATTTCACTCTCACAAATGAAAATACTTGGTGGCCAAAGTCCTGGTAACTGGCTTTCCAACATGGAAAAAATAATGGTCCACATCTTTATTATCATATTCTTAGTCTTGTTTAGATTAAACTGCTGTAAATTCTGAGTGTCCACTCTCCCCAGACACAGTATCTCCCTGTCAGTTCTTCCTAGACACATTATTCTATTTTACCATCAATTTCCTTTTCAAAACTTCTGTTTCTCAACAACTCCTCTTCTTCCTCTTCACCTCTTGGGCAAACTCATCTTGCTTCTTGAGAACTAACTTGTCTTTCCTTCCTTTCCCACTTCTCTATTTTTGAAGGCCTTCTACCCCCTGCCTCTGCATCTTTTTATTTCTCCTTCACAGACCACTGCAGTGGGGCACTTGCAGTTGGGTAGTCCAGAGAGGGCTTCTTTCACCCCTGTGAAAGGAGAGCACTGACCATTGTCTTCACACTCCTCAGACTTCCCTGTCCTCCGAGCTGTTCTCTCGAGGAAGAAGCACTCTTGAACTCCCACGGGAGAGCAACTGAATGCATCAAGGCAGCAGCTCTTAACTGCTGCTTGCAAAGAGAGACAGAAGCGTAGATTAAATGCAAGCAAAAGCCTGAAACAACTTAAAAGCTTTCTACCAACGCACGTTAAATAGGTGCTTATGTTTCACGCAGATCCCGATGTACCTAATTAATCCTAATCAAATCTAAGCTGTAAGGGCACCTAAACACACAAATATGCACGCAGACACGAGGAGCCTGGCTGTCACCGTGAAGTGCCACTTGTCAGGCAGTTGGAAGGGATCTCATCGGCGCCGAGCTGTCCCTCGCCACCAGGATCTCCCCGGCCGGCGGGGCATCCCTTGGGCGGCGCTCCCGGTGCGATCCGCCGCGTCTCCCTCCAGGAATGAGGATCGGCGGGGGCGTTTTACGAAGTCCTTCAGGGCGTTAAAAACCTGCATAGTGATGGGGGTGTGTTGCAAGCCCGAAACAGGCCGGGGAGCTGCGTGGGGCGAGAGCGGGCAGCAACGAGGCTCGCGTTTTCTCCTGCGAGGGCGATAGGAGAAAAGGGACACGGTTATGTCGCCAGGGCTCTCATCTGGAGAGGGCTGGGACAAGGCTTAGGAAGATTAGTAGTGGTAGAGCACAGCGCCTTAGGCAGAGCAGCAGTGTCCCGCCGCTTGCCGCTCCGGCACCTCGGGGCAAACAGAGTCCTTTTCTTGCCTGCGAAAACCGAGTCTCGGAGAAGCCGAGGAGCGAGCCGGAGCCTAAGCCCCGCTCAGGGGGCTGGGGGAGACAGGGAGGGAGGCGGGACCCCCGAGGTTTTGTCCCCGCTGGACGGACACCACGCTGCTCGCTCACAGCGACGGGAGCCCAGGGGCTGGCACCGGGCGGGAGAGGGTCCCCACCGCAACCGGGGAAAGACGACCGGAGCGGGGAGGGGAAACGGGGGACGGACGACGACGGGGGACCCTGCGTCAGTGCAGGGCCGTCCCCTTCTCCTCCCCGTACGCTCGGCTCTGCCTCCCGCCAGCCTCCCACGCCTCCCGCGAGGTGCGGCCGCGCTACATAAACACGGCTCTGCCCGCGGCGCCGGGGCTCTCTGTTTGCAGCCCGACGGAGGAGCTCGTCCGGCAGCGGGCAGAGGAGCGGCCGCGGGGCGGGCAGCGGCAGCGCGGCTCCGGCGCCAGACGGGGCGGGAGGCTCGGGCGGGCAGC
>VWYP01034995.1:168699-205717 GCA_013400435.1 Pycnonotus jocosus
TTTTTTGATTAGTTTTGGAAGGGAAATTGATTATTATTCATAACAGACCTGAAGAGCAAAATGTTTATACTTCTCCTGAACTAACAAGCCTCCAAATTCCATCTAGTAAAGAATCTGTACAATTTTTCACATTGTTCCAAATAAAATTAAATAATTTCATTTGTAATCATGCTGACTGCTACTTTCTTTGTGTTTTTTTCCTTATTACATTTATACAATGCAGTTAGTACAGTATTTGGAATTTGTAGCTTTGATTTATACAGATTGGTATAGCCTTCTCTTTCAATTTTAGACTTTATATCTATGACTTTTTAATAGCAGCTATCTGCATCCTGTCCCAGGATGTACTGGATCACTGTAACTCCTGTTGATCTCAACAAAATGTGCTGTCACCACAGCATGTTAATGAGAACTTAGACAAAAACAGTATTCTCTTTTTTATTTTCAGGACTTTACTTTTGCAGTTATTTGCTGAACTTGTAACCTAGGATTTAGAAATACAGTATTTTTAAAGGTAAGTGTCTTAATATGCAGCTAGTGTGAATTTATACCATCATGTTACTTTGTGTTTTGACTGTTTAATCTCTTATTGATTCTTGTGATATATGTACAAGGAATACCTCGATGGATACCAGAGGAGTATTTTCTAAGATCTTTCCTAGCACCCTTTAAGCACGTTTAAAAGTTGCTACTTCATTACATACTGTTACTCCTAAACTCCGTTTACAGAGTTACCCAAAAACATTACTGGTATACATTTTGAGTATTACATACATGGCACACAGGTCATCCCTTTGTTCTTACTTGGACTTGCACTCACTGAAGTTGATATTTGCTTTTTTCTGGGGCCCTGCTTTCAGTATGTGTGAACTGGATATGGAAATTAGAGGACAGTGTGAAATTCAGCTGTGGTAAAGGTTTGTAGCCAAGTAAGGGTGCTGTCACTGACAACCTCTCAGTTCCCAGAGGCTGCACACTTTGCCTACCCACCCCACAAATTCATGATATGTGAAGGCTGATGCTGTCTGGATGAATAACAAACACTTAACATTAAAAGCAATAGGTTGTAGTAGCTTTTCTCTTACTTTGTGTTCATCAGGTTACTCTTCAAGATAAGGCTCCATTGTAGTTTTAAACATGATCTTGGCTATAATTTCCTCACTATGACCCATACACTCATGCTTTCCATTTTTCCTTTGATATTGTCTTAAATAGTTTCCACTCTTTCATTTGCAGCATTAAATTACAGGGAATTAGAGGAAGAACTGTTTCTTCAAATTAGCATCTTTAGACAATGTAAAATTACTTTTAATCTTTATTTTGATAGCAGTAAATGGAAATAAAAAAGTCACTAGCTGAAATCAGGTAGTCGTTCCCTTTATATGGAATACCAGAAGATGTAGTTCTGAATAAACCGGTTTCAATCAAGCAAGAAACTTTTCCTGTGGTCAGAGCATCTCTCTTCTGGAACAGCAGTTGCTTAATACTGGGTGTTTTCCTCAAGATGAAGTATGTATCCCACAGATATTTCTCAAACACAGGACAATAGTTTCAGAATAAGAAAATCGTAAGAATCTCAGTCAAGCCCACAGAGCATCTCAGAGTACTGTGTCACAAACCCATTTTTAAGTATGTGGCAAAGCACTGTGTGAGTTTAATAAGGAATTGTATGCTGTAAATGTGCTATGCAAAGGCAATATGCTTTGCTCATTCGCCTTCTCTAAGGGAAGGTCATGAGAAGAAATGCTTTTTGAATGTTCTTTTGGTTTTTGTATGCAGGAAAACCTACATGGTACTGGTGTTTTTTAATATTAAAAAGAACTTGTGGGTTAGGATAAAAGGGCAGACTAGAAAGGGGTGACATTATTGTGAGTGTTTGCTAAAGGCCACAGGAGCAGGAGGAGGAAGTGGATGAGGCCTTCTACAGACAGCTGGAGGCAGGCTCAAAGTCACAGGCACTGGTTCTTGTGGGGCATTTATCTACCCTGACTTCTGCTGGAGAAGCTACACAGTCCAGAGAAGCGCTAGGAGTCCAGAAGGTTCCTGGAAAGCACTCATGACAACTTCTTGTCCCAGGTAGTGGAGCATCCCACAAGGAATGGTGTGCTGCTCAACCTCAGACTAACCAACAGGGAAGGCCTTGATGGAGTTGTTAAGGTTGGGAGCAGCCTCAGCTGTTGTGAGCATGAGATTGTGGAGCTCAGTATTGGGTGAGGATGAAGAAGGGCAGCAAGTAAGATTGCCACCAATGGACTTCAGGAGAGCTGACTTTAGGCTCTTCAGGGATCTTCTTGGAAGAATCCCATAGGAATGAACCCTGCAGGCAGCGTTGATCTAGAGATCACTTCCTCCAGGCTCAAGAAGAATGCGTCCTGATGAGCAAGAAATTGGGCAAAGGGGGCAAGAGACCTGTGTGGATGAACAGGGAACTCTTGTCATTACCCAAGTGTAAGCAGGAAATACATAGGAGATGGAAGCAGGGTTGGACCCCTTGGAATGAATATGGAGAGATTGTCAGATAAAGTAGAAATGAGACAAGGAAGGCCAAGTCCATCTGGAATTAAATCCAGCCAAGGATGTCAAGAACAACAAGAAAGGCTTTTTCAAACACGTAATTAAAAACTAAGGGTAATGTGGTTCTGTTACTAAATGGAGAGGGGACCCTGGTAACAGAGGGTGCAGAGAAAGCAGAGTAACTGAACCCAATCTTTGCATCCATCTTCACTGGCTAGACCAGCCCTCAGGAGTCTCTGACCCTGGAGACCAGGGTAAAGCAATGTTGAAGGACTTTCCTGTGGTTGAGGAGATTTGGTTTAGAAAACACCCAGGCAAACTGGACATCTTGAAGTCCATCAGCTCTGACAGGATGCATCCATGAGTGCTGAGAAAGCTGGCAGATACCACAGCAAAGTCACTCATGATCATCTTTGAAAGATTATGATAATCAGGACAGGTGCCTGAGGACTGGAAGAAAGCCAATATCATCCTAGTATTCAAAAGTCTGTCTTTTGGTATGGGACAGGAACAAAGAGAATGAACTTTGATGACAGAGTCTATAGAAACAGTTCCCATGGAATGCCATCTTTATCCTTTTTGCTGAACTCCAACTTTGACTTGCATTCACCTCCATGTAGGAAATGTGTGCAGGCATGTTTATTCTGGAGCCTAGGTTTAAAATGTAGTGGAAATTAGGCCTGAGCTTAAAAGGTGATTTTGTGAAAAAGAAATCAAAGAAAGGTGTTTTTGTGAAAAGTAGATTACAAAGACTTCTGTGAATAGTATATGCTGCTGAAGTGTTTGAGGCATGAAGGGTATGAGAATGAATAACACAGAGTTATGCTGGAGCTACAAAACTGGGCATGGACTGAACATACCTGTAAATCAGGCATGTCTGTATAGCAGGTGTTAGTTCTGGCCTGTTTCTGTTGAAAATGTTGCTACCAGGACAGGGAAGGTAAATTGATGTCAACCTAGCAGAGTTCTGAGCCAACCATTCCATGGTTAAGTGCTCTACATGTGAGGCATATAAAAATGTGCTGGTGACACAGAGATACTTGGTGAGAGCCAAGTGTCTTTGTTCAGCTGAAGAAGTGGAGGTTGCACTGGGTTTGTTGCTAAGTTAGAGCAATAGCAACTACTTCTCTAGGCAAATGGCTTTCTAGAATTAGAAGCCATTACTGTCTGAAGTGACAGATTTAGAAAATGTCTCTACATGAATAATTAGCTCACCCAGCAAAGCTGCAGCTACCTGATAGTACAATTTTTTCCCTACTTTTGAGCATATTTTATTTATCTAAAACTTTTCAATGGTCATCACTGGTAGTTTATTCCATTTGACAAATAAGTAGTAAATGAAGCTGTTCTCATAGATTGGAACAATCTGCATGTTTTCATTTTTTATAGCTTCTCCAAGGATGTAATTGAGACCCTGAAGAGCTTTAGCTCTGTATACTACCGAAAGCCATGCTCAACAGCTTTTTGCAAATTTCTAGTTTGAAGAACTGATGAATAATTATTCAAGTGTTTATGCAGATGGAAAAAAATATCTTCCCTTAGAGACAATATTTTGCTGCAAACTCTAGTTCTGTCTTCTCTGTTTCATTTGCCCTTTCTTCAGTTCAAAAATGTCCACTTTAGATATTGTTTCATATGGTAGAATATCTCGTGAAGTAGCTGAAAAGGAACTGGACCTGTCCTTTTTCGGTCAAATACTGCACTAAATTCTCATTTCCATAATGCATGCAGTTTTCCTTCACTTATTGAAGAAAATAACCATTTTTTTTTATATTGCTGCCCTGCAGTTGCTGGGGATCACATATCATTCTGAATGTGTATGGCCCACCATTAGTTTTTGCAATTGAGCTAACAGTCTGCCAAATTGTGTCATACACAGTAATGGAAATATTAGAGATGACTTACTTCGCATATATTGTCTGAAGACTGGTATGACCAACTGCAAGTAAATGAGAAAAGGATTGCTAGTTGATATCTCTAATTTAATCTTTGGCATCTCAATGAGTCATTTTAAGATTAAAATTGTTTTCATTACACTTTCTGCATGAAAGACCAAAAGAATCTATATTTTTAGTAGAATTTATTCAGGAAAGCATTGACAAAAAATACTAGAGTACTTTTAATATTTGTTTCTACATCAAACATGCTGAGATGAGGCTTAAAAGCCCCCCTGAGAATTCACATTTGTCTCAGTGCTGTTAGTAAGAGCTGTAATTATCTGTATTTTTTGAAAATACTTAAAATGAAACACAACCTAATTCTCAGTTATAGAACAATGTAGGACAACAAAGACATTGTAATCTATTTTTTTTCATTATAAGATGCGGGTGCATAACCAGGAAGAACACTAACACAATTATTTCTTTGTAAACACTTAAAGTATATAAACATTTTCCTGGAGCATTGAAAATCAGAATTTATTCTGACTTTTTAACAGCAGAACCTTTCTGTTGTATAGGTAGACAAAGAGCTTGACTTGCTGTGATATTTTTCCTCTCAGAGTTTTGTTTTCTCTCCTTTGATTGTCAGTAACACCATTACCCCATGACCTTTGTGGGGGCTTAGCGTTACCCTAATTGCCCTCCCCTGTGCTCCTGACAGTGTTAGTGAAGCCAGCATTTCCAGGAGAGTCCCTGGGGCCTTGCTGCTGCTGAGTGTAATGCACTCCAGAGCCCTGTAGCCCAGAGCAGGGCTTACCAACCTTACTGCAGGGCTCAGCAAAGTGGAGGATGACTGAACAGCAGAGACTGAACCTACACTGAACCTACACTGGGATAGGAGTAGGCAATGCTGAAAATGACCTAATTAGGAGCTGTAGGACTGAGAGGTACCACAGAGTTTTCATGAACATCCCTAGCCCTAGGTTAAGGACATTGGGATTTTTGTGTGGATTTGTTTTATTTAAATATTAAAGCAACCACTGACATATTTCAGTTTTTCATCTGTCCACATCTTTTACAATTCTTTGGATTCTTGGAGTTGAAACCCAGTAGCTGAGGAGAAAGTTCCAAATGTGTTCTGACAGGGAAGGGCATGCTATTCTTTTTACCTTCTGAAATTTTAAGTCCTTGACTGTTCAACAGCTTGTGTAGTTGAGGAAAAAAAAAAAAATGAAGAGAAATGTGAGTTGAACAAGGGGCTTCTAGAAATAAGTGTGCCAGGTCAGATTACAGATTCATTCAGCCCAGCATTGTCTTTCTCCAAGTGAGCAATAAGGAAGTTCAGGTAAGAAGGGGAGAAGTAACAGAAGACTGCAGAGGCACACAAATGTAAAGCAAACATGTAATGGCATTTCCTACTCCCATTTTCAGATTCTAAACCAGTAGCTCTGTCCTCATATCTTATAATGCTTGGTGGATTTCTAGTCCATGACTTTACATGGCTACTTTTCAAACACTTGTGAACTTATGCTATCTTCTGCATCTATCAGCAGAAAATTTTAAGACTTTGGCAATATCATGTTGAAGGGCTTCATTTCCCTTTTTAGTTTCAACCTGCAACACAATTTTATTTCACAACTGCTAGTTCTTATATAGAAAAAGAATCATTCCTCATTCACCTTCCTGACATGGCTATTTCTTAGCCTTCTGTCATACTGACCCCCTAAGTCTTCACTTTCCCAGGGTAAAGAGCCCCTGTCTAGTTGGTCATTCCTTGTCATTTTCTGCCTCTGGTCAGTCTTATGCTATTTTCATCTTCAGTGTGGTTCCTCTTGTTCTCTTTGTTGCCTGTAGAGCTCACAAATGTAGCTACATTCATTCCTTTACACACTTTCCTGCAATTTATGGTCTGGAAGTGAGGAGCTGAACTGGATCAGACCAAAAGTCTTTTTACTGTCCTGTCTCAGAATACCCATATGGGAGATATCTAGGGGAGTATATAAGACTAGACAGTTCTTCAAAAGTGTTTGCACTTTAAACCTCAGGTTCATGCACTGCAAGTTGTTTTTCATACCATTTTCAAATGGTGCAATATTTAGACTTGTCCAAAAGACAATTTTTAAGCCTTTCAATTCCCAGCTTTGACCCTTACTGTCCAGTAATAAACTAAAAAGGTGGCTCAGTCTACTGATTGCAAGTTCTGTTGTGACTGTCAAAAACAGGAAGAGAGATTGCATTACATTATAAAAAGTTCTGAAAAGTAGGCAAGCCCAGCATATTCAGTCATAACTATTCATTGAAAGAATAAATTTTTTGTAAGCACCCTGAAAAGTAATTTCCTGAGGAAAAAAACCCAACTTTGAAATCCAAAGCTGGCTCTGCTCCGAATTTGTTCTGCAGTAGCAAATAAATACAGAATGCTGCAAAAGGCAGTTGACATAGCAGATCATGAACTGTCGACTGCAGAGGATCCTTGCTGAAGCCTGGTTTCAGGCAGTGCAGTGATGTGAGCAAACTGAAGAGCGCCCACCTTGGATGGGCCTTCTAATGAACTCAAAACCCTTCACTAATTAACATTTTGGTCATCTAAGACGCAGATCATATATACATGTAATGACTGTATAAAGGAATGAATCACTTAAAATGCAATTAAAAACTGCTGCTTCAGCATGGATCTTTTAAGTCAGTTGGGAATAATTACCTTCAGGATGATTTATTAAAGAGATTAATCTTTCACTTAGAGCTGGAGTAATCTATATGAATTCTTCTGAAAAATATTACTCTCTACAGTTTTAATGGTTACAGGATGAGCCAAGATAGTGTTATTTGCTTTTGCTATCACCCCATAGATGCTCACCTCAGTGCCTTTTTGTGTATGTAATTTATTTTAACTGGCACATACCTAATTAGGTGGGCTCATATTTTGAATATTATCTTTCTTGATGCAAGGGTTTTATAAAAGGCTGAAGAATCTCACAGATCACATCTTTCCACTTTTTTGCAGTACACACCAACATAATACTGAATCATAGATTGTTCTTTTGTTGTCAAATTTCCCATTGCAATCATAAAGCCCCAGGGAGTTAAGCGCAAATGTAAGGTCCTATTGATTTCTGATTAACAAAGATAATGCCTACAATCCATATATACTGTAGGCATAATATTCTTATTTCTCTGGGAAACAAGTATTTGTGGATTTAGTTGGGTGTATGTGTAATAATAAATTTGAAACCGTATAACATAAAGTGTGCTCTTTATATCAGTTTTTGACTTCACTATTTTTGGTAAACAAATAGACCTAACTTCGCTGTAGAAAAATCTGAGCTTTTCTGTGTAGATGTTTCTCCTCTCTTTCAGTGAGCTCCTCCCAACACAGTTAATTTCCAGTTTGTCTTAGAAAAGCAGACTGTGTTGCTCACATCTCTGACCTTTTTGGGTTTCAGTCAGTCTGAGAATAATACTTAGACTGTTGACAGTGTATTCATCTACATTTCTTCCCAAAAGCAGCTTTTAGCTTTATAAATAATAAGCTAAAATCAACAAAGCTTGGAAGGAACCAAGCATTATGTTTGCTACATAATTCTTTTGAGGAATCAAATTGTTTTATATTGTTTGATTTCATGTTCCCATTATCAGCCTCCTTACATTTCATTCTCAGTGTACATGAAGGACAGGAAGCTAAGGCAGACAGGCTAGTTGCAGAAAAATACCATCAGTTATGCATGGCAATCCTTTCCTCAGAAAACACTTGAGCTTGAGGAGCCCTGTGTTTTCCTTCCATTTCATGCATATATCTCACATAACATGTCAGATAAATATCTTCACTATAGCTGATATCTTTGCTTAACATAAAAAGAGGAAATTTCTGGAATGCCAGCTAGCATGATGCCTTCCTGGATGGTCCCTTGTTGTTGCTCTTGTTAATATTTAGTATCTTCTGTCAGAGATGCGAAAAAGTACTTTGGGCCTTTCTGTTATTCGGAGCAGGCACGACAAGTGATAGCGAAATGATTGCATGAATTAACCAGAATAGCTTTCTGCTGGAGTGAAGCTAAGCTTTCTACACACTGTGATGCCTGTGTTTTTAAGCTTATTTTGTTTTCTCTGTTACATTAACACTGCTACAGTTTTATCTGTGCCGCACCACCACTTCCTTTTTCTTGCAATATGCATTTCATCACCTGTCACACTGTATCTCGTCTCCTACTAGCCCGGAAATCTGGGCAATTGGAACATACAGAGCTTGATGGCAGAGCAGCTGGGCAACTTGCAGTGCACACTCTAACCTGGGTATACCAGTCAGTGTTTAAACAACTTCCAGTTTAATAATCCTACTTTTTATTAATACTTGTTTTCTCTCTTTGTCAGCCAGTAGGGCCGGGCTGACGTAGGAAGGAGAAATTTTTGCGGTAATGAGATTTCAAAAGACAAGCTAAATTTGTTCCTGTAGAAAAGGAAGGACATGAGAAGTAGGAAGTGCTGAGCACAAATATGATTATGAGAAATTTACAGGCTCTAACAAGATCTTCTGACACCAGAAGGGCCACCTTTGTGCAACCCCCAACTTGGCTCTCACAGCCAGCCAGAATGTGACAAAGAACATCTCCATGTGTGTCTGTGTTTTTCTGAAGCTGTTTGTTTCAGGTGGTCGTAAAAGCCTGGACTGGAAATTTTGACCCTTGATTTAGCTACTCCAAGAGATCATTATGGTTTCTGCTCTTGGCAAGTCCAACTATCTCAGCTTCTAGAACTGTAAGATCCATGAACAAGAACTTTATTCTCAGTATTACCAGTGGCTTTTGGGTTAAGTATGGACATTGTGAAGCTTCTCCTCATTTCCCCTTCTGCCTCCAGAAAATTATTTTAAGCTGGGGAAGCCAGTTTTTCTGTGTTTCCTCTGTTGTCAGTACAGTAAAGCAGCCACTGTCATGGGTAGCATTCCTTTGGGTCCTGAGTGTTTAGTCTGTAAGGAGGATACAGAGAGGAGAGATTTAAAACTCATACTTCCTGTCTATTATAGGAATAGACACAGAGAATAGATCCTGTTTTTCTTTTTTTTTTTTCCGCTTCTAAAACAAACAACATATTAATAGCACCAACAAATGACTTTATGTGCCCTTTTACACAAAGTTGTTGGAGATGGCTAAAGTGCAACCACAGAAGAACCACAAGATTCCAAAACCAGAGGAAATATTGGTTGGTTCAGATTATCACATATCAGATAATTTCTGTATCAGATAACTAATTTTAAGATGTGGAATAAATGCTTTAAACTCATATAGAATATTTAAATAAATGCAAATGCTTAAGGATTTTATTTATTAAATAACTAGCTTATGGATAATATGACAAAAAATATACTCTCCTTTCAGGCCAATATTTGGCTAGAAGTTCCTGTTACATTCTACATTATTGTTTTTTCCTTGGTAAATAACTTTCAGGAAGAAGTTGCATCTTTTAATTGTTTCATAGAGGCTCAATAACTTCTTTATGTGGACTGGGAAGCATTTATTTTTTGTCTTAAATATCACTAATTTACACGCGTCCTTCCTGTATTACAGGTATCATACTTCACTTCTGACGTCTCTATTGTCAGCCTTAAAATTGATACCATCACTATCCTCTGGCTTAATATTCCAGTATTGATATGTATACACTCAAAAAATAATTTTGTCTTTTCCAGAATTGCATTGTGACTGATCCAGGGTCTTGTGAGCAATCTGTGTCAGGAACAGGAAACCAACTCCATTTCCTTAATAGCAGTTAGCGATTTACTCACTACAGAATCACTGGAAAATAAATTACAGTGTAATCTGAAGTCTGGAGAAGCTTTCTAGTGACTCTCAGGGGCTTTAAAGCCAGGAGTTACTTCATTTTTGGCATTACATCTGTATAGCTGAGTTCAGGCCAAGCATTTCTTTTTCACTACAGAAACCTCCTCAGGGCACAGTGGTTGTTTATCAGCTCTTTCTTTGCTTGTGTACTGTGGCCCTGCTAACTTATTAGTTGTCTTCCTTTTTTTGTAGCATACACTAACAAAGCTTTGGGAACATATTAGGAAAAGTTTAATGTGCTCTCTTACATGCAGATGGGAGAAGAAATGAAAAGTTTTGCAAAACTTCAGATAAATAATGTATCAATGCCATTGTCATTAATACAGACCTAATTTATCAGTCGTCAACACTGGTAAGGTTTTTTTGTTACCTTTTAACCTTTTTTTTCAACCTTTTTTTTTTTTTAAACCTTCATTGTTGCTTTTCTACAGATATCTCCAGCAGCAAGAAAGTTTAGAAAGAAAGGAATGGAATATTATTTTGTTGCACAATGGTGCTAGCTTGTTGATTCCATTTTTCTTTCAGAAACTTTTCCCAAATTCTGCTTTACCAGAGAAAGGATACCTACATTATTGTATCTCCAGCACTTGGGTCTTCATCCTAAGTGCCTTATAATTCTCCCAAACGCTCTCTCTCTCTCTCTTTTTCAAATAAATAAATAAATAAATAAAACCAATTTATAATAAATAAACTTCTTTCCTAGATGTAGGAGAAAGATTAGGTGCTTTTGAAGACCTCCAGAGGCAGATCCACTCCATCTAAAATTAATTTAAAAATTCTTAATGTCAGTCACTAAGTACTTACTTTTAGTGAATTGGAGCTTAGATTTGGATATCTTCAAAAGCAGCTTTTCCCCCACTATTGCTGTCTCTTTTACTTGAGGAAGACTGATCCAACAGGTAGATGCTTAACCATTAGAGACAATGAAATCCTCAAATCCCAAATCAAAGGCAGAATTACCTGTATGTGGGAGAGTTCCTCCATTTTTGTGTCTCTATTTATCTCGTACATTTGAGTCTTTGTACTACAGTCTCCTTGGCATGTCAAAGGTCTCATATAACTGTTTCTGTTCATGCAAAATTTCATTATTCTCAGGCTGTAAGACCAGATCCTGCTCCAAGGAGTCAAGTAATGCTGTAGAGTATAAAATCAAATGTTTCTCATACACTGGTGATAAAAGTCTGAGACAAGCATATAATAGTCAGGAAGAATGAAAGAAAATGTTTGATGTATAATTTTTAATGATAGCCACACAGCAGTACTCAAAGGCTGATACACTACCTGTGATTTGCCATCCCTGGAGAGTATCAAATTATTCTTTTATTCTGTACTGCGTGTTCTACCTGTGTACTGAAGGTTTTTGCTATCTGTGATATGAGAAAATTGTTTTGGGAACAGTAAGGCTTTTAGTGAACATTTTATGTCTTTTTTGAAAGAAAAATACACAAACTGTGTCTTAGATGTGACCTCTCTCCATCCACTAAGCTTTTGGGCCAGTTGAACCACCTCAAGCCAAACTGGAAGACAAGTAGGAGTTCAAGACAGTTGTGTTGTTACCCTTGTAATGAATGCTGATGCTTGGGCAGAAAGGAGGCCCAGGCTAATGGCCCAGCTAGGAGAAAGTGAAGGATTTGGCTGGTGCCTCAGCACATGCTTTTGTCTAGAATATCACAGAATTGGTCCTGTTGTTTTTATGGGCCCTCTAGGGATTTGGAGTTGGAGCCATTTTGACAGGCGAGAACCTGCAAACAAGATTCCATTTCTAATAGACCTGGGCTTGGTTTGATTTCTTACTTATAGAAAAATCATGCTTTATAAGCTCTCTACTTGTAAAATATGTGTGACTTGTAAAATATGTGTGATTTTGAATATAGAAAGAGAAGTATAAATTTGGTCCTTATTTTTGATAGGAAACTGGTTTTGGCATAACATCAGTGCAAGGGAAATCTGCCTGCTCACTCCTATGCTTCCATTCCTGTGTTCCACTGTTTCATCTAGCTGTTATATAGCTTTTATTATGCATGCTTCTTGCTGTACAGATTCTTACAGCTTTTTCAGGCAATTCTGCTTGCTATTTCTCTGGGTAAATAGCCACATACTGCTCTTCTACTTTCTACTCTT
Organism: Pycnonotus jocosus; assembly: GCA_013400435.1. NCBI lineage: Eukaryota > Metazoa > Chordata > Aves > Passeriformes > Pycnonotidae > Pycnonotus > Pycnonotus jocosus. The sequence goes on from VWYP01034995.1 coordinate 181,049, forward strand.
GGCCTTAAAAGACTTCATTTTATTGTGCTTAAGCTATAATTTTTTTTAAAAAAATAAAGGTTACAGAAATGCTTAGAGCTAGCAATAAGGATGAGCACTTTTCTTGGAAAAGTACAGCAGCTGAAGGAATCTAATCTTAGGAACTAGGGTGTGATTTGGGGAGATTTACAAGGAGCTGGATATGCTACAGGTGTTTCAAATTATAAAGTGTGTGAAAGAGCCACTTTTCAGCACTTTCAGAACCTTTTAGTAATAGGTCAAAATAGAGAAGTGCTCTGAACTCACGATTAAAATTGGTTCCAGGAGAAAGAGACTAAAATAACCAGCATCTATTGTCTATGACAAAGGGGAAAGAAAGACTTCATAAACCATGATGGAGATCTTACCTATTTGATGGAAGAACAACAATTTCAGCACCCTTACTTGACCTGACAATGGGACCAGGGGGTGCTCTGTGAGGATGGGAAGGCTCCCCTCACCTCAGTGACATACAGTTAGCTGGCTGTTAAGTCCCACTGCATTGTCATAGTGGACTCTTCTCACACATGCAGTGAAGATAGTCTCTGTAAATCTTCTCATCCCCCTTTAATCATTCTGATAAACCATGATCCTGCTCTGTGACCAGTAGAGTATCAGAAATCAATAGTAGAGACACGAAGAGTCTGTGACCCAGCAGTTAACAATTTACCTACAGACACACGATTCAGCAGGTTACTGAAGAATAATATACTGTGTAAGGTATCAGGGAAATTAAAGAAAAAAGGTTGTTACTGATGCAAGACATCTTTAGTGGCTTAGATAAGTCTAAGTTAACTTAAGTTCTCATAAATTCCTGGTGGCATTTGCAAGGAGAGGCTTCTCTATGTTCAATACAGAAGGAGGCATTTTAGACTGAAGTGTTCTAATATTTTTGCACTAAGCTAATCTTTACATCACTAAGACAAGTGCATATACCTGTTATTTACCGCTGACATATCTTAAGTTATTTCTAGAAAACACTGGCTCATCTCTTGCATCCTCCCTGTTTTTCTGTTCCTGCAAGGAGTGATTACCCTAAAGAGTAGACTGCTGAGGTCCCCAGGCTATTGAGGTTTTTATGGTGCAGGTGGTTACATTCTCTAAAGTTTTATACTCCCAAAGGTACCTAGGATTTAAAAATCCTTTTCACTTAATATATTTAAAACTTAGAAGTTGAAGGTCAAAAAGTTTGGTTTACCAGTCTTGAAAAGAAGACCTTATTATGATATATGGGCCAGTTTGTGTTTTCACATTTATCCATTCCAGAACTTTCAGATGCAGATAGAATTCAAGATATGGCATATATCAAGTTAAGTTTATAAACATTTAAATGAAAAGTGAAAAGGATTTTTAAATCCTAGGTACCTTTGGGAGTATAAAACTTTAGAGAATGTAAATATCTTGCCCATTGGCACGGTATCTGTTGCTCCTAGGTAAGCCTGCAGTGGGATAATTTCATACTGATGCTGACAGTGTTTATGTCATTGCATACAAGAAGTCTTCACAGGATCTTCCTTCATCTTGCAAACTTTACATTTTATCATTTCCATTATGCTTGATGAGTAATTATTTGACTTGAAATGACAGCTTCTGCATCTGCTTCTGCTAAAGATACTTGACCAGTATACTGGTACATGACAATTTCAATCTTATGAGATCACTATTTTTTATTCATGCTGTATTTTTATAAACTATAAACCACCCACATGTTTAAATAAAATAGAGGAGTTTACATTTGGTGTGCTAGAATTACCTTGTCTCTACATTGTTTGTTGCTCTCTTTCTCTTTCTTTCTTTCTTTCTTTCTTTCTTTCTTTCTTTCTTTCTTTCTTTCCTTCTTTCTTTCCTTCTTTCTTTCCTTCTTTCTTTCCTTCTTTCTTTCCTTCTTTCTTTCCTTCTTTCCTTCTTTCCTTCTTTCCTTCTTTCCTTCTTTCCTTCTTTCTTTCCTTTCATAGATATCAAGCTAGCAAAATTATCTAGATTTATATTTTGGGACTTTGAGATTAAGCAGTGTCTTTTGTTTCTTAGGAAGGTCCATCTGTATTCAAAAGGGCTTGCTTTTAATGGAGCAGGTCTCTTCTGTATTCTTCCTTCCGTGTAATTCAGTGAGATTATAATGAGTTTAAACAGGATAAACATGAGTGTCTAGCAGCCTGGCATGCTTCCAAATCCACTGGTTTCCAGAGTTCACATCCTGTAGACAAACCCCAGATTGGCTGTGGACAAGCACATGGGCTAGCTAGGTTTGCTTGCTGACATGTTCACTCCCTAATGCCACGTCCCATATTGGTAGCATAGGAAATGCCCTCACTTGCAGGGGCTATTGGGATCTGTCAATGGCTGAAGCTATGCTGAAAATACTATCCTGGACTGACCTTTGTATTCCCATCAAGTGAAACACTTGTTAGACATTAATTTTCCAAAACCTCAGTGTTCAAGTGCAAGATACAGCTTTAAATTGCATCTTATTTTCAAGGTTTGTACAATAAGCTGAAAAGAACTGAGAGAAGAAAAAGAAGATGTGATAAGTTGCAAGAACCTTTACATTAAGTAGACTATAACTGGAGATAATGGGAAATGTCTGCTGGGAAATAAATGCAGCACATTGCTTGGAAAACCTTTGGATTGTATCAGGAAAAATATTTCTGATTCAAGAAGTACAGAAAGCAAGTAAAGGAGAGATTATTTTATATTTGTTGATGATTGTGAGGAATATATGAGAATTTGAGGCTGAAAGGTCCATTTAAGAGCGGCCATTAGAAAAAGATTTGTGATTGTTCAGGACGAGAAGGAGGAATAGCAGCTGAGGGATAGAAGGTAGACTTTGATAAATTCACAGAATGGGTAAGCAAATCTCATGTGAAGAAAAAAGCTGCTAAAGGGCTTGTGCCTTACAATAATACACACAATGACAGTATTCATCCACAGTTGTATTCTACCCCACTGTGAAGAAAAAGGGAGAAAATGCAGTAAGATATCAGCTTGATTAAAACATGAACTGTGCATGAACCTTAAACACAAGGAAGGATCAAGCTGGAAGCAGAAACTAGGTCAGGCTACTGAGGACGAGTGATAAATATAACCTGAACATGTAGGAACAAAATTTTAAAAAGTCAAAGCTCAAAACAAGATGCATCTGCCAAGAGATATCAATCAAGTTGGAAGTGCAATTGTAACACAGGGAAGGTGAAGGAAAGGGTGAATTGGTCAACTGTTCAGCGGAGAGGAAAAGCTATTGCTGGGTGATACTCAGGAGGTTAAATTTTGTAATAATGTTTTGCCTTGGTCCTTGCAAACATGATCAAGTGAAAAATGAGAAGTAGTACAGTAAAGTAAAAGCATGAGCTTTGAATGGAAAAATAACAATTTAGAGTTTATTAAGTCAGCAAGGGATTATGAGTTTCCTAATGAATTTAAAGAACTTTATGATGAACTATTGGATACTCATGTTGAACTGGAGTGCATGTAATAGGCTTGAAACTTGAAAAGTTCATGAAGGGAGAGTCAGTGCCTGTCTTCAAATAAAGGGAAAGCAAGATCAGGGTATGATTCAGCCAGTAACTTAATTTCTGCTCTCATGAAATGCTTGAATAAGTAGCTGAAAGTGTTAGAACTAGAAGACAACACGGATACGAGTACATCCAATACAAAATATTCAAATCCATGTAATTTCCTTTCACAGCAGGAAAACAGGATTTGAGAACATAAACATGGTTTATCTTGCCTTTATTATGGCATTCTGTATTGTCCTATGTAACAAATTGAAAAAAATAGGATCTATATTAGGATTAGGTGTTTGTCTAGATAGCCTTCAAAGGTCCCTTTCAGCAGAACCCATGCTAGGCTACAGTTCTATAAAGCATGGACATACAGAAGGACTGGGGAAGTTTCACAAGCCATGAAATGATGATCAATGTTTTTCAACAAAGACAAGAGCAATTATGGTTCACCAGAGATGATTTTTTGGTCTTTGTTCAGTTTTTTTCCTAATGATCTGAAGGGTACTACCATTCAATTTTCAGGTGACATGGAGCTGGGTGGCATGAGAAGACCAGAGAATTCAAACTGACCTCAAAAAATTGACTAAGCAACCTGAAAATGTAAGATGAAATTGAATAGAAGCAAGTGTAATGTATTATTCTTGGGCAGGACTAATCAACTAGTACGGGAAACAAATACCTAGTTCAATAGCAGAACTTCAGAAAAGGATCTTGGGGCTGCAGTGGATCACAATGGAAGGGAAAGACACAAATGGAAAAGGCAAAAGTAATTGTTATACATTCAGGGAATACAGTATGTAAGTCATAAAACACTGCTTTCCCTCTGCTCGTTAATGTCAAGGTAGAAGAACACAACCCGGTTTGGAACAGTGCCTTTAAATAAAGGCATCTGACAAATTCAGAGAAAAGGATGAAGAAGCATCACAAAATTGTAAAATATGACCTGCACTGAAAGATTAAGAGACAAGAGCTATGAAGACAGTAGTCATATATGTGAGAGTTTTGCAAAGTGAATAGGACAAAGAATAATGAAATTATAGGAAAGAAGACTGCAATTAATAACTGTAAAAACTTGCTTATGTATAAGGATGCAGGATCTAATGACTACCTGTAATGTCTTCTAGCTCTGTGATTTTTAGTTAGAAGTCAGGTCATATAGGTTTGATGCTTATGTTATGAGATCCCTTTTGTCAGTCTGTCTTTTGGGGTTATAATGTGAAAATACTTGAAATGAAAAGGGGAAATGAGTAAGCCTCAGACATGTTATTGGAGAGTTAACAAAACATAAAGCAAGAAGACATCCACTGCTTTGTCTAAAATAAATACAGTGTAAAAGAAGTATGAGTTCTTTTGGCACACATGTGTGTGAAAATGTGTATGCAAATAAATGAAAATTAGCTATTTATCTTGTTTAAGAAAAGGTTGGTTTTATGGTTGTAACTAGAAGGGCAACAAACTTCTATTAAAAAATACATAAAAATTTTGTATGTGCTTCCTGAGATGAAGTTTGCCCTATACTTGCAGTATAACATTGTGTTCAATTGATATAATTTGAATAAAGGTTTAAATTTAAGGCTCTATAAACACATTGAATGATATTCTATAATAAAAAATTGTAATCTACAGCAATTCAGACTTTTCTAAAGGCAAAGACTTTGTTCTGCAAAACCAATTTATAAATAATTTTTGGTTTAGATGATTTAGCAGTATTCAAATAAGAAGGCTTTCACAGACAAGAAAAATGCTCCAACATTTGTGAAACTTATTAAGCAATTTCTATGGGGCCTTTGGGTTGTGAATACCTCTACTATAATATCAGAAGTGCTCATCAGAGAAGAAAAGAGATAAAACTCCAATATAGGTGAGAATGAAGTTCTAGATAAGTACTTCCAGCTCTAGATGAGTACTTTCATCACTACTTTTTATGCAACAGTGAGTTGATTGGATTAAGGAAGGAAAAAAATCAGTGAAATAGAGAGCTCATTTTTTATCTCAAGTGTCAAAATTTGTGTAGAACCTCTTAAAATGCTCTATTGCTAACATAAATTCTTTATATGGCCATGATTAGAAAGCTGAGGTTTATGCCTGCACATTTGTCTAGATTTTGAATAAAATGAGTTGCTCAGGTTGTACTTGACTCAAGATAGAGCTACAAGTGCTGTGAAGTTGATGAACCCTCATGACTGAAGTAATTTTTATAGTATTTTGAAGTCACTGCATGTTCCAACCCTTCCAAACCACTCAGCTGAGGAAGAGGTTTGACTATTAGAGAAGGCAGATTAATTTTGCATTCACTAACTGTGGCTCAGTGATGCCTGAAATGCAGGCAAGCAAATTGCAAAAAAAATCAAATTAAAAGCCAAGATGCCTTAAGAAATGTAGCTGGTTAGAGATGTCTGCGTTCCAGTAAAAGGTGGCTTTTGATATACTTTTCTTTTGTATGCTTTAGAACAATCAGTGGAATTTTGGTTAACATGTATTAAGATAACATATCATTAGTTTGTCTTGTGGAGATCCTGATGTATTTAAAATGTTATATTGAAGGATTAAAGAATCAGTCAAGAGCAAGAGAAGCAAATAGTGCAGACTTTGAACCTTGTATTGATTTTGACTGGGATAGAGTTAATTTTTTTCTAAGTAGCTGGTGTGCATTTGTATTTTGTATTTGTGATGGAAACAGAGGGGATAACACAGGTATTTTTGTTACTGCCGAGCAGCCCGTAGACAGGGTTAAGGCCTTTTGTGCCTCTCACCCCTATCCACCAGTGAGGAGGCTGGGGGTGCACAAGTTTTGAGGGGAAACAGCTGGGACAGCTGACCCCAAGTGACCAAAGGGATGTTCCAGACCATATAGTGTCATGGTCAGCGTATAAAGTTAGGGGAAGAAGGAGGAGGATGGGGATGATGGGAATGATGGTGTTGGTCATCCCAAGTAGCCATTACATGTGAAGGAGCCCTGTTTTCCTGCAGGTGGCCAAACACCTGCCTGCTGATGGGAAGTGGTGAATGAACTTGGTTTGCTTTGCTTGTGCATGGCTTTTGCTTTACCTGTTCAACTGCCCTTATCTCAACAGACAAGTTTGTTGACTTTAACTTTTCCAATTCTTTCTGGCATCCTGCTGGTGAGAGAGTTGGCAAGTGGCTATGTGGGGCTGAGTTGCTGACTGAAGTTAAACCACCTCTAGTCCTGATTCTCTTCTTGCACCTTCTTTAAAATATTGTATTCCAGTTGACTGCAATGGAGTTATTCTTTATGTGTACTGGAGCCAAAAAAGACACAATGGTGGTAGACACATGCATGAATACAAAAATAAAAAATAGGAAAATGGAGACTTCACCTGTTTAGTGCAGAGTGACAATTACATCCTGGCAAATATGATTGCTCCAGACAGTAATTCTGAGTCTGCAGGAAGAAGGATGCAGATAGGGCTGTGCTGCACTTCAGTAACCCAGCTACATTCACACTGTAAAATGCTCCAGCCCTGGTCCCATTGGATGCTCTTGCACATTTCATTATTATTTTGTGTGTGTTTCTTCTGGTTTAAAGGACCTGGAATAATCTTAGGAGAGTATTGTAGCCTGTGAGATTGAAAATACTAAAAACAATAACATTTGTCTAGAAGGAAAAGAGGAATGTATCTCATCCTATGGTCTTGCTGACACTCAAGGAAGATCATGATGGCTGATGTGGTGTCTCTACATAGCCCCTCCCAAACCCACTCTGCTTCTCTAAAATGGGAGATTCCCACAACTGTCTCCAACGCCAGCTGAAACAGGCAGCTGTATCTGCAGCAACATGCTCTGCCTCTGCACCCACATCTTTTTGTAGGGACAGAAAAGGGAAAGCAGGAATCGTCCTAAAGCATCTGTGTGTTCTGGGATCTTCTATAAAGAGACATGTCAAGGAAGTCAGCCTTTCCTTCCGACTTGAGGAATCACTAGAACAGCAGCCCTCATGGAAGAAATTTTGCTAAGCTTAGGGCCAAAAGGTGCAGTATGCTTTGCATTTGGTGGACTGAAGAGGCTCTTGTGCATGTTGTCTGTCTTTCTCTCAGTCCTTTTTTCTGGATCTTCCAGGACTGTCCAATTTGACAGTAAATTGTCCAGTTCCCTTGATAAGGAAATCCTTAAGATTATTTTGTGGCTTCCCGTTTAGGTGCCAATACCAAGATAATACTCATCTGTAGGAGACCTGTGGGATCCTATTTTCTGCCCACAGCTTCTCTATGTTTTGTATAAGAATCTTGTAAAGACTTGACTTTACAAGTACAGAAAAGCAGACCTGGGTACAGTTAGGGAAAGAAATATTCTAAGAAATATTCTAATATAATATCTATATTCTAATATTCTAATATTCATCAATCACTGCATAATCAGGACCATCCCTGGTGGTGTGTAGCACAGCTGACGCACTCACCAGGATACTCTAAAAAATAGGAGAACTTAAGGCAGAGAAATTTGTGGAAGAATTTTCAAGAAGGGCTTTTACTCAGAAATTCTCCACAATGACAGGAAATGTTCCCCAAGTGTAACTTGAAGCTTTTGGAAATATTTAAATACACATTATCCCCCACAGCTTTTCAATCTTCAGGCATCATTTATCTTGAAGCTTAGCTTCCTCCATATGTTTACCATCAGCTAAAGCAACAGAGCTGATGAGAAGCTTGGAAATGTTTTGTCATGCAGTATATGAGGTTTTTTGCTTTTCAGCTAAATGTTTTTACATTTAACTTGAACTCCTTCTGAGAAGAGCTGAATATTGACTATTAGTACTGTTATTTCATACTTACATAATAGCTATTCATTTGCCCGATGAGTGAATTTTTCCATTAAGGATTTTCAAGCCCCACATCACAGTAGTCTGGAGCTGCAATTGCAATTTGATGCAATCTTGGATTGCACATAATTAGTGCAGAATGGTGCATGGTGCCACCATCTTCCATACGATGAAAGCTTTGTCTTAGATGGTGCAGAGCGCTTCCATTTGACCTAAACAAAATTGACTCAATTTAGCAAATCAATCTCACTAAAGAGCATCTTGGGACTTAATAACATGCACACAGTATGATAAAATGTTTGGTAAGTGCAAGGGTAAACAGGGATCTTATTACAGAAAGCTATTAGGTAAATTTGCAAATGGATTTGTTTGTTTATCTAACTTTATAAAAAATTCTGATGCAGTTCTATAGTTGAATGATCTATCATTATACTTCATAATTATATTAATTTGACTTTAAGATTGCACTTTGTTCTTACTGTTTTAGAATTTTATCAATGAAATCTAGGAAAGCAAAGGTAGAAAAAAATCAAATTTGATTCTATTAAGCATAATTCAGGATAGGGTTAGCACTCAATCAATTCTTTTGACCTGCTATAAAGTCAGCAGATAACATTTATAGTCTGTCAATTTTTATCAAAATACTTTGGAAAATCATGGGAGTAAGAGAAGAGTAGAAAAATTACATGTGTGATTCAGGACTATCATAGTTCAGGATACACACAGAAGTTTTAGGGATTATTTTCTGGTATGACATTTGTAATTAAGAACCAAAGACAGTTTGTGCCCCATTAAAAATTTTATTAAATGCCTGGCTGTTTGAAAAATAGCAATGGAGAGCACTTTCCAGAAGCCTTAATTTCCCTCTCCAATCTGGAGGAAAGTTCATTTACTTTGGTCAACATTGCTTGCGCAACAGTCATGTAAATTCTCACCATCTTTCCCTTCTCTGTTGATTTTACTAATAGATTTTTAAAATTTTCATCTTTGCTTTTATAATCATTCCTTGCTGCCCCTTCAGTTTTTCCTATGTTATGTGCATCAATAACTCACAACATTTTAAGTGCCCTTTGAATATTTGGATTTGATACTTACATTTAGTGCTTCTTCTCTTGACACCTCTTCTGACAAACTGTTCTGCCTTTTCTGATATCAACCTCATGTGTTAAAAAATTTAGACTCCTTTTAATGTGTTTTATCTGAATATATTAATTATAAAAGGTGATTATTGGTGGCTTGTTTATTCCCTAGCACTGGTGCAGACAGAAGCAGGAGCTCCTTCAGAGTGAATTCTGTCCTGATCCAGAGTGCTCTGCATCTTAGTAGCAGAGAGGCTTCTCCTATTTGTTGCAAATTTTGGTAAAAATGACGTACATTAAAAGGAGCACAACTCATTTCACAGGGGGTAGAGGTCAGTGCCAACTCTGTTTTTCAAGATGTCCATGTGTTCTGGATCCCAATGGCTGGCAGGGCATGTAAAATGTTCCATTGCCTATTTCTGAACACGATCTTGCTTAGCAGGATTGTGAATCACCAGTGATCAAACAAGATTAAACTTGACCTTATACTCTGTTTCTAGAACAAAGAGATTTTTCAGTCTCCATTCTACAACTTCTGTCATTCACTGCAGCATCAATTGACATGTGCTCCACAAGTTCAGCAGCTGTCCTGCCCAATCTCTTAGTGTTGCAACCAAGCTTCCAAATGCACTCAACTGCATCATTTTCCCCTAGATGAGAGTTCCCATCAGCTGCTGCTCTGTGGAATCAAGAGCCCAAACAGCCCAGCTGGGACATCCAAGGAATCAGTTGCGTGCCATGAATCCATTGAGGTATCCATCCAACAAAATGCTATATGTCATGTCTACTGTAAAATACAAAAACCCCATAGTGCACCTTTGAAGTCAGAGTATTGGGGGAAACAATTTCGGATTTAGGGAGAAAGATGAGCAGGGCCACAAAGTTTGATAGCTGTCCAAATTCACTTGAGTTTAACATGAAACTCTCTGCCAAAGGTAACAGCTCACATGCTCTAACAATGAACAGTCAAACATATAAATAATACATAACTAAATTAATTTAACCAATCAACAACACAGAATAGTCAAACAGGGAGATCAGATTACCCGTAGAAACTGGTAACCTGAAGAAACTCCAAAGACTCTACCTAAATACTGCTATATTGTACCCGCAGTTTCTTGAAGCCCTCATAAGAATCCATAGTTCTTAGTCTCAAAACTTGTTACCAGAGAATGATAGGCTGAAAAGACCAAAAAACACATTAAAATCTTGTAATAATAATAAATTTTTAAAATATAGCTGAGAAACTATATGCTTTTTATCAGCTTTTTTTTTTTGCCTTTTTTTTTTTTTTTCCCCAGCTGCAGTGCTAGACTAAATAAAATACTGTGAAAGTTTCTGTTTCTTTCCTGGACTAATAAAAAGTGGAGCCTCTATAAACCCAGAACATCTATCAAACCCCAGCAAATAGACATGCTGCTTCTTTTTCAGTAGGAGTAGATTAGTTTTTGCAGAGTAATTTCCTAATACGTTCCCTAAAACCATACTTTTGAAAGCAATACCACAGTTTATAAAACTTTGAAATGAGACATCTCATTTTGTGCTTTGATGCTTGCAGTCATTTAATGATGTTTACTGAAGAGTGTTTGTAATAAGTGCATTTTGCATTTGAATGGTGCTATGTAATCAATGTTAAAACACACAAGTTTGCAGATATAAGGCTATATTTCTGACTAAAGCTGACTAAATCCTTTATTGTCAAATCAGGGCTGGGATAACTTGACATGCTCAGTGAAAAAACTTTTGAGAATCTCAAGTGTTTTGAGTCCAGTAAGCACCAGATTATTCATTATTCAGTGCAACATGATGTCAAGCATTTTTGTTGGGTTGATTAGGCACGAAAAGCAGAAAATCTTTCATATCAGCAGGAATGGTCTCTTCAAGATGTTCATGTCATAGTTCTTCAATTTTCAGGCATGGATTTAGACTTCTGTCCATGTGAGTCCCTTGAACAGGAAACAAGAAGTGCCTTCTAATCTCTTGGGTTTATATGGTTTTTAAGTACAACCATTTTTCTCTGTTGAGCAATAAACACCAAGGTGGTGTTGCAAGCAGTACTTTCTCTTCCCTGTCTTTAATGAAGGTTTTTACAGCTAGTCTTCTTTGTATTTCTGATACAGCCTGACAAGTTCAGTAAATTAAATCATGAAGCTTTTCTTTACAGTATTTAGCAAAACTGCCTAGAAAGGAGATGGCAATCATTTTCATTTTTAGTACAGAAGCTCAAAATTGTAAGGCAAGCCCTGCTACCTTTTGCATAATCCATGGAACAAAAGGTAGAAGAACAAGTCTAATTCTCCTCACAATCTTAGCAGATCCTAAGTCCTTCAAGGATACTTGTCCTGGATTTGATTACACCTGGAAAAAAGATAATCCAATTTTTCTATTGCTATTGTATAAAATTGTTTGCTGTTTGAGTAAACATTATTTCCCATCCCCAGATCCTCATATGATTTGAAAGCACTGCCCACATCACCATTATATGGATGTGTTGCTGCTGGCAGAGAAATGACTATGGAGATTTTTACAAAGTTTTTATCAATCATCCTTTGCCTCTGAAGATATGTATTTGCATTATCCTAGGAATACATAGGTGTGGTCATATGTGGGAAGGCAGAAAGAAGAGTAAAGCATTTTTTTTTCTTCTAACTCTTTTTCAGTGCAGGCTTACACAGAATTCCCAGGACATGTTGGATTTGAGACAGCAAAAAAATATTCTTGCAACCCTGCAAAAAGTCTACTCTATATTCAGATGGAATAAGTCAGCATAATGAAAAAGCAGTGTTGGATTCCTCCTGAACCTCTGGAAAAGGCACAAGTACTGGCTTTTAATTCTCTGTTTCTTTGCTGTTCAAACAGACGAAAATATCAGTCATGTGCTTTTTGATACGTCTGAATGAGCTCTCTTGACATTTCAAGGTTTGGTGGACAGTATTGGGCTGGTAACTGGAGTTTTAAATTTTCTGTTCAGCTAAATGATACAACTTTTTATGGTCCCTCTTCTCCAGAAATCCTCTAAACAATCTTTGAAAAATCTTTATTTTTTATTTTAAGCATATCTTATACTTCAATATTTTTAATACAAATTCTCCACAAACCACTGACAACAACTTTCACTGGGCCAATAGGAACAGGAACATTTGTTAGACTGTGGACAAGGGTGGTTTCGAAGAAATTGTGTTAGATATTTCTCCTTGAAAACAGCTCTAGGCAGCTCTGGTGGATTTTATATAATTCTCTGATACCCAGGGGAACTAACTTTTATCTCTGACCCCAAAGGAGACCCCAAAGACCAGTCTCAGTTAGTAATCAGAAATCTAACAGGGGTATTTTGCACTTGTGGCAAGATGACAAATTCTGTTTTCAAAGGTGTTAGGAAAAATATCCTTGAAACATTTCTGTCTGCCTCCTACACATGACAAGTGTTTCTGAAAAAAATGCATCTTGGTGGCTACACCTTAGTAGGTAGTAGCAAGTCATCTGATGATCTGTTGCTCAGAGAGAAATTTTCTGTTATCTCTATCCAGACAAGTTGCCAAGACTTTCTCACAAAAAGACTCTTGTTTTCCCCTCCAAATACTGTTCACTATTTCTTTAGTCCTTCAAGGAAGAGGCTGCACTGATCCTAGACATGGCTGTTGGGAAAAGGAAACCATGAGAAGGCTGCATGTGCCACCTGTAGCTCTTGAAAGAATCTGTGTGGTTGCTGGCTGCCTCAGAAGCATCCTCACTTATTCCTGCCATGCTGGAGCAGTGATAATCCTGCTGAGCACCTTGTGGAGCAAGACCTCCCTGCACACGTGGAGGCAGCTTTGCAGCACCTGCATGTCTTCCTTCCCCCTTCAGAGACTAGATGTTCATCATAATAAATGGATGCCACGTGGCAGTCAAAAACCTGCACACAGCCAAGACAGGTGTAATCTAGTTTAGGATCTGGAAGCAGCACGATAAAATCAAGTGTGGGTTAAACACCACCTTGGCACTCACCCAAGGTCTGGGGTAGATTCTGCTAAGTTTTGTGTTGCCATGGATACAAGGGTGGTTAAAACACATTCGAGGGTTTCTGTCTGAATGGCAGATTGTCTTTGACTGCATTTAGATGTATCTTGTGTTCTGTCATTGGGACCATGAAAATGTTTTGCTGACTTAGTTTGTAAGCCTAACCTCTCTCTACCCCAAAACTGCTCTGCAGAAGTAGGTTGTGCATTACTGAATCTACTTTTAAATGAAAACATAAAAATTAATGTGGAAATTCAGGAGCCATAAATTTCAGTGCTAATGTTAAAATTGTTTTCATCATTTTAGGGAAATATAGTACTTAAATCATTGTTCAGTCCGTGCTTTCTAAATGCAGAGCTGAAGCTAAACTTTCCTGCATCACATTTTCATACCAAAATTTAGCTCTGAATAACCATTGGGTTTAGTTTTATCCTCACAGAGGACACTCCAAAAGTGGTTTGATTACTTTGTCTTTGTCTTTAATGAGAATGAAACCTAATGAAGCATGGTTCATGAACTGAGTTATCTCACATTTTTGTCCTCAGCCAATTTTCCCTGTTCTGCTAAGGTATAAAAGACTTGTAAGACTGTATACACAAAAAAATTCAAAATAACTGAAGTCAATCTTAATCTTTTTAGTGCAAAATAATTTACACTGAGACACTGGAATCTGGAAAACTCTCAGAAAAGAAGACTGGCTGTAAACAGATTAATATACTTCTATGGAAGATGGATAACACGTTCTGCTTGGCAAGGAAGCCCAGGTTTTTACAGAGCCCAGCAGCCTTCTTTGAATGCTAACAGTGTGTCTCTGTTTCTGAAAACACAGCATTCCTGTTTTGTCTCATCTGTTTTGAGCTGAGTGCATGTAACTTTTTCTTATTGGATGTCTTTGTGTTATAAAGGCCAGCAGAGCAAGTTTTCACTTGCTTTTGCAGGTAAGGGCCAGCTTTACTGATGGCTGCTGTGCTCCAGCATCGCTTTGTACCCTGTGCTCAGTAAAAGGACTAGCAGCAACAGCTGAGGATTTCTCCAGTATATGGGAATCAGGAGTAAACCCAAGATTAGAGGAAGAATAAACTCTGAGCCCTACTTTTCATAGTTACCATCTGGTTTACAACATTAAATAGAAAAAGGCATGAGTTTTGCCTCCTGTTTTGATAGAGTAATTTTTTTACATTTACTTTCAAAATCAAATGTTTGAAGAGACAAAATTGCCAACATGCTGAAGCCCCAAAAGTGAAGTTAAAATATGTAGACTTCTTACAATCACAGTGACTCCAACCTTGAAAATCCATGCTCATATGGAAAACTGTGTAATGATTCTTACAGATATGGGGCTGAATTCAGAGCAGTTGATGCTGTAGTGGATGTCCCTGTGGACACTGGTATTCCTTGAGCACTGGGAATGTTTGTAATATTCTGTGAGATCTGTCATAGTGTCAGCTCCACCTCATTTTCACTTTGTTTTGCTTTCCTTTCCATGGTTGTTTCCAGCCACATTGAAAGCACATGAGTGAGGTTAACATCTGGATACATAGGAATAGGATTAGGAAATGAAAACCCCACAAGTTTCTTAGTAAATGGAAGGTAAAACACTATGGTATGTGGCAGGAATTTTTCTCAGCATGTACACAAATAGACAGCAGTTATTCACTTTATGTGACCTTTATTTTCTCCATCTTCAGTGCAGTCATACACAGTAATTTATGCTCTTGGTGTTAGAATTTCATGCTGTTAAAAACACACACAGCATGTGTGTATTTAACCATACATATATTGCATACAAAACACCATTATTACATCAGAATATGCAAAGATATCTTCTATGTCCAAACAAACTGTTAAGACCTTCAATTCTTGACCTGCAATTCAATACCTTACATGTTTTCCTGTCTTTCAGAAAAAATCACCTCTTTTTTGTTCTGTGATGGTGGAGGAAAACAGGAAACTGGATATCAGCTATCTAATCTCTTGGTTTTCCCTCCTCTGAGCTGGTTTTATCTTGTACTCCCAATTGCTGTTGTTGGTTAGGAAAAAGCTTTTGCATGACTTTGCCAAAACCTCAGAAAATAACATTTTTTGTTTTCTATTCCTTTTTTTTTTTTTTTCCGTTGCCAGCTAAGCATTTCTACATAGACATAGATACGCAGGCATCAAAGCATAATGGAAAACACTTTAAGTCAAATATTCACATTCTAGAAAGGAGATAAGCAGAAAAGGCTAATGCTTCCTCTTTTTTGTCATGCAGCTGGTGGCCTACTAACTCTCATATCTTATGGGGACAGATTACTTTAGGTTCCAGAAGTGGAAAGTGAGAGACCAAGCAGAAAAGAGAGATGGTACTCAGCCTTTTCTTTCTGCTATGTGTAGACTTGCTGTGTCCCTGTGCTGGGGTGTAATTGCTGCTGGAAGTTGCAGCCATTTTCAGTTTCAGCTGGGATTCTTTGCAGTTGAGTTGCCAGGTTGTTCCTTTTCCCCTGACAACAGCCTCCTACAAAGAGTTTAAGTGTCATGTGGGGATCATCCCCATCTCACAGGGTGACTCTGGGTTGCTGTGCTGCAGGCTGTGAGAATTTTCAGTTCCCAAGTCAAACCTCCATCCTGAAATTGAACAAGACGAATTTTTAAGCCCTCCTCTGAGTTCCCAGGTGGATAGCAGCAGGAAATATCCCTGCAGACAGAGCAGAGCTGAAAATCTTCAATATGATTATGACACTGGAGTGATAAGGCCAACACATGTACTTAAAACAGGAAATGTTTCACAGATGGCTAAAATGTGAAATGCTGGCCTTTGGGCGAGAGTTTGAAGTTCTTGTTTCATTCCACTCACCCTGGACTGAAATAGAAACTATTAGAAAGAAAGAAGAAGAGGTAAAGCCCAACATTCAGGGATGAGCAGTATGTAGCTTGCAGCTCAGCTTGTAGACATTTGTTCCTTTAAATCTGGCAAAAGAAAGTAGCTGAGAGAATTGAAGAAAGAACTAATTTTTTTGTTGAGAAACATTAGTCAGCTTGTGATCAAAAATAAAAAATTCTATTTGTATAAGATTTACAAGCCACCCTCATCTGGGATGTTATGACAGGAAATGCACAAGAATGCAAAATTTTGTAGCTAGGACACAAAAGCAAAGCCAACCATGACAAGAAAGATTATTTTAAAATACTCCTTCTGCAAGGACTAGGAAATATTTTCTGAAGACTTTTCTTTGAAGTTTGAAAAGTTCCAATATCTGATGATTTTTTTCTCCCAAAATTTTGTGATTAAGTTTATGCACATAGTTACAAAGCAATTTTTTATTCTTGCTTGAAATGCATATCGCTGTAACCCCAACTGTGACATTATGATAGCCTCAGCTTACTGTGTAAACAGATTCCATTTCCTTCATTGCCCTGGCATCAGTTCCCATTTTTATGTTATGTTATTGTTCTTCATGACTAGTATTCTGTCTCCTTCCCTTGCAGAGCACAAAGACTAGCAGAGGATGTCATAGATTCTTTAGTCAGAAGCCACCTGTGAAATTTATGTATTTACATTAATAGAAAACAGTGAAATTGAGTGATGCTTTTGCAGTTTTATGCCCAGCATAAATCATTTATTTGTCCTCTGCTTGTCACAGTCTGCAGTTTAAGCAAATTATTTGCTGACACAAAAATCGTAACTGAAACTGTAGGTTCAGAAGCTTTGCTGTGCTCTTTTATCTGCTCCCTGTTCTTCACGGAGCATTTTGATCTCCCCTGAAGAAATACTTTGAAAATACAAGCCTTTTTTTTTTTTTTTATGTGCTGCATGCTGGGTAATAATATAAGGACCATGTTCTAATTGAGCAAAAATAACTTCTCTTTAAAAACAAGAATTCTCCAAGTTTTTCCCACAGCGACTAGATTTTTCAGCTGTGTGCACAGAGGGATTTCCTGGTGCCTGCTTCACACTCCTCCCTCCTGCAGCTTGGTCTCCTTCCCCCCTTGTATCATGCTGCTTCCTACGTGGGCAGTTTTTAGAAAAAGATGCAAAAAGCACCTTTTAATTTCTGTCTTTCCAGTAACCAAATGATTCATTGCAAAGCCAGTAGCAGAGTGGTCTGATTAGAGCTGACCTGGCACAGCAGCACTCCACCTTATGCAGAGTATCCATTATTTCACTACAAGGAATGTTATTTTTGCTCCTGCTGGGGCCAGTCTTGATGTGACAGAGAAGCTCTAGCCTTCAGAGAGTGGGAAGTAACATCCCAGCATGACTGCCTTCTGCAAGTTCTTACCTCCTGGAGAAGAGAAGTCAATCAGGGCTGCTGCCAGAGAGATTTTGAAGACGGGGAAGGGAAGCCCCACTTCCCTTCCTTTCTCAGTGCTGATCTACAGGTAGGCAGGAGGAGGTGAAGGTTGTGCCATAATGGATAGACCTTCTCTCTCCTTTCACCTGCAACTTTTTTGGGCTTGGGAAAGAGCAGAGACAAGTTCCTCTGAGTGCCATTGGCAGCACCCTGGCCAGATTTAACTTCTAGGGGTGAGATCACAGAATTAAAAATTTTGCTCAAATCCAATGTGATTCATTGCCCAGAAATAAGTGGAGGAATGACTCAGAAGTTGCCTGCTCAGTGGGAATTTATATCCAGTGACCAGTGTACTTGGCTACAGGGTCAGGATATTCCTGGAACGTAGAAGTGTCTAGATCCACCTACCAAGGCCTGATAGGTGTGACTTTACCAATCCTCCTCTTCCTACCTCTTTCTACCCCACTACCCTGCCTTCCAGAGTTGCACCACCCTTTCTCCCCAAATGATGGCAGAAGACTCTGGACAACAGCAAATGCCTCAAGCAGCCTTTAGCAACTGACGTGCAGGTGGTAGGTAAAGCTCCAGTGCATGGGGCAGTTAGGTCATAGTCCTTATCTACTGAGATGACAGTTCAGGGAATAAATCTTTTTTCAGTACTTCCTCTTCTTCCTTCTTCTACCCGATACTACAGCTTGTTAGTGCTTTCTGGCAAAATTAGGGAAGTGTCCACAAACAGAGTGTATTTCTGGTGCTGGAGAGGACAAATGTCTGGCTTGTAGGAAAATAAGTGTGCTGCTGTGTCTGCACCCTTTTGACTCCAGCTCTTCCCCTTGTCTGCTACCCATTGTGGTTCTTCTGCATCCAGCAGCAGTGATACATTTCTATCTCTCTCTGTATTGCAGCTTCCTGTACTATTCCTTGTAAATCAGCCTTTATACTCTAACTTCAAAACTAGAGACCTGCTTTGAGTGGGATATGGACCTGATGGCCCCCAGTGGTCCCTTGCAGCATAAATTGTTCCCACGTGTATGGTTCTGACTTCACTTTTACATGTTTTAATGGCAGGCCACTTTCAGCGATCTGTGCCAGACCCTGAGGTTGTCTCATTGCACGTTTGTTTGGAGGACTGAACAGCTGTATGTATTTGAAAGGTAAGGTAAACTACAGAATTTGTGCTGTAAACAGAAGTGTCAGACATAAATATCCGTTCACCTGCATGTTACAACTGGAATATTGTTTCTGAAATTGAATGTGGACAAGAGATTTGGAAATTTTACTTAAAATGTGTATTCCAAATACCTCTCCCATGTTAAAGAGAAGTGGATTTCAGGATGAAATCTTGAAGACATACATGCACTGAACTTTATAAAAGTTGCTCAGCTCACTGGCACAAGGTCTGCAGGTTTTTCAGCCAGAAAGAGAGAATCCCAGGGCAAAGGAGGTAGAGAAGGAATCTAACCTCCCAGGAATGAGTTCAACAAATATTTTTCTCTTTTCTTTGTTAATGTTTTTATGTGTCCTATAAACATAAGAACTATCATGGAAGAATTCATTTTGTCAAGGAGTTGAGCATCTGGCTCTCTAACACTGTTTATGGTGCAGATTTGTTGAGCCTGGGTCCCATCATGATGACAAATAATTCTCACTGCTCTCTTTGACTGTCCCTTTCTATCTGTATCCATTGTGTGTCTCATCATTTACTTAGATTAATTCAAATTATGAATACTTTGTGACAGATAGATGGGGTTTTGTTCTGTGTTTATGAGATACTTAGTATGATTAGGTGAACATTTGTTGGATCACTGCTTTTTAACCTGCACTTGTGCCATGTACATATGCGTCTGGGAATTGTAGCCCTCCTGAAATTTGTCTTCATCCAGCTAAGGAGCAGCTGTGCTACTTTAAGTGACAAAGGAGGAAGCAGAAGAGCGTTTTGAATTTTAGGAAGCAGAAACCTCTGTGGTCAGTGGAAAAAGACTCATCTTCTGTGTCTCTCTTGGTGAAAATATGGTGACTGTGACTGCTTTTGTAGTATTAACATATCATGAGCACAAGCTGTTCTTGTGGCATTTTTGGCTTGGCTGTCTCATAGGAAAAACAAGAGATGAGAGGGAAGAAAAAGAAATATCAAAAGGACTCTGAGTATCTGGTCATGTGTGTATGTACATGCATGAGGTGGGAAGAGGGACAGAAATAGTAAGGGAGCAAAAATAAAAAGGGAATGAAAGGTGGGAGGGAAATAAGCAGAGGAAAACAAACCTAAAAGGAAGCAGATTGCCCCCCTGTAAAAGACAGAAATTATGAACCTGCTGAGAAGCATGCAGGAGAGAGAAACTCCCAAGCCACCACAATGGAAAAGTAAAAAAGAAAATTAGGCATTCTTGGATTACTTCCATCTGTTTTGTCAGAAGTTGAATTAAGCTGTTTATCAGCCATTTGTGTTGTCATCTGATATAAGTGGTAAACATATTACTGAACTACCGCAGAGTCCTTCTGGTTAAGTGTCTCTTTGAAGTCCTCAGGAGTTAAGGCTGAGGGAGAAACATGAATTTTGGTTTTCTGCTTGTGTAGCTACCTAAGGGGGTTGGTTATTTTTAGATTTTCATCAATAAAATATCTATGTCTTCCTTTATTGTTATGACCAGCTATTGAGGATATCTGAGAGAGCAGGCAAGGAGAAAATGCATGAACTTTTTTTTAGTAGCTACTACTCTGTCTCTTCCACTTTCTGTCCCATTTCATTAAAGACAAGTGTTTTATAACTGTGGACTGATATCTCACAACCCATCTTTTGATGATGGTATTCCAGGCAAACACAGTATTCAGCACTGATGTCAGAGTTGTTGGCACAGCGCTGGGCAAGCTTTGGGGATTTTTAGAGGCTTTGTGCCTGTGTGGAAAGAACAGGCTGCTGAGGGCTTGTATGAAGAAGAAATCCCTTATAGATGCTGAGGAGACTGTGCTTAGGTATGCCCTAAAGGGAATCTCCTCACCCCTCCATGTGAGATATGTCCAGATGTAAGTCTTACCTGAGATTCATTGGTATCTTTGGAGTACATGGAGTTTTCACATATAATTTTGTATTTGCTTTTTTATTACCCATTCTGTTTCTAATTTTAATACTTTGATTTTTCACTTTTTCATCTGTGTAATTTTAGTTAAATAATTTGGCTTTTAGTTTTGACTCAGTGCCTTGGGACCAATCTATTCTTGTTGTCATTTCTGTCCATGGCATAAGCTCTGGATGACATATGAATTCTGTCTAAATATCAAAGGTTTTTAAAAAGAGAGCAAACGAGGGAAATGTCAGGAAAAAACATCACAGACTAGCTGTGATTTACATGAAAAAAACATTTTTAAAATCCAAGCTGATTGCCTAGACAATGTCTAACATTGAATTCTGACGGAAGTCCCCATTGCTGGTAAAAAGTGGACGCTGTTCTTTGAACAAAACCACCCACACTCAGAAGGAGATTTTATTCCGGGGGGAGATGACTGCAGTGCAGCTCTCAAAACCTGGTTTTTTTACAACAGTATTTCCATGGAACAGCAAGTGGATACATTTCCCGACTCCATGGCAGAGCAGGTATTACAAAATCTAATGTGGCTAATTCAAATCTAACCCATATTTCATGTTGACCAAACAGGTGTTGTCTGTTCAGTTTGCCTCTGTCTTCTTGCATCCTGCTTGTAAAATGGACATAAAGATACCAGTTCCTGTGAGATAAACCCTCATGTGAGAGCTAGAGGCTTTCTGTCTCATTCAGGTTAACTCACTAATTAAGCAGGTAGCTGCAAAGCCCGAGCCAAAAGTCTTATGACAGAATATCAGTGAAAATCAGCAATGTTTCTAGCCCTAGAATTGTGAGGGTAAAAAAAAAAAATCAATTTTCAGTTAGAGTGAGAAATCACTCAGTATCCATGATTAAGTATTAGTACTGTCAAGAGCAATAAATTGTAATTTCACTGTTAGTCACTGAAAAGATAGGCAGAAAAAAGACAGAAGCAGTTTTCAAAGAACTTGGGAAGAGGAACACAACTTACAGAAGTGTCCAAGAAAACATGCTGTACTGTATTTAGCTGGAGTGCTCCCTGTGCCTACTGAAAAGGGTTTTCTTATAGAAATGAGTAGGCCTGTTACTTTATAATCCAGCATGTGCTTATGAGACATATGGTCAGGGGGCTAGTGAGACTCACAGCAAGGCAGAAAATCTAATTAAGAAGCAAACAAAGCTGAGTAAGGCATGTGTGTGGCAGAAGCATCCAGTGGAGTTGTATGCAAGGTTGCAAGCAGTGTTTGACTTGAGAAATGCAACTACTAGGGATACACTGTGCAACTATGGTGATGCCAACAGGAAAACACAAGTTTCTTGTTCGCAACAAAACATTTTTGGAAGTTTTCTAGCCCTTCTATGCATTGCTTCGTATCACATATTTTACTGCAAAGCAAAACAGAAAAGAAAGAGTAGAGTAAATTAAGGCCCTATTAGGAATTTTAACAGACTATAAAGATGTATTTCATGGTGCTGATGTCAAGATGATGACGGGAAAGTCATGAGATTACTGGCAAGCCAGCAAAGAAAAGGACTTATACACTGATGAGTAGACCACCAGTCCTCTAAATGTCAAGAAAACAGAACAATCAAAGTTTTATATCAGAAGCTGATATTTGCATAAAATCTCTGAACAGAATTTCCACTGTCAAAGACCAAATTTGAATTTAGTATATGTCCTGTGAAAAGACCATGCTACATGGTGATGCCACAGCAAGGCAGACTATAACACAGGAAAGCAAATATTCAGGGGTGAATATTGGACTAAACAGGCACACTGAAGCTGAGGAAAACTTAGATCCTCTTAATTAAGAATCTATTGGCTTCTGAAGAAATTTGGACAGTCTCAGGGAAATGAAAACTTCAAGGGAGTATCTAGATCAAAATAGATAAAAGACCTAGGGATGCTGTGAGAGATCTGACAGATCTTAGGTTTTATTGGAAGCTCTCAGATTCTGTTATGTTCTGCTCTTGAAATGTTACACGATGGCAGCATTGAGACTCAGAAATGCCTTTTTCAATAAAAGCAAAACTAAACGACCTTCTTCACCAAGCTGTGGAGCAGCTGGAGCAAAAGAATAATGCATCTCAAAGAGACTTGACAAAACCAGCTTTGTCATGAGGGTCCTGAGATAAGGAGACGGATAAGTTTGGATTTAAAAAGATGTGATTGCTGCTTGTTTACCATTATGGAGCACTTCTGTCTTTCAATCTTAGCTATTTCAATGGTACAAACCCATAACAAACCACTGGAAAGCATCATGTAGAGGCCATTGGAAAAATATTATCCAGGAAATGTAGTCTCTATGATAGATAAACTGAAGGAGGTGTATTTTTCTGGTGCATCTTAAAATACATCCTACTTGAATTTTTCACTCTTATGACAAGAGGCTCTAGGTTGAGGACCACCTTTGGCAAATGCTAGGATAGAAGGCTGTTTATGCCCACAGACTGACCGCTCCATAAGGAGACAATGTCACAGGGACACGATTCTGTTACTAGTTGGAAGGTAATTATTGTACATTAAAGATGAGTAAATACAGATAATTCATGCCTGGGATATTAAAAGGCCTTTGGTGAATTAGGAAACAAACATACTGTTGAGGAATGAACATCCAGTGAACCTTATGAAATGTGTTGACATTACAATAATCAAGAACAAAAAAGAATATATTTGGAACTCCCAGCCCACCTATCAGAAAGATCAGATTAGTTTGTTTTTACAAGAGAAAAGTGTAGCCAAAAATTATTTCTCCATTCTCTGGAACACGAGCTGTCCTAGAGAAGCTGAAGCCAGGAAACAGAAGGCATACGGAAACTGAAAAGCCCATAAGGATTTGTAATTCTTACACAATGCTCCAGTATGCTGTAGCAGAAATAAAAAAAAGAACCTTTGTTGTATTGTCATCAATGTCCAGAATTGTTGAAGAATAGAAGTATTACTTAAGACCCAAAACTGGAAAAGGTGTTTACTTGGAATCAAGAAGAATAATTTCCCACACCTGTGAAATGAAAGTTCTTTCACACAGAAATAATTGAACCCATCTTTTTGCATAAAACTTAATAATACATTAAATGAAAATCATGACTGTAATCATACACTTCCTCTGAGTCTGAAATAAGAAACCAGCAAAGACCATTACATTTAAATTACTAGCATTGTTTTTCTCAAAGCATTATTTCTTTCCAAGGCTCCCACAAGCCATATAGAAGGAGTAAAAAATAAAAAAGCCACCAAGAAACAGAGGTTACCTATGCACAGCGCTGCTGCTCTGCAGAGAGCAGAGACAGCAGAAGTGAGTCAGAAAATAAAACCTCTGCTTCCTGGACTCTGTTTCAGCAAAACGTTGGTGTTTACAAACAGCTCAGACAACACTTAGTGAGCAGAGACCCAGCTGCAGTAAACCAGACAAGACAGGGAGACTGCTGGGCACCGTGTTAGTCATCCAAAGTGCGTATAAAATAATGGCAAAGCAGAGACCTGAGGCTGAGGTCAGATGAGTAGGTTATAAAGTCAAGACAGAAGTGAAGCTGTAAGTAAAAACAGCTTCAAAGTTGAGGCAGACCATAAAAAGTTAAAGTTTTGGGGGGTTTTGTTTTGGGTTTTTTTGTTTTGTTTTGTTTTGTTTTGTTTTGTTTTTAAATTGAAATTTATTTATTTATTTATTTATTTTTAATTAAAGAAGTCTCCAAACATTGGGAAAAAAGCCAGCAAACTCCTTTTCCCTTCCAGCAGCTAGAGGGGAGTGGAGTTTCAATTTTATATATTGCTAGCTAATCAGGAGCTAATATAAACTACTAATCTCTTACTTATGCCCCAGGTCTAACATCTTTCTCAGTCCTGCATTTAAAAGTGCCATTCAAAATGTTCAGGATATTGAACTTTCAGCTTTCCTGGGGAAAAGAAGAAATAACTGTGGTTTCTGAGGAATATTTCAAGATTATTTTCTACTTAAAAAGCTGTTGCCA
>VWYP01034995.1:205768-352715 GCA_013400435.1 Pycnonotus jocosus
AAAAAAAGAAAAAAAAAAAAAGAAAAGGATTTCCAAAAAGTCAATATGTCCAAAATTACATATGATAATTGACTGTCTGGTACATTATCACAGTTTCAGTTATCCCACATGCATATAATTAGGCCACTGTAACAATCTTGGCTCTGCCCCATAGTCCCATGGTGCAATGGCCATATGATTATGATTGTGATTATGATTAAAGCTTCTCAGTCTGAAGTCCCAGGGCAGTATAAATTTCTTTTTCATTTTGTGATGTTTTATTTTCAATTCTTTTATGCTAACCTCTCTTACCTTTGCTGCAATGAGTAGAATTTTGAAAAAATTTAAGATAGCATGGCATTTGCTGCCAAGATTAGCATAGCTAAAAATTCTTCTCCACATAACTGTTCCCATCAGTGAAGCCATCAAAGAACTTCTCCTTTCAAACAGGTTTTCAATCCTGTTACTCTAAATGGGGCTGAGGGCAAATGTCCCCTCTGTGCTGTGATGGTCAGCACCTTGTTCTGCTTCCAACAACACGATGCTGACAGCAAGTTAAACTCCCAGCTAAGCCACCCCATAGGGGCACCTAATTGACAGGATGAATTCGCTAATGCTCCTCTCTACCAGCTACTCTAAATCTCCACTTTCTGATAGTGCATTGCTGCTGTTAACTAGCTGAATTTTGTCTACATTCTCAGAAACCTGGAATCCTTGGTAGGGCAAGGCAGGTCCCATTCTATGAGGAACACAAATGTGTATTTTCTTCTAACTCAGGTAATGGGCCTCATGTTTTTGTAACAGAATTATTTGAGTTCAATTTTCCTTTTGAAAGTCCAAGTATAATGGCAAGGTTGGTCACACATTTGTCACATCTCCTGTTTTGGATCATAGAAAGTCAATGCACATCCTTACTGATAGATGTGTAAAGTGGTAAAGCTCTTTGCTGTTTTTGTGCAGAACAAGTTTTAGATGGCTTGCTTTTCCAAGTTTGTAAACTATTCGTTCTTGCTCCTTCCCCATTTCTGAGGCTTGTTAGGTTATGAGTTTTCTTCCTCTTTGTCTGCCTTTCTTAGCAAGTGTTCTCTTTGCAGCTAAGTCCTTCATTTCTGTTGCCATGCACATTTTTTTTTCCCGCTAGGTTGCTAGGTATTATTAGGTTTCTTCTTATTTTACTACTCATGTGACTTCTGCTCACCATCCCCTCCCAACATTACCCCACACCTTTTATTCATTACCAACTCTGCTCCCACATACAGAGCTGAAAAAAAATTTAAAAGTGAACACTGCAAGAGGCTTAAATAAAGATTCTTTGCTATAGCTAGTCTTAAAAAGTAAAAAAAAATAAATTAGCAAACTTCAAACTTTAAGGAATGGGATTTCATGTTTCCCCTGAAGAATGGCTTTTAATAAACCCCAAATTTAATGCAAACAGTTCTGGGGAAATGAGGAAGTCCTTGGCTGTAATTATCTAACCTATTGTCATGCTCAATAAACATAGCATAAATGATCACTGAAGTTAAGCTACACTTCACTATGTTTGTTTAAAAACACATCATAGACTCTCTCTGGGATCTAATTTATTAAACCCACTTTAGCAAACAGTGTCATGAAGAGGAAACCAAATCATTTTCCTCCATAAGAAAGAGGAGCTGAACAACTGGTGATCTATACCAAGTAATTCAAGTAATACATTGTAGACATTCTGTCCCAGACAGTATGGAAATTTCCTTCCTAAATGCTGTGAAATATGTAGGGGGTCTTTAAAATTTCCTCCAACATTTTCTTCCACTGATGGTGTAGCAATGATTATAGTGCTCCACCACTGAAAATTGCTTCTGTCATACAATTTAAGGATTGGCTTGAGTCCAAAATTACACAGCATGGACATACGGGTCATTGTCAGATCTGATAAACTCAAGATAAGAAGTTCACTGCAGCCTCTCCTGCACTTAACTTAATCTTCTTTTATGGAAAGTTGCTTGTGTCACCCTTCCAGAGTCTATTTACTTCTCTTTCTTATCCAAACCTCCTATTCTGCATGTTTCTTTCTGAATTCTCCTCTTCTGTTACTAGAGCCCAAAGACCAACCCTTGCTTGCCAGACTTTGACTTTTCTCCATTCATGATGAAGATGCAGACTAAAAGAAGCCCTGAAAGTGGTGTTTGTCCATTTCTCCTCTTTACCTCACCCTCCATGCACAGCAGACCTTGCTCTTCACTGCTTCTATAGATGGAAAGAGTGTCTCTTGGCCACAGCTGGCCTTTATGATTGCTGCCTTCATCTGCAGGAAGATCAAAGAGGATAAATGGTAGAGTAAAATTATAAATAGAGGTGATAAAATAATGCCATGTTAAAAAACCCCAAACCATAGTAATCTAATAATGTCTGGTTCAGCCTTATGTGATGATGTCAAGACACTTTTCACCACTCCTCTAAAACACTGTGCCACAGCATGGCCTTTGCTGGGGTTTCATTCAATGGAGGGTCACACCTACATGTCTTTTACGGAGGTTTTACTTTGTTACCTGCAATAGAATCACTGTCAATATATGTTGGTATAAGAGGAAAATAAAGCTGACTTCCTGCTCTTTATTGAATAGAGGCTTCTTTTCACCTCTTTTCAGTTCTTTTCACCTGCCAGAAAGTTTCAGTTCAGTTTTATATATCAGCTCTATAAAAAGAGAAAAAGTGTCTTTCTAGATATTCCTTGAACAGGTTTTATATTAAAACACTGGTGTAAATTCTCAATCAATAAAGATCAAAGTAGTCTCTCTGACAGCACAGCAGATTTATGGTAGCCAAAATGTATGAAAACCTTAAAAACCCAAATTGAATGGGCTTGTTTTGTACCACTAAATCCCATCTCTACCAATTGCAGTCTATTTTGCCAAATAGCCTATTTCATAAACCAATTACATTCTTTGGTTTTGATATGTGAGTATTACTTGCTTTGTGATAGAGCAAATATTTTCTTTTTTTTTGGTGAGGGGAAGGAGGAGGTGGGGGTTTGCAGGGTAGGGAGAAGCAGAATATATCTAAAAGCCATTATTGTGCTGAATATGGAAGAACTATTTCCTTGCCAAAGCAGAAGGAATGGAAAATGGAGTAGAAAATTTCTAAATAATCTAAGGCTCCTTTTCTGCATCTTGTTTCAGTTGGAGATGGCTACCAATAACATGAACTTAAAATCGAGGTACAGGGATACCCTTGGCTGCAATGTTTGTTTTCTGTACCCTGCACACTCTACAATTAATGTGGCCTCAATGTCTGACGTTGTCTGAACTCTCTTTCTAGAGCACATACAAAAATTCCATGTGCTTCTGAGTCCTTTCACTCACATCATCTCGCATCCAAGTACTTGGTTTAGTAATCTAGAGATCAGGAAATGCTACCAAGTTCCTCCTTCAAGTCTTGTAAAATACATGTTCTTTGGCGGGCCACTCAAGGACCAAAACACAGTAGAGTCCTTCCTTATAAAGTTAAAACCTAATAGTGACAAGAGCCAACAACATTGTGCAAGAGTAATGAAGAAAGAGAGTCACGGGTCTCAAAAGTAATACAGCTATTTCACTGTGATGGCACTGCTGCACCAATAAATGTCGACTTTCAGCTGCCTTCCAGTCCAGAACACAGCAAACCAAGCAGCTTCTGCAGGCTCCACACTGATGAGGTTACAATATTCTCAGAGCCCAGCTCTGTTCTGATGGTCTTGCTGGGAAGAGAGAACACATCCTTCCTCTGCAAGTGCTTGCCCACTGTAGTAGCAGTGTGATCCATCTTTTTTCAGAAAATTGAACCAGGCCCTGTATAAGCTTGCCTGCTTTTTGAAATTTATGGGTGTTGCAGCAAAAGCCACTTCCAAGAGAAGTTATCTAAAAGAAACAGTCTTCAGGAAGTTTTAGGAAGTTTTCAATTAGCTTTGCACTGTGCACCACTAATCCATTCTATAACCAAAATAACAACTTCCTGTTAATCTCTGTTGGTAAAATGCTTCCATTTCAAATCCTGATGTGTTAGAAACCAGATCCCCTGGAGCTTCCTTTGCAAGGCCAGGTCTTGATGTGTATGGCTGTGAGATCAGGTTGGGGCCTGAAGGATGATGACAGCTGAAGAGACAGATGCTGAGTTGCAGGGCAGGGGACCCAGAGGGGAACAGCACTGTCACCCAGTAGATCTAAAGTGGCATGGCACAGACCAGACCTTCATTAAAAATATGGGACACTTCCTTAAGCCAAAGGCTTTAAAGATTATGTAGAAATTGGAGGGAGGCCTGTTTTATACTGAAATATGTATTTCTAGTTAAACTAGCTATTAACTGAAAATAGAAACCCATTTGTGGGACTTGGTGTCTTTGGCTCCTGTTCGTCTGAGTCTCCTATTTTTGGAAAAGGGTTTCAAAGAAGTGAAACTCACCATACAATCCTGTGATAGGGCAGGAATTTTTTAACTATTCCAATGGTCTCTGTTATTTTACTTGGAAGGTAGGAATAGTTTACATGTGTTCCCAAGCATGGGTGTATGTAAAAGAGGCTTTTCCTAAGGCTATATCTCTGTACATGTTTAGACATTGAGAACTCCAAGAAGAGTTGGAAGTGACATTTGTTTTCCAAAATGAAGTCTTAGGTTATCCACATTTGGTTGGTAGCACTGACTAGACGTGGAATGAAGCAAAACCTGGAAGTAATGGAGGGCTTGAAAGATGAAGGACTTAATTGCATTTGAGAGGAACTTAAGATGTGCCGAAGTAGAGAATTTCATCTCCCATGCTGTCCTTTGATAGTGGTTGTCTACCAGATGGTAAGCAGCATCTTCCTTCATTCATTGTTTTTCCTTTCGCTACTGTTGCATCAGGCTTATTTGCATCTGCTGGACCCAAAGGATTACATGAACAGTAGTGTTTTTGAACATGTGTCCCAAATGCATCTTGACAGCAAATACCTACTCAAAAGCAGCAATCATATCTTCCCTCCAACCTCTTTAAAATCTAAAGACTTAATGACACAATCAAATAATTTCTTTACAGTGCTGGTGCATGGAGGTTCAGAAGCATTTTTTTTTTTTGCTGTCCTGAGCCATCCCAGACACATTCCTATCCACTCAAATGGTATTTGTGAGCCAGTGGGGAATTTCAAGTAATCAGGCTGCATTGCATTAAGTCATCATTTACCAAGAGCTTTGTTAGAAATAACTTTTGCTAAAAGAACTGGTGAAGTATGTGCATGATTGTACAAAATGCCCTCCTACTGAACAGAAGAGGACTTTGAAACACCTTCCAAGTGAGAAGGCTGTAAGCCAGAGCACCTGGAATGTAGGTTTACACAGTGTATTTCTAGAGGCTGAAACAGAAGGAAACCATCTTCTGGAAGAGTAATACCATGCTGATTTGCTTCCTCTAATGACACTGTTAGTGCATTTCATACCAAAGTAGCAAAAGTGCTGGTCCCACCATTTGCTGACATCTGGGATAAATTAAAGCTATTGCACTCATATTAAATAAGAGACGAGTTGCACAATGTGGTGAACCAGCTTCACTCACTAGAGATATTAGTCCAAATTTACTGCTGTCATAAGGAACAACAACTCAGCTGGGCTCGACAGTCTTTTACATCTGCAGTAAAACTCAGCCAGTGTTTGAGATATTTTTGTACTCTGTTCCCAAGCACTTATTCGGCTTCCTGGGCCAATATCATTCTCCTAGACAAACAAAGTGACAGCAAGTTAGTTGTTTAGATAATTTTTGTCCAAAGGAAAATACTTCCAGTTCAAATGATTTTTCATAGAAAGCCTTTTTTCAACATAAAAGTCTGTGTGGTTGGCTCTTTTTCCTTTCAGTGGGAATAAACTGCATCTGAATATGGGGAAAATCTTAATGTATGTGAGACAATGGTTCTTGCTTACATTATGAACACAAGGTCACATCCTCAACACTCTAAGGGCCTGAAGACAATACAGCTCTGTTGATAAGATGTCAGAGTTTTGTGCTGAGGAACCCAGATTAGTTTTGCTGTGTTGGCTACCATGCCGTGCAATAGCTGGGACTGCAGTCTTCATGTAATTCAGGGTCTCTGGCAGTCTGGGCAGGTTGTGATGATGTCCAAAAAAGTATAGAAATGCAGTGAAAGAGTACAGCTGGTGTGAGTCTGTTTCTGTGCTGCCGTCAGACATCCTCCTGCAGGGGCATAACCTAATTCTGGCTGCAGACTCGTACAGCTCTGGCCAGCAGTGTTTATAAATAGGAGTGTGATCTACTAAAAAGTTTCTAAACTCAATTATTGCTTTTTATTTCCTGTGCCATTGCAGCAACGATTATTTTATTTTGATTTTACATGCTATCATTCAACACAAACTTTCTTCGTACAAATTTTCTTTAGGGTCCTTTTTCTCTTCTTTTCTCTCCCAGCCTCACATTTTGTGTTTCTATTCTGCATTTGTAGATTCATTTGTAACTGGTAACTGAAAACAGATCATCTTCTTTTTCACCAGTTCTAATATTGAAACTAAATCAGGAAGGAGGAAGGATGAGTTGATATGGTGACAAAAGGGAAGGATAGATTCTGTTGTTCGGAAAAAGTGATGTCTGCCAGCAGTACTACTAAGTAGCTACAGAAAGGGCAGACATCTCACAAATTAGTCTCTTGTTCATGCTTGTGATATCTCACTGTTTTCCTTAACCTTCATGTTTCTGTCTCCCAGCTGAGAGCTGAGAATCCCTCTCTCTTCTCCAGAAACCATGGTTTACAGTCTCCCAGGGTTATATAATATGGGTTAGGGGCTGAGAACACTCTGTGGGTGTATATGAGTATGTGTCTGTGTTTGTGTGGTAAACCCACCCCAAAGCTCAGCTGGAAGCAATTCTTAACAGCAGTCTCAGTATACAAATGTCAGCTATAGTGCCTTCACAACCCCAGGAATTGGAGATACCAGGTCTAGATACCCAGCACTGCCTTCAAGATGCTAATGGGAGCCCTGTGTCACTTCCAGCCTGTGGACATACCAGACAGAAGCTCTGAGCGCTGGGACAGATAGTGCTGAGAGGACACAGCAGGGCCAAAGTCACAGTCCTCCCCAGGGACCATCCCCATCCCCTGCTCCATCCCCCCCTCCAACTTCTGCTGGAGCTTGGGTGGCTGATCTTGCTGTGCATCATGGAGGAAAGCATAGAACAAATGACAAGCATTAATTTTCCCTGTAGGACTGGTAGAATGAGCAAACCTTTTTCTTCTCTACTCTGCGCAATATGTCCACTGAGCAAGTGCCTCTCAGGAATCCATAGACTTTACAACTCACCACAGAACTATGTGGGAATATTAAAGCTTTTTCCATCCACAGTTTTGAAATTCACATTGAAAAATTTTTTATATTAGTGTTCTCATTTCACATACTTTCTGAGAAATGGTGCTCATTTAATCTAAATATGCAATGTGGTTGCATTTATACTAAAAGAGAGCTGTTTATTTAAACCAACTTCATTTTGCACAGATTGCCACAATTGATTTTTTTGTGATGTACTAGTGCCCCAAACTCAAAATCAATGGAGCCAGTGTGAAAAATCTACAGATAGCCAGAACCTATTTGCCTAGCCCTGGCAATTTAACTTTCATCATCACCAGCTATTTCATTGCAGAGTATTTTGATGGAAGTGTTCCCTTGCTCCCACTGTTTTAAGCTTTGCTGGCATTTCATGTAGTGTAACTATTTGCTGAGAGGGCAGGTGGTTAGAGTGTGTGCTTCTGGAGTGATAAAGTGAGAGCTCAACTCCACATCTATTCGCAATTGTTGGTAACCTGGTGTGGTATTAAGAAGGAAAATGAGGCCACACTTGACATAATTTTGCTGCCTGCTCTGTAAAGTGGAGCCTGAAGAAAATTGGCTCTGCAGGCTCTAAAGAAAATAATTAATTCATTGGTGGGCAGTGTGCATACATTTTTACTGGTCCCAACCCTAATGCTTTTTTCCCCCAGTTATAGTTATTGTAACTAAAGGGCTTTATTTGATGAATCTCCCTCAGGAATAGGGAGATGGGAAGAAAAGACACCTGACCAGAAAAGGAGTCAGTTAATGATGGAGTAACAGAAGGGATGTGTGCTGTGGTAGCTGGCCATCAGTGATCTTGTGTGGGCAAGCAAAGCTCAAAGGAAAAAATGCTGGTCAAAATTTCCAAGTTAATTTCCAAGCTGATATTTTGTTTTTATTCCCTGAGAGACACTATGGGAAGTTTGACTTTTCAGCTCAGCCATGACGTACAAAGCTCAATCTTCAGTCTTTTTTGGAGCAGATTCAGATGTTTGGTGCATCACTGAGATGCTCCTAGGATCACCATGGGAAATCAGGTGCTGGTACTTATGCTGAATGGAGATGTCCAGCAACTCTTGGAACAATCTAACCCTATTTTTCTAGTACAAAGTGTTTCTGTCCTCAGGTAGTATGTGACAAAACAAAAAACCTACAATTTAAAGGCCTTGATTTAAGGCCTTGGTTTAATGAATTTCTTTCATGCACCTGCTTCCTTCAGATTATACCCAAATAATGTACTAAACCACACAACAGTTTAGTATTAAAAGGAAGACATCCTTCAAGTTCTGCTGCATGTTATGAGCACAGGACCCCAGGAATGTGCTCTGATAAACACACCTACACAGATCACTTCTAACTTCGGGGTCAGATTTAGCAGCAGAAGTGAGAAACAAAACTATCACATAAAGGGAAAGATAAAGTAAGATACAAACAGCTTATGCACTCTCACATTGCATTTATATCATATAGTTTCTCTAGTTATATTGTCCAATCAGTAATTTGCAGCCTAAAAAATACTTTAAATATATATATAGCGAGTCTAATAATAGTATGACAGCTTTCATTCCTATGCAGTCTCAAACTCATACTAGATACTAGAAGAGATTTTAAATGGAGGCTTTTACTTTTCTGTAGGCAGTTGTGCACACAAACCTACTCAATATCTGCTCCACCTATACATCCTCACTCTCCTGGGGTTCAGTCTTCAGTCTTCTCATGGAAAATGAACTATATTTACCTACAGTCTATGCCTGTTTGTACTTTGGCTCCTGAGGTCTGCTGAAATGAGCTACACTGGGGATTTGTAAAAGGCAGTATGCACCAGCAAATAAACTCCTGGAGTCAAAAAAGGAGTCAAACACCTTGAATATGATTTTTCCTTCTAAATCTTTGTCACATATGACAGCTGACTAACTTTGTCACTTATGGCAGCAGCAAGCTCCTGCCTTCCAGTAGTAATCACCCATCTCAGCCATGAGATGATGGGCACTATGTAAACCTCTGTATTTGGGATTTTTATGTGATTACAGAGGCAGCTGTCTGCATCACAGTGCACCTGATAACTATCCCCTTTGAAAGACTAAGGCACTGAGGGATGTTTGTGGTCTCTACATGATTCTCTGCTTTTAAGGGAGAAAATGTAATGAGTTTTAAGCCTCTCCAAAAATCAAATGCATCAACAACAAAAAACTAATGAGGTGATGAGCTGGATGGCTGATGAGGACAAAGACAACAATAAAAAGCAAAACTATAGCAACTAATTTTAAATAGCTCTAGCCTCACTAATTAAAGGCTCAACCCCCTCAGAAATGTCATGACATTACTTGTTAACATATTTCTTTCTATTCCTTTATCCTGGATTGTTTTCCAAATGAGACATCCTTGTTGTCATAGCTTGCTCGGAGGATGTTGGTAATGTAATAGACATCCTAGAACTAATCTCTGTGTACTTCTGTTTATAATTCTTACAGAGAAAAAGCTATCATTTTCTGCTCACCAACTAACTGGTGTTTGAAAACTTGCCAGAAAAAAAAAGTGCACCAATAATTGCAGATATCGTCACACAAAATGAAAACTGACCCCAATATGAATGGCAGGTTAGCAGGTCCCAAATTATTTCTACATTTTAACAACCATACATGCCAGAAATCTAATAAACTGACAGCACTGGAAAATTTCATCTTAGAAATTGAATACAGAAAAGCTGTTTGCAGGTAGTAAAAAGGAAAACAGCAGGCTTGGACTATACTAAATCCCAGGAAAAAACTAAGTTTAATCTTATTCCTCAGGGATATGTGTTCCCCAGGTCTTGCTGGTCTTGTGTCAGGATCCATCTCTCTTTTTCAAAGGTCTGCAGTCTCTAAGCAATCGGTTTGATGGATCCAGCCTGCTGCTGTTATCTGTCTTCCCTTCCCAACCTTTCCAGACCTCCACAGAGAAATTCAGCCCTTGAATGTTGTCTGACATGGTTAATGCCTCCCTCTCAACACACTTCCCTGGCACACCTGTACAGTTGCTGATATTTCATATATATTCCATGATGTGTCTATCCTTAATCACATTTCCTGACTTGCTTCATCGTGCTCCAACTGGTTTAATTTCTTACTATCGAGGTTGTCACTGGAAGAGTTTTCTGATAAGGGGGGAAAAAAGCCCTAAGCACTCTAGTGCCTTTGAATCCAGCCCTCTGGATTTCACAAAACTAGCCCACCTATGGATTTTAGTCTCTTTTATAAAATTGCTTTCATCCAAAATACTTTAACGTTCTTTAAGAAAGGGTCTTACCCTGTGTTTATATAGTACCACCATCCACAATTTCCCACTTTACTCCTGTGAACAGCAATGTTTTTTTCTCTGTCCATACACCCATCTGAAGAGATGTATTTTATAAACAGTGAGTGCTTTGGAACATTTAAATAAGCTTTTGGGAGTACTTAGAAAGAAATAAGCTGATTTATGTGAAAAGAAAAAGCTGAGGCCAGTGGGGCAGGCTGAACCCTTAAGCTGTCTAGGCTTATTTTATTTAGCTAACCCACAAAATGTCTAGGATATTTAAGTACTTGTAAAAAAATGAGCGTAACATAATCTTAGTTAAGAAGTCAGGAAGAATAAAAACTGCTCTCAGTAGAAAGGATATTGTTTAAGACAAATTTTCAAGCAACAGGGCAGATGGACAAATGTATAAGCGCTCAATTCTGTCAGGTTGCTTAAACCAAGGAGAACTAATCCTAAAATAATTACACAAGATTTATGTATAGAAAAACCAGAAAAGGGAAGCTAAAAAGCGTGGGCTAGAACTGAAGCAGAAAATGGCTTTACAATCCATAGAGATTGTGTGTTTCACCACTGGATTCAGACAGAGCTGAAAACATCAAGTCAGCCTGAGGACACCCAGATTATCTTGACAGAGCTAAACTGTGTGCCTGGCCAGGAGCTGATAGAGAAATGATAACAGCCAGTGGATAGGTCCTGATTTAAAGAAAAGCACTCACAGTTTGTTCAGAGAGCAGATGAGGTGCGGAAATGATATTTGACATCGGTTCAGTGTTTTGACCTCACTAGTCTTTGCTTTTTTAGCATCTCCTGTGCTGGCTGCATTATGTCATACTTGCAGAAGGAAATTTAATAAGCACTACCGGTATTAGTGGATATTTGTCCCTCCCTTATTAGAAAACAGACTCTAGTTTAATGGCAGCCCATGCTTTATGATAAAAGTCTGAAAAAGGCCATCAGCCATTTTCAGTTGCTTACTAACATGACTAACATTAGACAGACTTTTCTGTGGTGTTTTGCCCAGTTTTTTTCCAAATGCCTCTTTGAGGAATAAATGAGCTTGCAGTATTTCTACAGAAATTTCCACTTCCACAGACTAATTACATGAAAATATTTATTAATAACTTGTATTTTCAATTCCTTTCTTAAAAATATCTAAGAAAACCCAAGCAAACAAGGATGACTTCATTATAAACAAGACTCACTTCTAATACAGCTCACAAAAGTCTGTACAATTTTCTTGTTTTCTTAGTGAGACTGATCTTTAAAGTACTGACATATTGGCATTAAATTTGATTTACCATGTTTGAAAATAATTCAGTCGTGGATTTACAGGAGTTGATATTGGGATGTATCTTTTTTTTGTTGCTCCACTCTGACACAAACATGATTTCCTGCCATATTTAACAAGATTAGGTGATCTTTGCTCAGTTTCTCTCCTTCCATTCTTTTTGTGCAATTTAGAAGTTAGAATTTTAAAGAAAAACTGGTGACAGTGGTAGCGTATTTGTGCCATTTTCCAGCAGCCGGAAGAGAGAGAAGACAAACACAGTGATAATAAGCTCATAAGGGTGGCATCACCATGGTAAATTGTCAGAGTAACTCCTCAATAGGGCACAGAACTAAATTTAGAAGACTACACTGCTGGTGAGTCATTGATCACTGCACAAGTAGCATGGTTTTCTGTTTTGAATACATCTACTGTGTTTTGCATGCATGGGAATGCAGGTTGGCAGTGATTGAATTATACAGTTGTACAAGTTATGTCTTAAATTGTCACAGATGAGATGGAGCAAACAGCAATGCATGGTGGATCTGGATATTGGGGTTTAATCAGGAACCCCTGAGATTTAAGCCTTTGCTTTGTTTGATTTCCTCACACACTCATCCTCTCCCCCCCCTCCTGCACTGTGTTCCCCAGGTCTCGGTGTCCCTCCACACTGGGAGGTGGCTGCTGGCCAGGGAAGGACAGGCAGAAAGCCCAGCCAGGTGATGCTGTGCCACTGCTCACAGGTACCAGTCTCACATGTGAGAGGTCTCTGCTCTAGCAGCCAGGGTGTCTGCTCGTCCCCCAGCACTTGTCACCAGGCAGTGATCTCATCTCCAGGGTCTTCTGCAACTTCCAGGATCTTTTTTCCAGTCGTGATCTTCACCGCCTTCTTTTGCAGCCCCCAGATTTCCCCATCTAAATAGTCAATGTGCAGAAGGAAATGCACGGTCAGCTCCTAATTGATGGTTCTGTCTTACATCTTGGTATTAATTGGAGGAATCAGGACATGCCACAGTTATTTAGTCCAAGTACTATCAAAATTTAGTCAGCTCATACCGTTTGCAGCTTGCAGGCTGCACACTCATAGCTCGTGCCTGCTTATGAGTTCAAAAGTTCACTTTCAGATGATCACCCACTCACCCACAGACATACTATTATCTTATACCTGTCAGTGTTCAGTCTGAATTGTCTTCACCTACAATAGTTATTTTTTTAAAAAAATGCAGCTAAATCTTGATGGAAAAATAATTGGGCTTTTTTCTCAGAATAAAGCACCTCAGTGACTCTGGTGCATCTATGCCAGTGACAGCTATTAGGGCTGCTGCCCTAGGATACCAGGTACAAGGGCATGTACTAAAGTTAGCTTGTTATGGCTGCAGTGCAATGACTCTGAACTGGAAAACAGGCTTTTTTTGTTCTCCTACCACACTATACACTGTCCTGAAACAAATTTCAAATTTTTGTGTTTAGATTTAGATGAAATCAATAGTAATTTCAGGTAACATTTGAAAGTCATTCTTTCTTCTGAAATTTGTCATATTAAGCACAGGTCAGACTTTTCTAACAGATTTCCAGGGACCATGGCTATCTTATATGCCTTTTGGAAGAGGACCTGGTAGTGCATTGGCTCCCTGGAAAATCCAGAAGGACTGAGCTCATGCTCAAGTGGGGAAGAACTGGAAAAGACTATGCTTTTTATACTAATTTTTTTTTTTTTTTTTTTCCCTGATATCCTTCTTGTGGGAGACCCAGAGGAAAAAGAAAGAGAAAAAGAGACAATGCTACTTCTGAAAATGCACAGAGTGTGCACAGTGGCAGGGTAGATATCAGTAGGGAGACCACTGCATAAAGTACACATCAAATGCATGAGGAAAGTATACATATATCTCGTACACAGCCAGCAACGAGTTCAAAACTGGCCAGTATATCCATTCCGATGTATTTCAGCTTTGGATGTTAAAAATATTGTGAAAATAAAAGTTGTTTTACCACAGGCATTTTTTCAAAAACTTCTGCATACAGTCACTATTTCAGTGCTGGCTGTATAAAATGATAGAATGAGATTAAAAGAACTAGATTATGCTCTTAGCTCTGCAAACATAAATCTGGAATAGCTCTGCAGAGGTTTGTGGAATTATTTCTGATTTACTGT
Organism: Pycnonotus jocosus; assembly: GCA_013400435.1. Lineage (NCBI taxonomy): Eukaryota > Metazoa > Chordata > Aves > Passeriformes > Pycnonotidae > Pycnonotus > Pycnonotus jocosus. The sequence continues at coordinate 219,739 of VWYP01034995.1, forward strand.
AGTATAGCTGTGAGACAAATTGGCCTAAGGAGTATAGCTGTCTAATATTTTCTTCTGTATACTGCTTTATTGCTTTGCACACAGAGACATAGACAACCTTCTGTTATAGGGTGATTCAGTAGTTCCCCAGGACACTGTGATACCATTATAACCACACAGCCAGCCAGATGCATCAAGCTGACAGCTAAACTGACTCTTCTTTCAATTCCTTGGTGTCAGTTGCCACCCAGTGATTTACATCTGGAAACGAACATAAAGAAAAAATACTTTGTGACAGCCCACCATTTGGATGATGTCTTCATTGATCTAAAATCACCATGGATTGAAGCAGAAATTTAAAATTTGTCAGGGGAGTAGTCTCTGTGTCCAAAATGTCTATTATTCTTACAGAACTGACTTTAATTTGTTATTACCTTGAAAGAAGAGAAAAATAAAAATATGTGGAGGATACCAGGCACATCACAGATGCCAGGGAGCCATGCAGATAAACATTTCAAAAACAAAAGGTCCAACCACGGTGGAGGTCTAATAGAATGGGTGTTTGCTGCAGAGTCTTGCAGAAAAGACCTGGAGAATTGAAACTATGATTCCGAGAGAAGGAGACAACATTCACTCTCTTAGTACTGCTGAGATTCATGTTGTCTGCAGACTGGCACAGGGAGAAGAAGGATCAGGAAATAAAGCAAGGCTTTGAGGTTCCTTTGTCCTATTTTTGTAAAGATTTATAGGGCTCAAATCCTCTAAGAGAAGAATTTGGCTTAGAAAAGTTGGGTGAGGAAGATTTAGGGGTGGTAAGAGTTTCAGCTTCTTCAAAAGGGATGAAAGTTGGCCCAGGAAGTTAGGAGAGGAGAGAGTGGTGTTGTTGAGGGCAGAGCCCAGGTGAAGCAAGAGTGTGTGGAAGGGTGAGGAAAACAAAGCTGAGACAAGCTGGAGAGATCTTGCACTGATTTACGATGATAAAAAGGCTCTTTTAGCAAAGTGTTTGTCTTCAAGTTCTGGCTGCTGCTTGTGTAACCTAAATTCAATTCCCCTCTGACTTCTTTTGAGATGTAACTGCATCTAAACTTGTTTCCATGGTGTCCTACATCTGTATGCTGTGTATATTTTATTGCTGAGGTTTATACCATTCCATTTGTAAAATTACAGGTTGATTAGCATTGATATCAGCATTGCTAATGCAGCAGTGAAAATCAAAACAGCCTCACTGGTACATGGGACTCAACTTGTTTGCCCTACTGGGTCTCACTCAGGCAAACTCAATGAAGCAAAAAAAATTTCTAATTAATGAGTGAGCACTCCGGACAAGATCTGTGCATCCTCTTTCACAGAGTCTCGTTTGATGCCCTGAATTTATCAACACTTCAGAACACAGAGTTGGCAAATGCTGCTTGCTCTATGTTCCCAAAAGCGTGATGTAAAACTCTTCTCACTACACAGAGTTTAGCATATATGGAAATTTTCACTAAAATGGAGTAAAAGGGTTGATCTGGAAAGGCATGCAGCCATGTACAGAAGCAGGTCAAGTTGTAATACTGCCTATAAATCTTATATTTGAAAAAATGGAAGCACTCAGGCACTGTGTAATTGTAAGTTCATGTGGAAAAAAACAAAGGTTCAAAGGAGAAGGAAGAGTTGCTTGCCCCAAAACCATGGAATGTTGCTGTTTTGACAACGTCTTTGGATGAATTTGTCAAAGTTTGTAGGGAGAGAAAATGTTTTTAAAAGTGGGAAATCAGACAGACTTTCAGACATGTAAGCCCTTGTTTATATATGACATGGAAACAGAAAACTGTAAACATAGACTGAGAACAACTACTCTGAACAAAACTATGAACTTTTATAGAGTAATGTGATAAAATGGTTGTGGCCAATGTGAAGAAGAAAAGATGTTAATTTATTACTTATCAAAAATGGTGCTATGTGAGAAAAATAGATTAGGTTTCTACAAAAGCCATGATTTCTAATATTTAGTAATTTTCATTTCCAAAACCATCTTTTGGAAGCACTTTGTAAACAGGAGAGATGTCTCCCTTGGTGTTGAGAGCAGGAGGTTGGTACCCAAGGATCCATATGGTGAGAAACACTTTCCTTCTGGTTAACTGGGTATTTTAATCCTTGATCTGTTGTCTATGTGTTCTTTTTGGTGTGCAGTGGCATCTTCACTTCAGCTACATGGTTCACATGTGGGCATCTGGTGCACTGGACCTTCCTACAAATGGAGGAGCTAGAGATTTTCATGGTACTACTACAGGAACATTAATTCTAAGATGTAGTAGTATAGTGGCAGGTTGTATGCTGGTTTATTCATGCTGGTCATAAAGAGAAGCATGTTCTAATGATGATTTTAGGTAGGTGGGAGACATGTCTGAAGATTTTTTCCTATAAATTTGTAAACAACATTATCCATTTCTAGCAGGCCTACCTTTTTCACACCTTTTAGTTGCAAGGGGTGGACTGGTATTTCCCACATCACTTTTCTTTCTTTCTTTCTTTTCCTTTAAAGAGTCAGAGAGGAACCAAACATTGAGTAGAGCCATGCCCAGTTGGCTCTATCTAGAGAGAGATAAGTCACTCCTGAAGACACCACTGCCTTGAAGCTCTGCTTCCCTAAGTTGCTTGTACCACAGCTGTTCTGTTCCATTTGGGTGAGCTGTTGAGATACAGTGAAGAAACTCTTCCTTTTTATAGAAAAAAAATCTTTAGACATCTCTCCCACCTACCTGAAATCATGCTCATGTTTTCAAAATGGCACGGAATTACAATTCTGCTGAAAAACCTAACATTGCATTATTATTACCAATAAAATATTTTTTCCCCTGAGGAATAAGCTAAGAGAAAATAAGATGATACAGCACAAGAAAACATTCAAGAAGCATACAACTGAGTACTGCTTAAGATTCAGGGTCATGTCCTGCCCTCAGGTTTAGCAGATTACAAAGCTTGTGGAAAACATCATACAAATATATATACTTATCTCAGGCCATAAATTTGCCTTCAATTTGGACATATTTATTTTTCCTGCAGCCTGACTGTCTACCCCTTTGAAGTCCTATGTAAATTCCAGATCTGCCCTGCTGCTATTTGCCAGTACAGAAGTGCATGAAATTGGGAAGATATTTTGTTTAGCTGAAGATTCTTCCTTTTCTGGAAAATCATCCAGAGGTCTAAGGCAAGTCAACCACTGGGCAAGATTTTGCATACTCTTTTGGAAGCATGAAACAGAAGAAAGAATGATTGGAGGGGTCTCTTGTCTAACAGTCAGGGGCTATAACTAACTTATAAAGATATCTGGTAAATTTTCAAAGAGCTTAGGCAAATTATGGGTCAACTCTCTCATTTTTATAAATTACTTCTGAGGCTGAATGTCAGTAGTATGAAATAGTTTTAGTGTTTCTCCTTGTATCTGAGTGTACACTTGGAACCAGCCTAAAGCTACAAGATGTGGTATCTGGAGCAGCACCAGAGACTGCCTATGTTACCTTCTTCCGATCCCCTTGCCCAAACTATGCTTGACAAAGAATGACATCATTGAATCAGCACGGTGAAAGAATTGCATGAAAGTAAGAAGAAAAATGGAGGATTCCTTTTTAGAAGTCATGGACATTCATAAACATCAGGAATAGACAGAGGATATGTGGGAATCAATTCAGCAGAAGTTTCATTTTCATCTTCTTGTAGGTGTTTTTGGACCGTAGGAGGAATATGTAATAATGGTTTTATAATCAGAAGAAATTTGGCTGTAGGATGACACACTGATAGAGCAATTTGTTTCTGGTTTTACTCAGATTATTCACTAGTGTAAGCAATATGTTTGCATGAACAGTGGAAATAGAAATCTTATTTTCCCCATTTTTAGTCAAGGACAACTAAATGTATACAAAGTATAGTGTCAAAAATAGCTTTGCTTTTAAAATAGTTACTATTCCTGTTTCACTTGTCAGCCTGGACATTTGTGAGAAAACTCAGAAAGGGCAGAGCATGATGTGGATTCTTGGGGGTTGTGTGAAAGTGAGGAATGACTTAGCAGAGAGGTTGTTTCCAGAGTGTTGGTCTGCAGGAAAATGTAAGAAGATACAGTGTGTGAGAGTGTTTTCTAGAGATACAGGTTTTGGAACAAACAAGGGATGGGAAATCATATTACTCTCTACATGCTCTGAATCAATTACCTTTTTGGGTATACTGTCTTTGAGCTCCAGCCCAGAAAGGGTTAGTCTGGAACATCATCCTTTCAGTGGGAATTTTTTGCTCCTTCCAACATGAATGAGTCACCATTGCCTGGCTAACAGGCAATGACATTTGTTGATAGGAATGTCACACAGTGCATGTAGAATGAGAGGCGTTGCAAATGAAATGATGTCAAGCAGAGATCTCACCAGAAGCAAAGAGTCTTAGAAGGTAGGTGAGCCTACAAGGGTCCTTTGTAGCTGAAAGAGGTACAGGCAAACACAGAACTTGTCTTACTCAACTAACTCAATATCTGGATCACCCTCTGAAGATGCCTCTACTGGCTCCATAAATATCCCAGGGAGACTCCTAAATTAGGCCCCTGAACTCCCTAAATGTCTGTATGATCAATTGAACCATCTCTATGACTTCAGGTAAACTTTGCATCTGTTTCTAGTACAGAGCTTTTGTTTAACCTCATACATATAATAATAACCTTCTAAGTAAAACTTCAGAAACATTTTTTGAGGATCCATCTTCTCTTTGCATCCTCTGCTCAGTTCAGAATATTTGGAGATAGCTTTCTTTAAGCCTTTTTTTAACTTAGGGAAATGATATTAGCTTTCGATAAAATTGAAATAACTCTGTCATCCTCTATCAATCGAGGTAAGTTTCTCAATGAAGAGATTGGTTTTGTTTTATGGCAGCTGGGCACAGGCTGAGAATAATTCAGAGGCATTTCAGAGAGTTCTGACTAACCACATGAAGTGACACTGTTTTTAGATGTCTTTTGATTTCCTCCTGGTCTTCCCATCTTCTTCTGGTGTTTGGACATTATTTTCCATTTTTGTAACTCACTGGACATTTATCTCATTGCACTTCTGCTGAAGTCAATCCAGGAACATTATGGCTCTGCAGAAAAACATAAATGACCCACAATCCACCCAAAAGTATTTCTTTATGCAAAATGTGTCCTTCCTTACCTAGTCACTTGATGACTAGTAAAAAATTGTAAAATTTATTTATGACAAATTGAATAAGGCTCAACTACAAAAAGGTGGAAAGGTCAATCCAAAGCACATTATGATGTCTCATTTTAATAAGAGTCTTCCTTAACTGAAGTTTTTTAAATTCTGATCACAGTTTAGTCATCTTATTTTCTTGCTTCAATTGGCGATGATACCTATATTTATATTTTTACCACAGTCAAAATGCTCAAATGTAGTAATTATTTGGGGGTATGGGCTTTTTATATCTTGTACATTCCTCAGCATTGTGAAAAGGTTCAACTTCTAAAACTTATTGCAGCACACTTTTTTTTTCCAAAAAGTGTGGTATGATTATATAGTCATAGTATTTAATGTTCTTTTGTTCCTACCTCAGCTAGAGTAATTATTTTTAATATGAAGTGATCTGGTGACAATATTATTTAACATAGTAATTCAGCTTTCCTTAGGGATGGAAGAATATGATTCTTTGTTTGTTATAAACAATTACATTTCAAATTCATAATATTCAGTTTCAAGTAAGAGTAATTTACAGAACGGTATAATGTGGAAGAGTGAGTAATCACGCCTATCTTTCATGTGAACACTTGAAGTGACACTGATTGCAGTGGCATTCTGTATCCCATCTTCCCTAAATAAAATGAAACAAGCTACATTTCACTGTGATTCATAGGGGTTTGGGGACTTGGATGCCTATCTCAAACTCACACACCTTGCTAGGGTTGTCATCATGGTGCTTTACGGGGGAATTGAATACTTTGGTGAACTAAACCTCTCTTACATGCTTGTTTCTTTCTATTGACTGTAAATAAAGCTTTGAACAGCTTCATTCCTACATGGGAATCTCTGCTGCCTACCTGAATTTGGATTGACTTAAACATGCAGAAAATGTATCTTTTTCCTTTAAGGTATTTTGCAATTGTACAAAGTAAAACTTCTATGTTAAATGCTGTTTTGAGGATATAGAGTATTTCTATTAAAAAAGCCAAAGGCTAATCAGAGGAAATATTATCAGTATGGGAAGTATGCAAAATAGCTTTAAAAACCTCTTATACTAAAATGGAGACTATTCACCATCCACTTCTTAGTTTGTAGATCAAAGAATGAAAGGACACTTTTTAACTGCAAACCGTCTTCCATAGCTTAATTCAGGAATGATCTCTATTTAAAGCCATTAGAGGATTGGACTCTATTATAGAATAGTAGAATAGCAAAGGCCTTCTAGGCCACTGTTTTCATGAAGCAGCAAGAAAGCTGGATCTTCATAAAGCCTAGATGGCAGTCTAGATTCATAAGATGTTTTTGAATTTTCAACAGGATTGACAAAGATGGGAATTTCCCTAACTTTCTGTTTGATTAAGATTTTCCATATCACATTTACTGCCATTGCTCCCAATGCTTTCAACTGTCTTTCCTTGTCTTTTTCCAGAAAATTATTTTCTAGATCCCTTGAAAGGAGAGGGGCATGGCATAGGCAGCACTGTACACAACAATCTCACTAACTGCTTTCTTTAAATATATTAATTTTGTGGTATCCTTTATGTGACAGAGCAGGCCCCAAGCAGGGATTTACTGCTGAAGTTTCTCCTTGGCCCTTTAATTACACAGAGTGAATGCACTCCATGAGTTTATCCCCAGAGTATGGGTTCCTCTGCAGGTCCATCACCGCTTTCAGTGAAGTCAATAGGATGCTTACATACTGCAAGGCTTATAGCCATCATTCTGATATCTTGTAAGCCAGCATAAATCAGATTGAATTCTAGTTTACTATTGCCTGGTGATCATTACCAGGGTAACAAGAAAAGGGAAAAAAGGAAAAAAAAATCCTCAAAAGAGGAATTATTAGAAATCTGCCCTCTGTAATGCCATTCAAAGGGTTCAGTTATTTAAGAAAAGTTGCCTGGATAAAAATAGATTCCTCATTGATAGTCAGGCCATTGAGACTCCATAAAAGGAGACACTATTGAAAAAGTTCCTGCAAGCTGGCTTTGTTTGGTATCTGACTGAATTGTGGGAGCCCTGAAGCTACCAGCAGCTTCCTGCCTGCCCCTCCTGGAAATCCTTTAGATAGTACAAGCAATAAACACTACCCAGTGGGAAACTGCAGAGTAATGTTTTACACTGATTACATGCTAACAGCAGGGAGAAGCTTGATGTGGACTTTCAGAAGTCAAATATATGAGCTGAATACCCTTTTCTTATAACGAGTAACTTATCAAATCTAGGACATTAGATAAAGAGGGCTTAAAATTACATTCACACTCCCCTTAAGCCAATGACAGTATTCCTGATTCTCCAGTAAGTTAAACTATGTCCATTAAGGTTAACTGAAAAAAAAAAAAAGAACAATGGGATTTGTATTTAAAATTTCATATGTTTGCCAGGCAGTACAACTGATTGAAATTCTTTTTTTTTTCTTCTTGTTGAACAAAATAATTGTCATACATATATTTTAGAATATATATTTTCTAAATTATTTTTAAAAAACCCAAACCCATGGAAACAAAATAAACACAGGTAAGCCAAGGTGAATTTATAACACACTTGACAAGGAAAAAAGGTGAATTGAATTCTAATTGTGGTTTCTCCCTATAGCTGTGGGCATCGTCAAAAGAGGAGATGTTTGTGCTCCACAGGGAATAGAAAGTTTCAGAGAGCATTAATAATGTCATGTTATATTTATATGAATGAAAAGTTCAAGTTTTGGTAACTTAGTATTTTTAAGAATCAATATGAATAAACTTTATATTGAGGCTATCACATTTTCAGTGATATTGTTCATTACCTTATATTGCATTTAGTAACAGTAATGGTATCTCAGCTGCATTTCTGTATGGAAATCTCCTAGTGGACCTTTTTGTGAGTTTGGCAGGTTTGGGGATGTTTTTTTCCAAGTTTCTGGTGTGCTTTTCATCGATGCTCTTTTATAGCTTTCTCTCTGCTTTGGACACTGCGTGCCTTTCCACTGCTTTTCCATTTAATAGTTCTAGCTCCAATTCTTCTGCCAAGTCTCTTAGAAGGAAAGAGGCCGGGTTTAATTTTCCTGGTGAAGGAATCATCTTGAACCCTGGCAAAACCCTGCAAAGCTAAGCTATGGGGGAAGCTGCAGTGTTCCCACTGCTACAGGAAGAACCTTTGATGGATGTTTCAGGACAGGCTGCCCTTAGGAGCTATTCTTACACACAAGCATCAAGTGCAAGAGACTGAGAAAGTATTTGAAAAGAAAGAATAAGCTATTGAAAACCACTACAACAATGCTTCATAAGATCTGATGAGTACTCTCTTCAGTCCTTATTTAGTGCTGTGTTGCTAACAAAATTATGTGTGAAGTCAGCAGCTCCCCTCCTCCCCTTCATATTGCTGTGGGCTGCTGAAACACAGTAATTCAGCAGCTCCATCATCTGGTTGTATAAAGTTGTGGTCAAGCTATTTAAAATGGGTGCACTTCTGATGCCAAGACCAGAGGGTATCAGCTGAACCAGCTGAGGCATTTTCACACACCTCTGAGGATGGCTGTTCCACAATGTTCATAGATTCCAGGTTTTAGAGGGACTTGGACAAACTTGAGGAGAGAGTCTGTAAGAACCTCATGATGTTCAATGAACCCAAGTGCAAGTTGCAGCACTTGATTTGGGGTTTTCCCAGACAGGAGTACAGATGAGAAGCCATTAAGACTAGCCCTGCTGAAATGGAATCCATATGGATGAAAAGCAGGAGAGGGCTCAGTGGGGCTGGGCAGGAAGGAGCTGGTGACAGAAAGAGTGGAGGAAGGAGTGTCAAGGACCTGGGAGCAGGTAGGAGAGGGGATGAGGGAACTGGGTGGTACTCTGTCCTGCTGGGCTGGAAACCCTCTGGCCAAGGAGCTGGCATTTCTACCCCTGCCCTTGTCCAGCTGAGCCTCCACTCTTGCTCAGGCTGCACTACCACAGCCCTGCCTGCTTTGCCCTGCATTGTCCATTGTGACCTGACCCCTCTGCTGTCACTGGGGATGGAATCCCAGCAAAGATCTCCTCACCTCTCTCCCTTCTCGTACCTTTACTTCTTTTTACTATTCCCTTTTTTTCTCCCCGCTTTTGTCTGCTCCATTCTCCCATTTCCTTTCTTCCCCCTTTTTCAAGGCCTGGTTGCCAGAAACTCTTGGGAAGCAGTCCTGAAGGGTAGAGTACTCCAGGAAGGCTAGGCATTCTTCAGGAAGGAAGTTGGTTTTCTGGGTAGAAAATGCCTTCATGGCCAGGCTCAGAGAGTGGTGGTGAATGGAGTTACTTTCAGCTGGCACTGTGTCACCAGTGGTGTTCCTCCAAGGGTTCAGTGCCGTGGCCAGCCTTGTTTACTCCCTCACCAGCAAGATCAGGGAGAGAACTGGAAGTGTAAAAGTGAGAAAAGTCTTGGGAAAGGATAAAGACGAGGATAGAGGAAAAAATGTGCAAACAAGCAAAGCAAAGCGAGGAATCCATTCACCTCTCACTATGGGCAGGCAAGTGTTCAGCCATCTCCAGGGGAGCAGGTTCCCATCACATGTAAGGGTTACTTGGGAAGACAAACACCATCACTCCAAATTTTCTCCTCTCCCTTCTTCTTCCTCCCACTTTATATTCTGAGCATGGTGTGGAATTCCAGCATGGTATTCCAACATGGTCTGGAATATCCCTTGGATTTGATTGTTTCACCTGTCCTGGCTGTGTCTCCTCCTATGCACCCCCAACTCCCTCACCAGCATGGCAAGTACAAAAAGCAGGAAAGGTCTTGGCTCTGTGTGAGCCCTGCTCAGCAATAACAAAAAATGTCTGTATCATCAACCCTATGTTCAGCACAAATCCTAAACACAGACATATCTGCCACGGTGAAGACAATTGGTTCCATCCCAACAAAAACCAGCACAAGTTGCAACTAAAATATCTTCTTCAGGATACCACAAAGGGTGGGGTTTTTTTAGATTAGAAATAGCAGTCCTTGCAAATCCTGCAGTTTGTGACTCTTTGGCATGTTTAGTTCCGACCTTTTCTATGATATTCCACACTGCAGAAAATAAAAAAGATTGATGAGAAACTGACTGAATGGCACAACAGGTTCCCAACAGTGAACCATTATCTCTAAATCAAGGTTTTCCCTCTCTCCAACAAATATTTAAATAGGAAACAATCTGTGAAAATTGTTACTAACCTTCTTCTCTGTCAACACAGAGTGCTGAAGCAGACCTTACATTGGCACCTTTACTTGCTATGAAGGTAAAGAAACTGGGGCATGAGTCTCATGTAGAGTGATTGGAAGTGAAGCTGCTGCTTAGGAGGTAAATGACCTCAGTAAGGAGTTCAAAACAAATGCAAAAAGAGGCTCCGTTCTAGTAGCAATGATAAAGGAGGAAAATGAAATATCAAGAAATCTTGAAATAAACAAAGATCAAGAATTATTATTTTAGAATTAAAATGGCTTTGCTGCTTATCTTTCTGTACAACAAATGCCAAGAATTCTCATTATTCTGTTTCTTTTGGAGTCAAGGGCAGCAGAATCAATATCTTCTTTTCAGTACGATCCTTGGCAATAATTTAAATATAATTGCATTTTTAATGGAGTTTTTATTGCATTTTTTATTTTGTTTTTAGATACTTTTCCTTTCTAAGAAAAGGAAGAAGTAGTAAAGTAACTAGTAAAGTCACTCAAGTTTATCCTTTTAAATTACTTTTACAGACACCAATGGAAAAAGTCTTTATACTCTTTTCCCCTAATATACAGTAATAAAAAAAAAATCACTCTTCTTTTATTTTTAATTGTCATTTTTTAGGAACTACTGAGACTGTGTCAGTTCTGATTATGGATAATTATGGAGCTGTCACAGACATTTAAGGATAAATCAACAATGGCCTGAGCAAAATATATGCAAGAGAAGTTCCTTTTCATTTGTGTTAGCTTCATTTTGTCATCATTGGAGAAGATACAAAAATGGTAGAGGAAAAGTCATTCCTACTTTTCAAACTAGCTCCTAGTTTGAAGGATATTGACCATCTAAAATATTGAGTGTCTGTGTGGTCAAAGAAGCATTTGAACAAATCAGCCAATAGACCTTGGCACAGGCACTTCAGACAGGATGGCTGACCTGTTCCCTGGAGGTGCTAACTGCCCCCGAGCACCTGGGCAGGGTGGGCGGAGACATTCTGTGACAGAGAGGTGACAGAGATTATGGAGGATGAAATCCACCCTGAGTCGTTCAGTACAACCAGGTTTTCCAAACTGCAGAAGGACTCTCCTTATTTTATTTGTTGCTTCATATTGGATAAGTTAAATCAATGTCAAGGACTTGGTTTTTAATTCAAATATTTCTTTATTTGCTGACATCTGTTATTATCTCTAGCTAGTTATTAAAAATAAATTAGCAAACAAGATCTTCAGCTTTCCTTATCTGACAAAGGGCAGAACATTTCTAATGAATCAATCTTCATCATCCACTTTATTTAGCAACACACTGGCACAAGACATTGACATTCTCTGTTTCAGACTGAAGTCTCTCATCACCTGTGTAAAAGGAAGAGTAAGGTATTTTTCCTTTTCAACTTTGACAGTTTAAATTAAACTGTGTCTCTGGGTTTCCCACAGACAAGGTTCTTTTAAGACAGAAGATAAGAGCCAGTATTTGAAAAACATTAATTATAGGTTCAGATGATAAAAACTGGCTGGAGTAGGCTAATTTTTACAAAAGACCTTATCCTGTTATGTTCTTGGGAAAAGGAAAAAAAAAAAAAAAAGAAAAAAGAAAAAACCAAAAAGCCTCCAACGCCCCAGACTGAAAGAATCACGTGCAATGCATACAGAAAACTATCCTCTCACCTTTGCTTGAAGCTCATTTTATTAGCAAATTTGAAATGACAAAAATTACTCTACTCCTGCTTAGATGAACATCTAATTTTTTTTTCTTATGTGTAATAATCATCAAGTCCAACTTCCTGACCACTTCAGAGCTGACCAAAAATCAAAGCGTGTTACTAAGGGTACTGTCCATATGCCTCTTAAACACTGATAGGCTTAGGACTTTCAGAGTAAGAGTTTGCTTCCTGTGCATACTGGAATAGATTAGGATAAAAGTAAACAAAACTGCAAGAAAAGAAAAATTTTATTGGGCTTTTATTCTTCATGTCCAATTTTTTTGTCAAACAGCTCATTCTGGATAATTCCTTTCCTACTGCAATGCTGTATAACCTTGTCCATGGATTCGTGCCTACAGATGTTGCCTCTATATAATAGAGTGTCAGATATGATAAATGTCAAGGCTGTTCTTTCACTTGAGAAGAACGCTGTAAGCCACTCAATTTCCCCTGTGTTTCTCTGTTGAGCACCATTTTAGTGTAATCCTGTTTAAAACATGCATGAAATATAGTACAGATAAACAGAGATTTGGGACTGAACAACATAAATTATTAAAAGCACTGAAAATCTCTGCATGCATCCAATCTCAAAAGTATCATTTAAGTAAAGGAGAAATCCATAACATTTCTCAGAAAAAATGAATTGTACAGGAAGTGTTTCACAGGAAGTGAAAAAAGAATTGTACAGTAATTGTACAATTACTCTCTCCTGATATATAAAGAACAGGTGAATTCCAGAAAGGTTAGAAAGCAAGACATTTGAAACTGGTTTTTTTTTTCCTAGAACAATCAATACAAGAAAATAATCTTCTCTGCCTTCCTCTTGATGTATATGGGTTAGTGCATTTTAGAAAAGGACAAAATATACACACAGATAATAAAAAATGAAATTTCACAGTCAAAAGCCTGGATTGTGTGCCCTTAGCACACAGAGTCAACACTGGATATCAATTTGAAAATTAGCTGGAGGAAAGCTGCTGTATAACTGGCTGTTTAGGGGATTCAGGAGTAGAGTGGAAATTGTAATAATTTGCTGCCATTCTGGCCCAGGATAGCAATTTTAAGGCACAAGGTGAAATGTGGTAGCCCAAAGGGAGACGCACTGCTGACAAGGAGTCAGAGATACACGTGAATTGATGGCACTCCATTCAAAGAGGCAAGCCTTACTTTTGCAGAGATTTTTCAAAGCCTAGATCTTCCATATCCTGATCTTTTCATAGAGGTCCAGAGTCACTTTTGAAATGCTTGTCAGACTCAGCAGGGTTTCCTCTGATTCACACTGGTACGAGCAAAATGCAAACAGACCAAGGACTGTCATCAGATGTTTTTTACACAAATGACTCTGGCAGATTTCAGAGGTAACTCAGGTTCCCACAGCTCCTCATTGCTTTTGTCTGTAGGAACCTACCTGACAGCTGAGCTTTCAAAGCAGATTACCAGAGCACCTGAGCCTTGGGACCCAGTGAAATTTCCAGACTTATTTCACAAGGTGTGATAGTCTCACTCCAAATGTAACGAACTAAAAAAGAGAAAGAAACCACAACCCTCCCCACCCCCAAACAAAACCGAAACCCACCCCTAATTAATAATTATAATAAGACATCCTATGCTGGTATAGCTTATACCTGGAAAACACTGTTCATAAACCCAGTTCTTTAAAATCCACACAGTATTATTCACAAATTTATGGGATGAAAATGCTGACTTAGAGAATCTGCACATTGTATGCTGGACAGGTATACTGCTTTTATTACTCTTCTTCTCTCTAGTTTAAAGTAGATTTTAGGAACTTTAGGAGCAAGTACACAATAAATTGTAGTGGTCATGCAAAGATTATTAGGATCCAGATATGTTTTGATTATTACTCATGACCAGTTAAAGTGGTTAGTAAATTTCCCTTAAAGGAAATACTTTCTTTCTGGAGGAAAAGAGAATTTGGAGAAACTTGAATGACTATGGTAGTATCAGGTTTTGATGGTATTCTTGTTGTTTTATGGGTTTCTTTTGTTTCCAGAGAAAGTACTTGGAGACAGTGGTGTGAATGTTGAATTTATACTGATTGCTGTTTTGGAAATTTATCAGATTTTTCTTTTCCTTTTTTTACCCCTTGACATTTAGAAGAAGCTAAGCCAGTACAAGTCTTGGTTTCAATGTGGTGAATTTCACAGCTTCTTAAGTGCTTCCCTCTTCTCCTTGAGACATCTGTGTGTTTTCCAGAGAAAGGGAAAGCTTGGCTTTTTTTCTTCCTTCATTCATACATAGAGGTGTTTGTGAAAGACTTGGTTAATGAGAGCTGCAATGTGAAAATGTTCTCTGCAATGTTGTTCTTGGGCATATGTTTCTACTCAATGAGAAAAAAAGAGGAAAAAAGGAATAAAAGAGACTACAATGAAGAAAACAAGTACTAGCAAAATTGAGATGTTTCCAGATGTTTCCAAAATTAAAATATTGTTACTTGTTCAACATGGGCAATGATTGCACTGAAAAAGACTAAGCTGTTCCTTGCTCAGATTAGTCTAAAATTACTATGAACACATCTAAAGTAAGCTTTCATCCTTACCCAAGGATATTATATGCAATTATGTTATTTGACTGAATTATGGACTTTAAATCTGTGGGGTTTATTCACAAAACTACTTTAATGGGTATAAAAAGAGATGGAACTTGCAATGTTATTATGAAGCTATTTTAGAAAATATGAATTAGTGAATTTTGCTCATGCCAAGATTTTATTTTACTGACTCACTTCTATACTGCCACAGAATATAGTGACATTTCAAAGAGTAGGAAAAATAAAAAAGGTTTGGCTGAATTAGGCAGAAATCTTTGAAAATATGTAATTCATAGTTCAGAATTGTGAAATAAACAATGCTTCAAAAACTTACATATATCCTCTCACATATATATTTCATATAAAAATTAATTTTCTTGTTAAAAACCTATGTTCAGCATCTCTTGCCCAGACATTCATGTGAGTAGAAAGTGTTGAAATTGGACCCATCTTTTGTTTTCATGTTTTTAACTTTTATTGGTATTAAATGTTGTGATTCAGAACATGTTCTTTTCAAACTGGAACTTTGTGTAACTTTTTATAGTTCATGCCAAATTTTGGCTATGGATGCTGTAATTTGATATACTCTAAGCACAAACACTGGTGTTTCCATTGTACTTTCAGTAATTCTGTAGAGGAAAAATATTCAGGCAAAGAAAAAAAAGGAACTACTGTCTAAAAATTGTTTTGAAAAATGTATTGGTAATTGAACAGACATCTTGTGCACATTTATTTAATTTAACAGTGTTCTATGAGTCTGTAATCTGCATGAATCTTTAGAATAGATCCCACTTTTTCTGTCCTTTAAGAACCTCCTTATAAGATTACCAAATTCTATTGAATTTTGAATTTTGTTTCCAAAAATTCTGGCCAGTTTTTCTCCCATCTGGAAATGCGAACAGCACATCAGTATGAATTTAGCATATATATGTTACTCATATTAATATATTCTTTGTATTATAGGATTTTACAATTGAGAACTAGTTTTCAAAATGTTTGGCAAACTTTGACTGTTTCCATTACAACTTAGGGGCAGATGTGTCATTAATGATACAAGTTTGAATGCTCTGTCTGTGGTGGGCTGACCCCAGCTGTCAACTCAGACCCCATTCAGTCACTCTCACTCCTTCCCAAGCAGGCTGAGAGAGACATCTGTAAGGATAAAAGTGAGAAAAAACTCTTGGGTTGAGATAAACACTCTAGTAAGCAAAGGGGAGGGGTGGTGGGGGGAGGAAGAAAAGAAAAGAAGTTGTGCTAAAAACTATCCATAACCAACATCAAAGCAATGCCCTGACAGTCCCCAGGCAGGGGTTATTCCCTCTCCATTTTATTGCTGAGCACATTATGAGGGGTAGGGAGCATCCCTTTGGTCAGTTGGGGTCAGCTCTGCTGACTGACCGAATCTCTCTGACGCTGACTGTCAATCTCTTGCCCTCCTCATCCTCCTCTCTGGGGCAGCAGGGTGGGAAATAGGGATGGCCTTGACACTAAATAGCTAAAACACGGATGTGCTATCAGCACTTTCTTGGTCACCAGTCAAAAACCATACAGCTCTGAAGAAAGTTGACTCCATCTCAGCCAGACTCTGTGTGGTGTGGATTTAGAGAACATGTTTCAGGCATTTACATGATTGCAGACCCAATTATTTAGCAAAATTAATGATTATTTATTTCATCAATAGTTTCTAATTCTCTTTGTTTGCAATGGCCTGAGCATGTACCTGGCTTAGTTAATATGCCATCTTTTAAAATGTTTTCTGCTCTCTCATTAATTCTAACAGGAGTCAGAACAGACCTGACCATCATCAGTGTCCTCTACAAAAAACAGAGGCCAAGAAAGCTGTCATTCAAAAAAATGGGTGGAAGGAGAAGTCAAGAGTCATCTCTTGAATAATTTGATCTCCTTCTCTACTTGTGAGGAAGAAGCAGTGACACCAAGTCCTGTCAAGTAGTCTTAAGAGCTGAAGAAGATGGGTCAAACTCCTCTTTTCCCATTAAAACAGAATTATTTTGAAGCCCCAGATGCTAAGACCAGGAGTGAAAACAGCAGGGTAGCATAGTGCTTAGGGTGATCACCTGAAGAAAAAAGCTTGGTCTACATAATTCAGTGTTAACTGTCTGCTGATTGAAAAATAGAACTAGTATTATTTATTGACATACTAATTTTTTTTGATCTTTTCAATTTTTTTAAACTTATGTTTTCTACTGTCTTTTTGACCCTTCAGTTTTCTTCTAGTCTTTAAAGGAATCTAAAATCACTCATTGTGACTCTGTTCTTTGGATTCAAGGACTTATATGAAATGCATAGCATAAAATTGAATTAGTAGATTAACTGATTGTAATAAAAGATTTGCAATTACAGAGTCTGACCTTTGTAACACAGCCCATAAAATTTTGCATTAATTCCTTCTGGAACTGGAGCACATCTTTTAGATAAACATTCAGGCAGCCTCAATTTTAAGAGCAGTCAGTGAAGAAGATTTTACCACAGCTTTTCTTCTCAGGTTAAAATTTACATTTTACTTCTTATAACTCTGTCAGTTTCAAGTTTAATAATGACATTGTGATACTCCATACCTGTCAATCTCTGCATTTTTCTTTATTATGGTCAGTAGAAGAATGTATTTATAAGAAGTCTATTTTGTAATGCAAATGGACAATATGCTCTACAAGAAGACACTGAATTCCAGCATTTGCTCTGATCCTCTCCTTGTGCCTCTCAAAATGTCACTAGCTCGCAACTTATCACATCAATTACTTCAGGACTGGAACTTTCCTTGCTTAGGGCTCCATTACACACACACAGACACTGCCAAGCCCATCATGGAGAAATGCTGTAAGCAGACAGGAGGAACTATTTCCTGCTGGCAGATTGCTACCACCTTCCCCAAGGATGCAGGCTGAGCCATGGAGCTTTGACATGGGAGTGCCATAGACTGGGCACCTGCAGTAAATGAGTAAACTGTTTATTGGGTGTTTCTCTTCCATGTTTGAGCTTATAAACTTACACCTGGAAAACTGTAATGTGAATTGGATCTCAATCTTTCACTGCAGAAGAGCAATGTTTATTTCCAAAACAGATTCATATGTTATTTTGGTAGCATATGGTCTTGTTTTACGATGTATGCTGGCATTTCTTGGGATGGAAAATGCAACACAAACACGACTGATCAGGAAAATTGTTCATCAAGGAGAGAAACTAGAAGAAGGAAAAATTGGTGTATTTAGATCATTGTATGAACTTGCTAGGTATTTACTGAACAGCACAGTCCTTTTCTTAGTTTAGGTGGCCAGTGTCAAGTTCTCAGGTTTTCAGTATTTGATATTCTTCCCTAAAACCTACCTTGTAGGTTTTCTTCTTTACTTTTTTAGTTAGTTCTGGAAAGAAAGATAATATGAATTACTTTTTTTCAGCTGACCCTTTTTTCTATTACACGTAGTGGAAGAAGAAGTGTCAAAGAATGATTATGTCAAACTTTAGTAAGAATCTCCGTGAGGGCTTTTGTTACCATTGGGAATCTTTTATATCAAAAGAAAAAAAAGATTCAGTAAGTTAAGAATCCACCTTTCTAATACTAGCCCAGACTTTTGGCTGGTTGGGAAAACGCTGGACTATGTCTGTCCCTGCTAGATAGACATCTATTTCATATGGAACAGTTAAAATTGTGCTCCCTGGGACACATCAATCACCAGTCATTCAGATCATATCATGCATCTTTCAGCAAGTCGTATAATGGAAAATTCCATAGAATTGATGAAAGCTAAGCCAAAAATCTACTTTAAGTAAGTGCTTCGGTTGCCAGGAGTTTATATTCCTAAACTATTTCTAAAAACACAATTATATTCCTTAACATTTAATCAAAGAAGTTATTAATATCTTTTACATTTGAAACTCAGTTTTATCAAAAATATTTTTTAGGTATATGCTGTTCAATATCAAATGTGTCAAGCAAATGCTGGTTGTGTTCAATCAGTTCCAGATATTCTTGGATCTAACAACAGAATTTTTTTTGATGCAGAACTCTGTGAATTGCTTATTTCTTCAATCTATAACAACACTGAAATGAAGAAAAATTGCTTAGCTCTTTCCTTCTGTTTCTATAGACAAAGCAACCAGAATAACATGTTAGGGTAGATGCCAGAAATGTGCAGCTCATAAAGCCATCGGATTTTTCCTCTCACCACATGCTCTTTGATTCCCAGTAGTGTAAAATTATCTTTGTGTGCCTTTGGAAATACTGGTTTTAATGTTTGCAAAGCCTCTGGAAACTCTGGACATTTATGATCAAAATATTACTAGTTGAATGTTTTTTAGAAATTCTCTGCAGCTCATATTCAGACTGTTTAAGTTCCTCCTGAGGTATTATCTGCCATTCACTCTAAGAGGCATTATGTCAGCCCTTCAAAAGCCTTCAAAGTCTGATTTACTGACTTACTCCCAGGAATTTAAGTGAAATTTAAGTGCTGTGAACATTCACCATGAAAAAAAAATTGGTATTCTAGTGTGGCCTTTGAATTTAAAGTACATCTGATGTATACTTTTCTCTTTATGTACCCTAAGACCCTGTATTTCTGTATATTGAGGACATTTGGCTACAAGTTTGAAAAATACATATTGCCTACAAATTACATCACATTTTAGATTTTTAAAATTAATAGTTTTAAATGTACTTCAGTGACAAATATTGTTGCAAAACTGCATTTTTGAAGGTGTTTTAATAGTTACACAACTATTTGTGGAACAAAATACTAAGAACTATAAGAAATTATAGAAAGTTTGCATTTTAAGGAAATGCAGTGCTCCTTACACAGCCAAAGAAGCAGCTGTGCTACAGCACATGTGTACCTTGGAGGCTGAATATAGTTTTGGCAAAGGTGATTTAAACAAATTTTTGCTGATTCTTCAGCTTTTCCTCTTTCAGAGGCTTTTTGAATGATGTGTTCCTTATGTTTTATTAGCTGCTCTCCATCCCCATCTGAGCAGGTTATGAACAGTGCCGTGTGCTGCTTGTGTTTGGCCTGTTGCCTACATTGTGCCATTCAGCCCTGTGCTGCCTCTCCACAGCACTGTTGGTGATATGCAGAGGCACCAGCCCCAGCTACAGAAACACAAGATATAAACTAGCCCAGGGTTAACCATTCCCCCCTGGTTAAAATCCAGAGTTACTCTTTCCAGAAATACCAGTTCAGGGTATTCCTGCATGGTGCACTATTTTATGGGGTGGATATGCCTTGAATAAAATGCTATTGGAAAAGTTAGGACTTGAAGTAGAAGAAAAGCCTAAGTCATTACAGCATCAGCACAGCTCAGATGCTTGCATTTATTTTGATTATGAGGAGCACTAGAAAATGTCATATTCAGTGTTTGCCTGAGACCACAGTCTATTTGTGCCTGAAGGGCAAAAGGCTTCTTTCCTCACGCTGAGGATGATGGTGATAAATAATGATCATAATTACTTTTTAAGTGTTAGAGGGTATAGTCTTTTGCTTGGAATGCAATAGGACTTCTTTTTGCATAGGTCTTGCACAGAGCTACAAGACATATGGCTTTTGTTCCCCAGAATTAAAAGGCAGGGGGAGGGAATTCATGTATTATTCTGATATTTTGTGTGCTTTACCCACAGAATGCTTCATGAATGCATGGGAAAAGGCAAGTATGGGTCAAGGTGAGAATTAATTATTTTGAGAGAAGCCAAAGGAGCATATCTATTCATATATGTATTCAAGCCAGGAGGAAGACATTATCTCTGGATACCTATGTCCTCCTCTTCATGCTGCAATCCAAAGAGGTGTAAGGTCCATGAGGCCTATGCTTCTGTAGAACAGTAGAACAGGTTAAAGCAATTCGCCACCTACTAAGACAAACAAGGGTTACTTGAATTATTTTGACCAAGTAAAATCTCATTCTCCAAGAGAACGAGGGTAGACCAGGGAACTCCAAGTGGAATGAAAAAATGCAAAGTAGCTTTGCTAGATTCAGAGGTCTTGACTGACATGGTGTGTTAGGGGAGACAGGATGTATTGTGAGGAAGGAGATTGCAGGAAGCAGGATGATTGCTGGCATTTAAAGCAAGCTACTTGACTTTTATCAGATAGGGGGAAAAGATTATGTGGCACTTATGTTAATTACTGAAGAGACGTAGGAGACTTTAATTTTGAAGCTAAGGATGATGGGATACCTCATCAAAGGTGCAGAATAAATTTTATTTGGTCTAAAAAAATATAAGTATGAGTAAGAGCATTTTTTTTTTTTGCACCTTAAATTGGAGCAGAACTTTGTTAAAAGCAATTTTGTGTAGTATGCTGTTAAAGATCTGGCTGTTAAAGATCAGAGTTGCTTCCCAAACTGGCCTAATCTGGCAAACTTCGGGACAAAGGTCAACAACTACAGGCTGGACAATATATCTGGGGTTTTACTGTAATTTTCTGGTGAACACCCATGAATAGAGCTGGAAGAAAAATGTTTTCTCATCACAGTAAGTTCCCATTCTCAATGGGAATTAAATATTCAAAATGCAGATGTTCATGAATCAGCAGTCTAAAAATGTTCATTAAATATAAATCAACACTTCTTTTTAAAAAATATTTTCACTGCTGTTTTGCATTACTTTATAAAATAATTAATTTCTGTTTTCTTTCTTTCAGTATAGTTGTAAAAAAAGAAGATATTTTTAAAATGAAAAAATATGAATGAAAAAATACTAATTTGGGGGTTGGGAGGATTCAAATGTTAAAGCATTTTTCCAAAACATTTTACCAAAAAGACTGTCTCTATTTAAACAGATTGCACTTTGAAAAACTGGCATTTTATAACAAAATACATCTACAGTGCAAAATTTGCTAGCAAGTTTAATCACAGATCTATGAAATACCACTGTCTTGTATGATTAAAGTTATCCATTGGAGCATTGCAGATAAATCTGTCTTTATGTCAGCAAAAACTCTTGTAAATACATACAGACCACTGAGTTATCAGAATCAGTAGAAAGCGTGGAAAATTGATGGAAGAAGTAATGATATTAAAATATAAGGAGACAATAGGCCTGCATGAAATTTTGTCATTGCCCCTCTAAAGAGTTATCTATTAGTGTTCCATAACCCAAACCTTTGAACTGGAATGAGTCATTGTCTCCTCAATTATTTCTGAAGTCCTCGTGTAATGAGAAATCCTTTTCTAAACCTACAGATTCTAATACTTTGTTATACAAAAAGCATGAATATATTTTGTCTAGTGGTCAAGCGGCTTTTGCCTGACCACTTGTAGAATCATACTGGAACTGGAAATACTGCATGTGGCAAAGGTCTGTCAAGTCTTGTCAGACTTGCCACCATGGGCCAGTTAAAGAGCCTTTTGTGTTATACTGGGCTAAGGGATGGTGCTGGAACAATTTCAAACTTTAACTGAAAGCTGATCTTGTTAAGAATATCTATAAAAATAAGCCCAGGTGCCACCAAGCCTGAAGAAGAAGAGATCCCACTACCATGGGAATCATACTGTTCCCAATGAATGCTTCAGGAAAGTGATGACGTGAGGTAAAATACACTCATCACTTCTGAAGGAAGAAGATTAGCACTCTCAACCCAACCCAAAGTGACATTAGAGGGACAAGTGTAATTTAATGAGGAAAAATGTAAATAATAGTATATTTTATTGTACAGCAATTATAAGGTTATAATTTATGAGGGTTTTTTTATATAATTTGTTATGAATGTGTAGCATCAAAACTTGACTAATGATTTGGATAAATACATTGTTAAAATCCTAATGGGATAAACAAGGTGTTCTTAGTACCATATGGTCACAAGATTTTGGGTGTGCATCGCCATTTCTTTGATCCAGATATTTTTGTTTCCTTTTGTTGAAATGAGAAACACTAGTTCCTGGAGTCATTATTTTCTCAATGTTTTAGTTTGGTCTAAAAGATCAGGAATAGAAAATGAAGATTTCTTTTTTTGATTATTTTTTGTGTTCCAAACCCACGGTTATCTTTATACAAATCTTGGCAATAGATCCCAAGCACAAGTACAGGCTGGGCAGAGAATGGATTGAGATTAACTCTAGAGAAAAACACTTGGAGGGGTTTGTGGATGAAAAGTTCAGTATGGCTTAGCAATGTGTGCTTATAACCCAGAAAGCCAAAAATGTCCTGGGCTGCATCCAGAGCAGCGTGGGCAGCAGGGCCAGGGAGGGGATTCTGCCCCTCTGCTCTGCTCTGCCCTGGTGAGACCCCACCTGCAGGGCTGCAGCCAGCTCCAGGTAATCAACACAAGAAAGATGTGGAGCTGTTGGAGCGAGTCCAGAGGGGGCCATGAAGATGATCAAAAGGGCTGGAACACATCTCCTAGGAAGACAGGCTGAGAAACTTGGAGCTGTTCAGCCTGGAGAAATATCTCTGGTGAGACCTTCAAGCAGACTTCCAGTACTTAAAGGGGGCTTACAAGAGGGCTGGGGAGGGACTTTTCAGAAGGGAACAAGAGCAATACAAAGGAAATTTAGTAAAGGAACAAGAGGGAATAGCCTTAAGTTGAAACACGGCAGGTTTAGATTAGTTATTTGGAGAAAATTCTGTGAGGATGGTGAGGCACTGGAACAGGTTTCCCAGAGAAATGGATTACCTGTCCCTGGAGATGTGTAAGACCAGGGGTTCTGAACAACTTGGTCTAGTCTAGCTGAACATTTCCTGCCCAGAGCAGAACAGTTGAAACTAGATGATCTTTAAGGTCCGTTCCAACCCAAACGATTCTATGATTCTATGACCAAGATGAATGAATTTAAAAAGGGCAGTATTTTACAGCTGCTCTGATTCTTAACTTTCTAATGACACAAAAGGCAATTTCTCATGTACAATTTCTCATGTATCTATGGAACATGTAGATCAATATTATACCCTGAACACAGTTACACTCACAGATATACATTAAATATTTTGAATGCCCTGGACTATTTTTTAAGGTGTTGGCTTTATATAAGAAGATATATCTCCCCAAACCTAATCAGCCTTTTAATTTCACTGGAGTTACTTTAACTGAACAAGATTAAAAGCCAGCCAAAGGAAATAACAACAGGGACAGTCAAGTCAGCATGTCAAGGGAGCCTTGTTTACAAACTATAGCCAACATCAATTTATTTCTGGCTTCAATTCCTGACCTGCACTTTGAAAGCAATTATTCACAAATGAAAAATCTTATGAAGTCTGAGGACTGGCATGTTATGGATCTTGTAAGTGTAATAACCACTTATTTACTCATTCTAAAATCTTCATTTGGCACCTCCAAAATGCCAGACAGATTTAGCAGCCAGATGTCTGTTTATTGAACTGATATATGCAAATAATATTTGTAAGCAGTAAATTGGCATTCTAAGATGGTGTCTGTAGAAAAAAAAAAAAGAGGCAAAAATATATTGTAGACTTGCATAAACTTTTATTACTTCAGAAACACCATAATCAAGACTATTGTCTCTAGACAAAAGTATTTTTTCCTTTTGCTTCCGCAAATAATACATTGATGATCCATAAATGCCTTCTCTGCTGGAAGTCCAAAAGTCTCTTAGACTGCAATAGTAAAACAGAGCTTGCTTGATTATCCTGTTATTCTTTTCAAATGCACTGATTTTTTTTCCAAAGCAATCAAATGTTTTCAACTTTCTGAACATTTGCAATTCTTATGATGTGATTTATTCCACATAAGTTTTAATTCCACCACGGTGCCAATAAAAATGTGGGAGAAATAGGTGGAGAATAATATATATATATATATTGATCTATGTAAGACTAGCAGATACCATATCTTCACCAATGTAAATATGTGGTGTAGTTTATCCAGTAAATGTGATACAAATCATTATTATTTTTGAAGTAACCAAGATGAAACATTGCCATTCACTCCTTTTTTCTGCAGAAAACCTCCTTTTCTGACAGCTATTGTTTATCTCCTTATTTAAATTCTAGTTAGTGTTTGTCAGAGGCAAGCATCATAGATACTTTTTTTCTAATACTGAATGACAATGTCTGGTAGCAATTAGAAAAAGCCTTCCGTTTATTGCACACATTTGGATTTACAGGTAAATTCTCACATAGTTAACAGCTTTATCTTTTTGGTATCCCAAGGAAGTTGAGGGCTGACAAGGGTTTGAAATTAAAATGTAGTTGAACTAAAATATCCTCAGAACAAATAAATTACCAATTACCATTGAAATACTTCATTTTATTGCTGGACACCTTTGAAATATTTAGCATAGAGTTAACAATTATATTATAGAGGACCTGTGTAACATTCATTAGTATCATGCCTAAGAGTCTTTTGAAAGTAATTAAATAATATAAGGCATGGTTCACTATTTGTTTTACTGATGTATGGAAAAAGAGACAAAGTTATTTTCTTCTGTTTGTGACTGTATTTGTGGTATCCTCTTCCTATTGTGTTAGTTTAATCCAATAGGCTTTTGGTTGACCTTTGCATGATATATCCCCTGGCTAGGGATATCCCCTGGTGATGCTAAGTCATGACTGAGGTGCTGTGTGACTGTATTTTAATTCACTTTAAAGTCTCTGAAGTGGTGTCATGTGATGACTGCAGTGCTGCCCATCACAGAGGTGCTATCATGGCACAAAGCACAGAGTGAATCTTTTGTGTCCACAGGTGTGGCTAGAGACTTTGTGGAGTCATTCGAGGCTTCAAAGCTGACTGGGGTAGTACTGACAGGCTGTGGAGGGGGGAGACAGAGCAATTTCATGAAGTCTCGTACATGTTTGCTTTCTGAGGAATCCTGGAGTGAACTATACTGAGAAAGCCTGAGATGAGTCAACCAATGTGGAAGCCACCAAGCAGTTGGGTAATGGGGGCCATCAGAAGTCCAGTGCTGAAGTGACTCCCTGGCCTTCTGCTGTGTAGAGGTGTAGATACATCCTGAGGATCTTGAAAAATAAAAACAGGGCAAATACAGGGATTCATTAAATCATTTACGTGTATTCAGGTGCCCAGCAGTTATCAGGAAGCACATGAAAGCCTCATCTAACCTACAGATTTTCACATAAAGCATTCTTCCCACTAAAGTAACTTTAAAAATATATCTGTAGGTAAAACTGTTGGTTTGGGTCCCATGAGGGTCTACTTAAATCTTATATGATGTGGTACTGAGAGCCACTGAGATCTGTGGGTCCTGCCATGTGGGAACAGGTTGATTTTAGATTGATTAGGAAGACAGAACAGGGAGCAGATAAGACCCCATATTCAGTTGCCTCCAGTTCCTGGCACTTTATTTTGTTTCTTTCTCTCCTACAAAATAATAGCTTGATGAGTACATAGATTTAGCTAGTTGTATTTATGTATATGTGTGAAAATGAATTGCTGAACTCTGCATAAATACTGAAAAACACTGAAGGAAAACTTAGCTGAAGCAATTATTTGCATTCTGTTTGCAAGTTTCATGGTATTATGGTCCTCTTGTTTGCAGAAATTTGTCTACAGTGTAGATCAGGAGTATAAGCCTGGCCTTCCAGCACACTATCTTTCACCAGGGCATTTTTCCCCCCAGTCCTTAGTCTATTTCTTGTTCTTATTTTTCCCCAAAATCCTTCATGCAGGGCTGGGAACCAAGAAATTTGTTCATCCTCCATCCTACAACTGAAATTGCATTCCTCAAAGGTGTACTCCACCAAGTGAACAATGCATATCCATTTGAGTGAGGAGCATATATGTAGGCATTTGGTCATGTGTGTGCCCTGATACACATACTTGTTCCTTTGCAGCCCTAGACATGTCTATGAGAAGACAGAGGCTGTCTCTTTCATATATTTTGTATATGAAATGAATGCATGGGATACCACATGACAAGGAAGAGGCTAAAGAGTCATTCTGTCTTAGGTGAATAAAAGTGGTTCCATCCCCTCAATTTATATATTAGCCCCCAGGGAATCTTCCTGTGATCTATTTCACTGATCCATGGCAGGACTCATCGTGAAAGCTCTTCTGGCGGACAAGACATACTCCTACACAAGCAGCAAACATTAATCAGCCCTTTAAGACATTCTGACATCAGAGAAAACACAGCTTCTTTGAACACAGACCACACTGAACTCAAGCTGGGGATAAGCCCATGAGTGGACATGAACAATGGACCAACATGTTCAAGGAAATCTGTGTTGGTAAGCAGATGGGATGAAAACTGTCTGTAGCTTTCACTGGGTATATTCCCAGAAATTATTAATCACATTAGAATTGATTATGATCCCTCTTATCTCCAACAATAACCCATAAAGAGGTTAATGAGGACTCCACTGAAATGTGTTTGAACTGCAGTTGACTTGCTCAGAATATTCTTAGGAACAGGTTTTTCACTTTCCACATACATTTTACTGTAAAAAGAAGGCCTTTTGATAACCTTGGAGAATACACAGAATCCAGGAAAACTAGCTCCAAGCTTGAAAAGAACACAGCACAGGACTTTTGGTAGATTATGACAGTGAGCAGATTTTGAAAAAAGGTTATCTGGATGAAAGTAGGAATTGTGAGTATCAAATTGGTGGAGAAGATAACATTGAGGTAAGGATAATTGATTAAACCTCAGGAGAGATGGATTTAGGCCATATCTTTGATTTCTTCAAACTTTATGACTGTTACATCATACCTCTTTATTTCGTTCTACACACTAGATAAGATATTGCATTCCTCTTAGTTCATGTTCTCTGTTTAAAATATGGTTTCTGCCATTAATATCTCTGATGAAAAATGCGCGAACTGTGACATCTCTACACAAACTCTTAGATGACTCCAGTTCAGAGTTCTGCAATCCAAGAACAATCATGAACAACCAAAATGAAAACCAGAATCTGAGGATACTATGTGCAAAGTGAAAGAGAAGTGGTACAGAAATAAAGAATGATAATCAGAATCCTTTCAAATGACATTGCATACCAGACAAAAAAAAACCCCATAAATGTCTCACTTGTTTCAATAGCAGCTGAACCATCTGTCAGTGGTAAATTCATGAATTAGTGCCATCAGATTTACTGGAACACCTAAGCCTGTGTATCATATGAAGCAGAGGTACTGATAAACATGATGGAGTCAGTAGTCAGATCTTCCTAATTCCTATGCTTCATCATCATCCATCATAGTTAGATAGCTTCTAAGCATTCTGGACATGAACTGATTCAGTTTTGATTAGCATTCAAATATTATATTGCTCAAGTTATTATTCTTCCCCCACAATTTCCATCTATTGATGGGCTCTGATCCTAGCTATGTGTATTGCTGTAAGCCTCAAGTCTTTCTTTCAGCTACTATTGAGTTACTACCAACTGTAAGACACAAATTTAAAGTTAATTTATTTTGTTCTTTCACAGTCCCTCAAATCCAGCCTAGTTTTGTGGTTACTACCTTTCTGATTATTATGTCCACTGCATATACATGTAAAGCTATACAACCCATTTATTATTGATCATAGAAAAAGTCTATACAGGGAATACTCCATTTTGCAGGAGGAAAAGAAAATAAGGAAAAGTTAGATATCTGCCCCAAGGGCTCAAACTGTGAAGATTTTATCAGATGGCTTTTCTTTGTCTCCAGTGGTCAGTCCACAAGAGACTCATACCTGTAAAATTAATATTCTTGTTGCTCAATTGTACTGTCAAAAGGAGAAAATAACTGATGCATTTTAGCTTGATGCAAAGCCATGTTAGGTATAATCCCATTTTTCAGAGTGAACAAAATCCCATGTTATCGGAAAAGCTAGAGCTGTTGTGTCAGATTGATGGAGCTTAACTTGTTTAGCCTGACAGATGCTGCTCAGAATCAAAAGACTTGGATGTAAACAATGGCGTATTTTCAAGGTCAGGAAAACTCTAGGGAAGTTGTTTTGGTATGATGTAGGATAGAAGGAAGAGGCATGTTAAATGTGTAGATAACCATAGCTGTCTGAAACAGGATGATAGCTTTCATAAGGACGAGTCCCAGGACATAAGCCAAGTCCAGCTGGGCAAGTGCAGCAATAGTCTGCTGCTCATTCATAAGATCACTACATGGTGGCCTCTTATTTTTAGTAAATCCTTGGCTTAAATCCTATTCTTTTTTCTCACTGCTTCTCTAGAATGTCACAAGACAAGGTTCTATCTATATTTCCAAGATCTCCTTCTGTTGCAATATAAAAATGATACAGTCTTTAAACAATTGTCTTCAGTATTTTGTTACAACCTGGAAGAAAACTTAATAATTTCTGGACAAAGGCCTTAGTGTTGGGTAGCTAGTGTAGAAATATGGAATATCTTTCCATTGTGAGCACTGTTATTGTGAGATTTTGAGCCCTCAGTCTTTGAAAATTTTATTCCAAGGGAGCACAGAAACATCGGAGAAGACTTTGGAGTAAGTCAGTCTTCCTTTGCCCAGCTTTAAAACGTGTTTGACCCCAAAGCTAACAGCCAAGTAAAAGTCTGAGTGATCTCAAGAAGTGAGTGATGTTTACATTCGGATGACTATCTAGTCAAGTGTTGGCTAGCACAGTGAAGTGTTTTTGCTAGCATTTATTTTATAAATAGTGTCTCTTGAAGAATTTTCCCTTGGTTATTTAACTAAAAGTTAACTTCTTATTTCTCTCTCTCTCTACTTTTTTTCCTAAACAGAGTGTAACTATGTGGAAGATCAGAATGTCAGTTCTTGTTCCATTTCTGTATTTGATCTCTTCTTTCTGGAACAGTACATAGCGGGCACAAAGGTACCAGTCAGTACTGGACTGGAGGCTGGAAAGACAGGCAAAGCCTATGGTAGATATGTGGATCTCCAAGCAACTAGTAAACTTTATTGAATACTGTCACTGTAGAAGAAAGGAGGGACAACTGCAGACCACCTTTACAATCTTGTACAGATCTTTGCACTCAAACATTTTAAAAATAATCATCTAATTCTCTGACCACTTAGAACAAAAGCAAAATTGCCATAAGGATTCATATTTGACCAAATGAAAGTAGCATTATTAGAACTAAAAGCACTGAATGCAGTCAGTCCAACTGTATTACATCTGAGATCTTTCCTAGTTATGAAATATTTATATCCAAACCAGAGACTTCTTGTCTGTTTTGAATGAGCTGATAACTCAAGACTTTTCAAAGATTATCACGCAAGTGTCTAGTTGCTTCTAGCAATGATTTTCTTTCTTCACAAAAGTGAGAAGCAGGCCAAATTTTCCTATCTCTAGACTGTAGTTCAGTCTGCTACAAATGTCGAAGAAACAGGAAATTTGACATTTCCAGCTATTGCCTGCAATTTGTAATCCATTGCAGAATTGTGAAATCACTGACATGACATTTCTTTGAATGTCACCGCCGTGTTGATGGAATTAATGACAACATAAGAAAAAAAAATTAATTAATAATATGATTTTCAACTACTACCCAGACTCAGTGTTTTAGGTATTGTGGAGACTAAAGTGCTATTGCACAACTTCAGAATCTAGAAAATCTTCTGGAACTGATGTTCAAATTTGTCTTCTGCTGCTGAGCGTGAAGTGTTGTAAAGCTGGACACACAAGCAGAAACTTGAAAACTACCAAGACATCTAATAATTTTGTATACGTAAATTTTCCTACTACATCACCACCAACTACACTTAAAACATTAACTGCCTTCAGAATATTCCTTGATGCTGTAATACATTTCTTTTTATTTAGCTACAAAGAAAGCCTCTACTATTAGTGCTTAATTACAGAGTCTGCTGAAAGTCAATTTTTTCTCCATCATTGTAAATACAAGTTAAGACACTGGCTTTTATGACAAATAACAAGAATCCTCTTCAGGTAAAAGAGGAGCTCAAATTTTGTATTGCATTCATCTGACATCTCAATGATTAAACATGAACCAAATAATTATCACAGTCTGTATCATCCTCTCTGTATTAATCAATTAAATATTCAATTAAATTTGCGGTACTTGTCCTAACAATTTGTACTTTCAGACAACTAAACAATTCTTTTTCTCTGAATGTGTAAGTGTGCTACAGAAGAAATCAAAGGAGAGTTGGACATTTTGTTCTTTACAGTAAGGTCTTCTGAAGAGGAAATAAAAGTTTATTTGAAATTTGTATGGGAAAAAGTTTTTATTTTCTTTCCTGCTAATACAATCTGCAAGGAAACAATGTTCCCAACTACTGGTTTGAGCTTTCTGCTGGCTATATAAATACTTCAGTTGGTTGACAGTATTCGTATTTTCAAGGTTTTTCGTGCTACTTTAAATATTGCTAACATTCTTAGGATGATTCCTAAAGAATCAGGCTCACATGATCGCTATCTGGTTGTCTTTAACTTCTGAAAATGAACTCACTGCTCAGCTGGATTTGAGTCAAAAGGAGAGGACCCTAGCAGTCAGTAGGACTTAGGAGTGTGTTCTGGGAAGAGAAAGGAAACCCTCCACCAGCCCTCACTAAGAGAAAGGCTGCTGAATGAGACTATGCATAACTAGACAGCTGTGAAACCATGTGGGGAAATGATGTGAATGCTTTAAACAAGGACAAAAATATTTTAACAGAACTTCTATCAACTCTAAGATTCAAATGCACAGGGAAAAAAAAAAAAAGGTCAATTTTGGTGTTCTCATTACTGTGTTTTGAAGATTTTCCTGTCCATTCTGTTAGAATGAAAGCTGAGACAGTGGGCTTAATGATATAGCAAATTGTGGGCTTCATAACAAAATACACAGACATGGAATCCCAGGTCCCACAAGGCACTAGCAATTATCCCATATAATTACTCCTTGAGTATCAAATATATTTAATCCCCTGTAGGGTCCCCCTTCATGCTGTACCATCCATGGGTTATAGAAGGGGGAGGATGAGATTCCTGGGTGGTGCTAAGCTTTGGTGTCCCACAGTTTGATTGACCATGAAGTGATAAGTAAGTAGCAGAACAGAGAAGAACAGAGTAGAACAGCCCCTGCCAATTTTCTCTTCTCTTGATGCATGTAGAAAGGGTTACATGAGGCTCCATGAAACATATTTCAGCTGCTGGAAAGCTCTACACATCAGGAAACTGATTTTTTGCCTCTTCCTGTGAATCCTGAAAAGCATTCCATAGAAAATTTACATACAAGTGATTCTTCAAAGAAGAATTCTTCATCATTTAAGTCTGTTTGACTTCTAATAGATAGCCAAAATAATGGAAAATTCCATTGCAATCACAATGGAATTTTACTGGCAAAGAATTAAGACTGGAGTTAATGTAACTTGTTTCATGTTCTAACACTCATTGAGAAAATGTGAAAAATGAGTACATGTAATTGCTTATCCATACCTTGTAAACACCATTTAAAAGCTTCAAAATGTTAATGTGAATCTAAATCATAATTTTTCCCTCAGGAATAGAAAATGTGTCTGAAGTTCATGCCAGAATTCTCATGTTGCTAAGGTCTTATTACCTGAAATGCAGAACTCAAGACTATTAATTTCCTTAAAGATAGTGCAGTAAATGTCATTGCTAGTTGGAACATAATGTTTCAGGGATTAATACAACTGTCACCAGTCAGTCAAGAGCAGCAACAGTGCAAGGGATTAAGAAGTTATTGCAAATAAAACCAATGGGGAAAGTGTAGCTCTAATCATTCTTAATTATCAAGAAATAACAGTGTGCTGGTCCTTTAAAAGTAAAGAGTCATCACTGTTATGGATTCAAGGTTGTTTCTATGCCGATGTGATATAGCAAACTTTCCAAATTCTCTGTGTTGGCCAAAGAGAAGATGAAGATAGTGCTGCAATGCAAGGTAAGATAGTTATAAACCAGTAGTGAAGATATCTCAGCAGAAATTGCATGAAAAGGCCTCATAGAAACACTGCATTGTTCCATGAATTCAGCACTTCAGAGCATCAAAGCACTATGTAAGCATTAGCTAAATGTTAGTCATAGTTCCTTCGATTGGTAGGACAAAAATAAAATCTCCCTCCCTTGCAAGTGCTGTGGAGTTGCAGTTTCCATTGTCACATATAAGGCATTGAAGAGAGCAAGTCATATTGTCATTCAGAGTAAATCAGGAGACTCTCTATCAGTTTACCAGGTTGTATGAAATATCATTTGAATAGGAGAGAGTATGTGATATGTGAGAGAAGATTAAAATAAATTTTAAAAGCTAATGAGCCTCCTTTGCACAAGCAAAATTTTCTTTCAATATTTACTGTATCAATATTTATTTTTCACATACATTGATTCTTTTTAGATCTTCCACCTGCTTCAGTTATGATGCTTTAAGATCTCTGGTTATGTGAGAAGAGCCTGCACAAAGGAAAAGAGTTTGGTGCTTAGCACTATTGAAAAAGACTTTGAAAGTACAGCTGCAATCCAGTCTCCTTATCCAGATATGTGATATGGAGCAAACTGGAGCACTGTTTCACCTAAAAAGCCTCCTAAAGCAAGCACCTTGCCTTGTCAAGAGAATGAGAAAGATCTCTCTGATATGTGCAGAGGGAAAACACCACTCACCTATTTTAGGCATCTGTTTTTCTCACGTAGTCTATAAGGAGCAGTGTTTGTTTAGTGATGATGAGTGTCTTTGGCATAAGAGCCTGGCATCAGAGCCCTCCCTAATTCAGAAGGTGAAAGACACAGAGCTCTCCTTCCAGCTCCCAGACACTTCTTGTCTTCATCCACTGAGAGTGTAGTGTCTCATGTGTGAAGCTTAGAGGGAGCTGTACCTTGAGATTAGTTTCCCTTGCCCAAGTCTGTGGCCTAAACTCTGCATGAAGTTTCCGTTTCTCTCTCTCTCTGGCACCTTGGAATTTTTCCTTCCTCACTGTGCAATATTACAGGCTCACCAGGAGAGTTGGAATGTCCTTCCCAGGATATCCCATAGCTTCATCACTCAGAGGCTCTTCTGAGATATTTTAGCTGTGGCAGCAGCTGCTCTCACACTGGGAAAAGGATGTGAATTTGGGTCTTATGAAATTCATTGCATTTGGGCAGCATCTCCATAACACAGTGTGTAGAAGATGCATTATTTATATGTAGAAGAGCAGATTGAATTCCCAGAGCCAGAAGCGGGGCCAGCGTGTCACGGATAGATTGAACCTACTGCATTTCTGCTGTGCTTTGGGACTGTGGCCTTTCGTTTTCTGCACACCAGGCATGCTGTGTGGATCTGCAGATGCTTGTTCTCCTCTGAGCTTACTGCTGCCTAGAAATCACAGGGAAATGTACCACACTTTGCAGTGTTGTAAGAGAGGGTCCTTAGGCAAGCTGGTAGATCTGGAACTGAGGATATTTTTGTAGTTCTTGGTCAAGTCTAGTTTTCACTTTTCTCCTCCAGCTACTGAAGTTTGAACTAAGCACCAAATATTTTTACTCTCACTAAGAGACAAATTGAGACATACATATTCATCCCTAATGGTTTTCTGTATGACAAATGATATTGACCCCTAAGATTATCCTTGATTATTTGCCAGGTTGGGCTGAAGTCACTGAGGGTAACATCCTGCTCACAGAGAGATTCCAAATCTCTGCTGATTAGCTGAAGTGGAGTCCAGACCTTTTTAATGAGACTAGAAGTCAGGATTTCCACTGTGCAAGGTGGAATCCTTGTCATGTCTGAAGTGTTTCTTAGTATGATAACAAACAAAATTTACCTTGTCAGTAGATACAAATATCCAAAATTTTCATGGTCTTATTAAGAGTGTGGGTGGTTGGGCAGGAGTGTGGAGCATGCCCATGTTGTTGTCTGGTGTACAGCCCAGAACAAGCTACATGACACAAGGTCTTTTTCTCAGGAAAGAAGAGGGCCAAAAATCCCTCATCTATGTAGGGAGAAGGGAGAAACCAGCTGAATGACATCAGAAGTTAAAAAGGAAGGTCAAAAAATCAGAAGAAAAAGGAGCCTTTGAAGTGCTAGCAGTCTTCTGCTTGCACTACCAACTTTACAGATACTGATCCAGCTCCAATTCAGCTGTCTCTAGCTTATTTCTTTTTTTTTAAGCAATGCAATGAAGCAGGTGAAGAGGTTGTTTTAAGTGGTAGTTGTAACAGTAGGATTTGTTTATGCAGTATGAGATGCATTCAAACATGGTATAAAGAGATGGATCTGAAAATATGTCTGGTTTTGTCCGTTGGTTTTGGGAGAGTTACAGTTTTCTTTCTTTTGTAAAATTAGAAAAAGAAAGGAAACTGAACTTCAATAGCAAGTAGAAGTCTAATTAAATTCTTCAATTAAATTTTTTTTTGTGCTTTTCAGTGACTGTGCTGATACTCAGATGTACAGATCACTGTGTTTTCATCTGGTTCAAGATCTGTGATCACATAAGCTAGACTCATTCCCAGCACATTTCAGTCCTGTGAAAGGATCAAAAGCAGAATTCAACTGTTCTGGCAATCTTGGTAGGTGATTAAATGGATATTCATTTTGTTCCCATTTACTGGTGAGGTATGTAGTGATTTGATGTCAGCTGAGAGGAAGATCTGAGTAGACAGATTTCATATAAACCAAGGGATGGAGATGAAAGACAGTAATTGAATGTTATGTATTGAAGGGAGGAGTCTGCATGGTCACCCAAGCTTCCAGACATGAATTTGTATAAAAAAATTGCAGCTGTATCTACCCAGAGGATCCTGACATCCTGGAATGGGGTGGATCAGGAAGAAACACAATGAGAAGGTAGAGGAAGATGGGAAAGTGGAAAAAAGGAGCTGAGCACTGACTAGAAGTAGGGATTGACAATGTTACAGTTCCACAAAAAGACAGTGTATCTGAAGATTATTGTAGTATTTGATGGAGAACTGCATAGAATTCTGTTATAAATGTAACATTTTGAAATTCACTTATTGTTAATTATGTAGTCGAAGTAGCAGAGAAAACATCTCACCTGACATTTATATCGAGGGCATTTTCTTTTTGTCTTCTAGAAGATGCAGGGCACTTTGAGTTACATAATTATGGGTGATAGTTAAAGAAACAGGTCTGAAGTTTAAATGCATAGTGTTAGAAGATCATCTACATTTAAACCATATCTGAGCATTATTTGAAGCTTGTCTCAAATCGGATTTTCAGCTTCAATTATTTCCATGAGTCTGTAGGTTAAAGTTCTTGTTGTAAAAGTAGGATTATTTTCAGTTAAGTTTCTCCTTGCAAAGAGATGTGAAAGTGCAGGAGTACAGTTTCAGCAGAGCACTGATCATTTACTTTATATTAACAGCAACCTCTCTGAAAGAGCCATCCTTAGATCTCCTAAATTATATACTTGCTGGTCTGCAATCTGCTGGGGCTTAGAGAAACTCAATCTCTTTCAATTTAAGGCTCCATTCTCTTTGGTTTAAGGCTCACATGTGGCACTAAGATTTGATCTTTTGACTTTCACAGTGGAGATGGTGGACATCACAAGGATTTCTAGAGGGTTCCCTGTTGTTCATTTAGGTTGGCAGGGCAAAGCTGTCGGCTATCAACAACAAGGTACCAGAAAAACCTCATGTCTTCACTTAATACTTGACCTTGAGGACCCGACTTCTCAAGTGTTCTGGATGCAGATATTGACACTGCACCTGCAGCTGCTGTCTTTAATCACAGTAGGTAGTGTAAGGAAACCATCCTTTAAATATTTTCGGGGGATTTTCTGATCCGCTGGTGGCTGGATGACATGTCTTGTGTCCCATTCCCCATCATGCTTTTGGAAACTTCCTACTAGTAAGGTCATCCCATCACTATGGTCTCTCATTAGGTTTGAGAAAAGCATCAATTCTCTGAAGCTATACATTTTTCTTTAGGTGTATTTATATTCAGTATTTACTTACAAAGGCTTAAAGAGGAAAGAGGGGGATTCAAACCCTCTCATCATGACCTTTAACAGTTCTTTCACCTATTTATTTACTGTTTCATTTCTGGCTCATGCTGTTCCCATTTATTATTTAACTCACTATATTGCCTGCTTCCACAAGGTCAGTTAGGGTGCTGTTTATTGAAAAGATGTATGTAATAAAATACTCCAACATCATGTCATTTCTTTTAAATTAAATGCCTCAGAAAAATACAGTTGAGTAGTTAGTGAGCTAGTTAAGTGGTCTAGCATGTTTACAAGGAAACACAGCACGCCTGGAAGGAACTTCTAATTTAAAAATTAAAAACCTGGCTTTTCTCAAGGGTGTAGTATCTTCGAGAGCACAAATCTACCATGAAATGCAATAACTCTTCTCTGAAACAATGCAGACAGCATTTTTAATGCAGGTTTTTAATTATTTATGTGAGAAACTTCAGCACTGGGAATTGCAACATGATTTCAATAGTAGGATAGAAACTGGGACAATCCTTATCTTACTGTTTAAATAGAGGTGGCTCTTTATGAAGCCATCAGAGTTAGTCTGTTTGGCAATAGTACAAATACTTCATCTGAGTATCACAGAATCAGAACTTTCTTATCCCATACAATGTTTCTCTGGTAGGTTGAGTATCCTGATGGGAAAAATAGGAGTACTTTAATCTCTTTCTAATTCTTTATGTTCTCCAAAGGCCCACCCCTGCTGTCAAAATAAAAGGATGGCTGTTTTTAGGGCTTAGGTAGTTTTATGAGAGATCCTATGGGCTCATAAGTAACATTGTCCCTTTACAGTATCCTACAGTGTATTACACAAATCTGTGTGCATATGCTTCCCATCAGCTTGAATTTGTAAGTTTGTTTTATGGTGCTTTTCTCATCAGCTAAGCCACTTTTATTTGTCCTTTGTCATTGCTTTCAACCTTGATGGAATTTATTTATGCATGCTAGTATTGACTTCATTGCTGTCACCTGAAAAATATAGCATCTTTTCAAACCATTTGTTTGGTAAAACTGACCTTAACACCATCAGCCTTGGTGACTTTTTGAAATCAGAGGTAAGCAACTAAAAGAATTAAATTAACTAAGTTTCTCAGGAAAAAAAGTTTGGAGAGCTTGGGAATTAGTACTGTAGGAGCAGGACAGAACTCAGTGTTCCCATTAGTGATCCAATACTGCCAGCAGCCAGGGATTTCAGCAATGGAACGTGGCAATAGATAAAGGGAATAACGAGATATTGCCAAGGTACTGAGCTTGCTACACAAGACATAATGCAGCTACTGTGGCTGTTGAGAGCTCAGGGCAATATGGTTCTATTCTCATCTATTCCAAGACTTAATTCAGCTCCTTCAGCAGCAACTCTGTGTGTATGCCTGGACAAAAGGAGCTGGTGTGAGTAAAAAATGTACACTGCTGATTTTAACCCACAATCTTCCCTCCACTCAGTGCTGTAGTCACAGCACAGCCAAAGCAGAGCCTGTCTTCTCTTTGAAAACCTGCTAGATAGTTTCCTATTTAAAATGTCAATTTTTAGAATGACATATTGAGCTACAAGGATTTCATTTGAGAAAGGGCTGTAATGATCTGGATATGGTTCAATAAAATAGTGAGATGAATCAATTTACTGAAATGATGGTTTCTGTATATACTATTGCCATCTACCTTGGAGAGATTGAATGAATTCTTTCACACCAGCTCTAGATATGTTTTTCCTTTACATTTTGTACAAATTCTTTTCTCTGTTCTTGAAATTCTCAAAACAGGGAAGTGACTTTTATCTTTAGCTCATAAAGATGTTAAGACTGGGGGAAAGGTTAGCTACTTCTCTAGATGATGCTACAGCAGATCCAAAGCTAAGTAAAAATGTTGATACAAAAATGTTCTTCTACCCACATTACTTTTTTGCCTTCTTTACTGTGAGGAGAAAGCTGAGATAGAAACTAACTAATTTATCTGCGGAGGCAACCGTCCTCATAGGAAATACTCAGCTGGAAAGAGTGTATGCTACAAATAAAGTTCCAAGGGAAAAGACAACATGAGCCAGAGAGTCACATTGTAAAATTAAGGAAAGACTCAGTAAAGTTGCACATATAGCACTGGAAATACCATAGATGTAGGGGAAAAAGGGATCCTTGGATTGGTTTATATCACCTTCACTGTATTACATAATTTAGTCCAGCTGCATTGGCAGTAGGCTTACAAACTGGTAAAAGAAAGGCTTAGGTGATGCAAATGAGCACATCATAAAGATTAAATCATGTACTGCACTGATAAACTCTATCAAGTGTGCAACTAATGGGGAAAAAAAAGTATTGGACTTATTTTTATCAGGGATGGGTGCTGATCACCAGATTCTCCAATCTGGTGAAGAGCTCTGCTTTTCAGGATTAAAGGTTGTATTTTCTCCAGCTGGTTTCTGCACTCCATAGAAAGATTTTAAAAATATGAATTGTTATCCTGTTCTAGATGACTGAAATGCAGACCATTGACAGAGATGTAAGATGTGGGTAAACAATCTTTTTTTTACCACACAGTGTTTTCATAGAGTGTTTGAATAGGGAGGAGATAAGAAAATTCATTGCTTTTATTGTTAAATAAAAGGAAGCAGAAAATAATCCATTGGTGGCCTGAACCTTAACACAAAAATCCCAGGAGTTTTCTAGTCACTCTGTCTCTGTCAGTGGAGCCAATAATCCCTCTTAAAGCTGCCCTGCTCAAGGAAGCTACTCTAAATCTCAGCTTCTGAGGTTTGCAATTGCCAAGTAATTCCATTTCCAGATTTAGGTAGTTATTTTGGACTGTGTTCAAGGTGAGAAGAACACTGTGAAAGCCAGTGATTATGGAGAGAAAGGTAGATATCACAGGGTGGTGTTAGGAATTTCCATTTTGGTTTTCATTGCCAGGTGAAGATGTTTGCTTTGAGTGCCTGCTCAAGAGTCAGGGAGATGCACTTCAAAGGCCTCCTGTGGGGATTCAATCCAATTCAGCCATCAGGCTCATTAGGTACAAAGTGGCACCCCAGCAGAGTGTTTGGGTGTGTGAGGAGAGTTCTGTGGACAAGAGACCACAGGAAGGGATTTCAGTGGTTAGATGGGCAGGTGAACTGCTGCCACCTGCCCGGGTGGGGATGGTTGGAGTGTGCCTGCCTGCAGGCAGTGCTCTCCCAGGACAGTGCCCAGGCAGTGCCGTGCTTGCTGCTCTCTCTCTCTGTCTCTCTCTCTGCCTCTCTCCAGTGTACCTTGGTATAATACACTTGTAGATAATCCCCGTGCTTAAAAGATGCCATCCCTTCTGTATAGAGCAATTACTCATGTCAACAGATGATTCACCACTGGGGAGGACTGAACTGTTTTGTACACCGGGGAGAAAAAAGGTCTCTGTTACTTGAGAATCTTAGAGGTGGGCATAAAAATATTTCAGTTCATTCTGGGTTCAGAGATCCTGTTGTTCTTAGGGTTAGGAAAAGACATATGTTTAGTCCATCATATCAGAGTGTAGCTAATTTGTACTTATTACTTGCAATTCCATTCCTTTTTTGGACAGAAAAACCTACAGATTTCATGGGTGAAAATATGATAGTTTTTCTATTGTAATTTCATGACTAGGACCTCACATCATAATTAATGTCAGAAACAGAAGTTACTGGAAAAATCATATAACCTATGTTTTACTGTTGTTATTTTGCTGGAGAGATACCAAAGATAAAGTAATGCTAACATGTATCTGTGATCAGGAATAACATACATGGGATGTGTCCTCTTGACCCTACTGGAACTGAAAAATTCAGTTTCAGTTCTTAAGGTTAGGATGCTTAAAGATGAGTTTCTCCCCACACAGGTAGAAGCGAGGGGAGAAGTTCCTTCTCATCTATATGTTCTGTCACCAGGTTATTCTAAATATCTACAAGATTAAGGATTTTGATTACTACTATGACGTACAAGTCCAAGGAAGACCTACAAAAAAACTGAGGATGAAAACATGTGAAAAATATTGGTCTTATCTCATATGGCTAAGCAGAAGGTCACACTTGATATTCTCAAGATACCAGAATATTCCAGATGAGAAAGGTGAGAACAGGAAAGCTGTGCTGAACCATAGATGCATTGTTGCTTAGTTTCTAGAGATAATTTACATATGCACAGCCATTAGGACCAATGCCTAAGTGTGCAATTTGCTCTGAAAGCTCTCTCACTCTTTATCTTTTCATACATATTTTTCAGTACTGGAGGATAGTGATTCCAGAATTCTCAGCTGGGAGAGAGGAAATTAATGCTATATCTTGTCTCGCAGAGCAAGCTCATACTGCAAATTGAAGTTACTTGATCCCTTAACAAATTAAATTCATTACATTTGTTTCATGGCTATCATGACAGCCAAGTGCAGGAAAGGTGTTTATGCAAGGCTTAGAACTGTCCTTTACTTTTAGACAAACAGATATTAGAGTGAAATTTAGATTATCACTCCTTCACGGGAAGGTCAAATGTAGGATATCTTCACATGACAGGTAATTTTGTATGGAAAATGTTATGCTATTTGATATGCTGACATCAGAGACAACATTATTTTAGTTAATTCTCGTGAGCTGCAAAACTTGATTTCAGTACCTATTACTGGCAGCAGAAACCAATTTTAAAAAATCTTATACAAGCATAACTGTGGGTTTTCTACATTGGGAAGTTTTACAGTAAATTAGTGGCTTTGCTTTCTCAGTGTGAAACGTTAGAGGGAAGGGCCAGCATATCAATTTAACTCAGCCAGGACTAGAACTGTGCCAGGTGCATTTACTTGGCATTGCTATCAAAGGAGGATAGGAGCCACCATCATTAATTTGGGAACACAGGTGCATGTATTCCTTACAGTTTTATTCGGCCATCTGCTATAGGTACTTTATGTAGGCAGCAAGAATTAGTTCAGACACTACGAACAGTACAGGAAAGGGATTATGTCCACACGAGGTGAATAGCTGTGGTGGGATCCTTTTGCTGTATTGCACTGTGGGATATCCTCCAGCAGGATATCTTGTCTGACCTCTGTGTGCTTTTCTAGAAAGCTGCAGGTCTCCTGTAAGCCTTGTGTCCCATCTGCCAGTGCAGCACAGCAGTTATGGATAAGCCTCACAAATGGTGCCAGGTGCCCACATTTAGGTGATGGAGTCATTCCCATGAGCTGCGACTGATCTCCATGCTGCAGGCACTGAAGTGTCTTATAAGGTGGGTAAGTTCCAGCCTGTAGGTGTCCCTATGTGAGTGAGATGTCCAGGCTCCTGCTGTTCTTGATGCAGGCACTTGATTAATTTTTCCAAGCAGTTTTCATTTCCATGTGCATATTGTGGACACAGCTCCTACAGGATGCTTATGCCTGCTTGAAATGACTGCCAGAGGCCAAGTGGGATAGCCTTGGCACCTCAAATGGCCAAGCTACCTATTTATGTGCAATCAAACTCTAAATTTCAGCTGATTACAATGGTAACTCAGACATCTAATTCACAGGTAGATGCCCACATACAGTTACCTAAACTCAGTCATACTTTATGGGTGCATTTTTCTGTTCTAGCTTCTGTAGGGTAATGGGTGGAGCTATGTTTTTTGCTTACAAAATAGTCTAAGATTCACTTACCTGAAAAACAAGATGTCCTGCACCAGGTTTTTATTTACTGCTGAGGAGCTTCTCCATGGAGGAAAAGTTAAAGGAAATGGTCTTTTGGTACTATTTTGTCTTTGACTGAGGTGTTGTTTAGTGACAGACTCATAGAAAGCTGCAAAAATAGTCTAGTCTCTCAGCTTTAAGACTGACATTTCAAAAATTAATATTGATACACAACAAATATTTTGTGGGAAAACAATTTTGTTTGCTTTACTGATTTTAACCTCTTCTATCTATTTAGCCACTTCTATTTAATTTGTTTGTTTTGACATACAAGCATTTACTTTTGACAGTGGTTCAAAAAATGTGATGTTATCACCTGTCTGTAGAATTAGTCAGCTGAGTATCACTGCATAAGATCCTTTTCACTAGATAGCCCAGTAAGTATTTCATTGTCTTTTACATGGTCAGTCCTTACTCCAGCAACAATGGAATGGCAAGTTTATTTTAGTGGCAAATAGAAGGTGTACAGACACATTCCTTTTGCATATCCAGTGCAATTGTAAGTGCTTCGGTCCAGACTATTTTCCCATGAGGATGCTGATGGAATGTCTTAAAGTTGAAGTACTGGCCTTAGAAAGGGACTTAATGGCAGAGCTACCCTATGAACCACTTCCCCTCAAAATGCAAAGTCCAAAATCATGCTGCTTCTCTCAATGTTTTTGAGCTGAGTTCATGCAGAAGCCTCAGCAGGCTTCACAAACTGGTAATTTCACTGCTTATGTACTACATGTAATTTTGAAACAGAGGTCTATCAGATGAGAACTCTCACAAAAAGTAGCCAAAAGGAGGACTTTTCAAGTTTCTGTCATTTCAGCTGGCAGAAAGCTTCTGTTCAGTATTTAAGGAGACTTTGGGTACATCTTGGCGGTCTTGTGAGTTAAAACAGGAAATTATTCTGTCCATACAATGTACAGGGAATATGAGTGATCCCTGCAGTCAAAAGGACTACTTAACTTTGTTTTCATTTCTAAAGTAAACCTCTGAGATTTTTAAACAGGATAAGACTGAATATATTTCCAAATGCAAAAACCCCAAGCAGTAGTCTGCCTTTATGTAATGGAATAAAATTGTATGGACATGCAATACATTCAAGATAAAGGTGCTGTATGAGAAAGGGGATTTTTTTAAGGATCTAGGAATTTAACAATAACAGCATTTTCTGGTTTCCATTTTTAGCAGTATCACAAAATTACAAATGTTTTTATTTTAATTAGTGATCCATCTCTAATTTTAAGACAACATCCCCATGTAGCTGCCAACTGCAGCAACACAGGTGAGTATCTACTTATTGTAAACACTTGCTCTGCTTCTCCAGGTATCTAGACATACACTGACTGCATTTCCTTGTTGGAATTACCAGTATAAATTTTTTCATCAAGGGGATTTTAATGATTTTCAAACACTGGGGTTTCAGTGAAAAGCCAGCCATTCCAGGTGTCAAGACACACGTAGGTGCATTGTTCAAAAGGTGTAAGAGAATCTTGGTGCCAAGAAGTATTGGCTTCTATAGAAGGTGAGTGAATTCCTACGGGTCACTCAGAGAGAGGTCTGGTTTTGGTAAAAGTTGCAGCCTGTGGATTCAAACTGCCTAACATGAAGATACATAACACTGTATATGTAACTCTGAAAAAAAAAATCCTGGAAAAAAGTCTTGTGGTATCAAAATGTGGAGCCAAATCCTGTCTGGATGTGTAGTATATGTATTTCCAGAAAAGGCATTATGGCCTCTTTTGATTTGGTGCAGTCTACAAGAGCACCAAACTAGATTGCAGTCCCAGCACTTGGGACAACAAGCCAGTATTTGATCCAAGCTGTAGAAATCATATAATTTTATGAGGAGGGTTTAATTTCTTCC
Organism: Pycnonotus jocosus; assembly: GCA_013400435.1. NCBI lineage: Eukaryota > Metazoa > Chordata > Aves > Passeriformes > Pycnonotidae > Pycnonotus > Pycnonotus jocosus. The sequence continues at coordinate 263,577 of VWYP01034995.1, forward strand.
TGTTATTGGCAAAGCTATTGCAGTCTTATAATCTCAAGGGGAATTTATAATTGGGTTGTGTGCGCTGAAAGATCCACATCAAAATTAAAAGGATGCACTTGAAACCTGTTCCTTCCTACTGCTATGTTTTGATTTCTGAGCTTTCCACTTTCTGTGACAATTTGAAATCAAGTTTCATCCTCACCCTTTGATTTTTTATCAGTTCTGGTCTTGTTTTTGTCCTGTCTTTCTTATTTTTCAGCTTTGACCTTGGGTTGAAAACATCACCTATTTCCTCACGTACTCTCAAGAGAGTTGGACTGGCTAAAAGCATTCGTGCTTATATGGCCAAAGAAGTGAAGATATTCTTAGATGCAATCATCTGGAGCTGGGATATATTGACATTAACACAAGTGGTAACTGTTCCAGTTCTGAAGAGTTGGGTCTGCATATTTCACGTTGTGCTGCTCAGCCATGGATTTCGCATCTTCCTCGTGCTGCAGAAGAGCAAACAGAGGAATGCGTCCCAAGAAAAACAGCAGAGACAAATTTGATTATCAGCTACACATTATTAACAACTCTCATCTCTCCCTGCTTGAGATCTTCTCTAGTTTAATTAATTGCCTGATCTGAGAAAAACCTTTTGAGTAAACACACACTTATGAACATTGCAGATAATTCAGACAGGGAATTCTAAATGACATTCATAATTTCTTTCCTTTTGAAGTGTCCTCCAGGCACTAATTTGCCTTTTCATTTTATTCTCTTTTATTCTATTTTTTTAAATAATCTTTTTCATTCTTTAATTGGAGAAAAGCGGGCACGGTCAGAATAAACTTGTGGCATTGCTGTCCATCCATCCTTCTTTTTGTGCTTTCATAATGCCTAATTCATAGAAGACTTTGAATTACCCTAAAATATTTGGGAGCGTTTATTCTATTTATGGCCATGCAGAGCAAGTGAACATTCCCTCCCCCATGCGGAGGGAACAAAGGTAAAAAAAGAATCAGATCTTTTACTAAGTCATGTAACTTTGATTTAGGAATCTCATGTTCCATTTCTTATTCAGGCACAGAAAGATCTGAAGATAAAACATTTGAATACACAAATACATTTTGGCACATAACATTTCTTGTTAGGTTCTAGGTGTGTTAGGAGAAAAGTCCATAAATAGCAATTTGGATCTGTGCCTTCATTGTTTTGGGATTCATTTCCCCATTGTTTAATCAAAGTGAGCTTTCTTCAGGTACAGAGGAGTTGTTATAAATACTTACACTTTTAAGAAGCATCAAGACACAACAAACTGCTCTGACACTTGTATAGAAATGTAGATTGAAATATATACAGTACTTTGGTACTAAAAGGTGTATTTGTGAATTTTTTATTCTTTTTCTGTCTTATTTCAAATTGTTACGTAATAAAATAGTGTCCAATAATCTTGAATACCACCATCATTGCAATTGCAAGTTTTTAACATTTCATGAATCCTTGACTGCTGTTAATAATTTTATTTTAACCTTACACATTTGGTATTTTTTATTGAGTCCTCCATTTCTGTGCATTCAAATATGCATTTTTATTCTCCATATTCAGAATATTGAAGATTAATCTGCTGGTGATTGAAAGATAAAGCAAACTACAGCTAAGAGTGCTGGAGTCAAGAACCACCTCTAAACCCAAGATGTAGTGGCTTTAGTGTTTTGCCTCTTAAAAGGAAAAAGAAAAAGAAAAAAAAAGAAAAAGAAAGAAAAAAGAGAGGAAAATGAAAAAGGAAAGCGCAAATAATAAATAGAAAAAGCAGAGGAGTAGGAGTTCTTCCTTATCTAATAATTTCTTTAAAAAGTTGTAATACTTAAGAATGTGTTGTTATCTTACAAACATACCTTAGTGTGAAGAAGCCATTCACCATTAAGTGTACTTTGAGCACTTAGGGAAACCAGTGTCAGCTGCATCTCTACATTATTTGCTTCATTATGGAACAAAATTGTCTTGTTTTCTATAATTTTTCCAGCAGTAGGAATTACCATATAGCCAGGGAACCTCTTATGGCTGTCTGAATTTTTTAACATCTACTAACTGCCTCGTCTTTTCTTTTATGGAAGGTGATTTGCTGAAAAACAAGATATTGAAATGTTAAGGCCACTTTGGGAATGGAGGTATATGATGGTGGTGTGAAAAACATGAGCATCTGTAAATACACAGCTGAATGTTCATATCATCACTTTTGCTGTCTTCACTTGTCCCTCTTACTTCAATCAACAGGAACAATAAAAATGTGCATAATCACATGGATGCACCCTGCATTACAGTAACAAAACTTGATACACTTGCTCAAAAATAAAAAAATACAGCGGAGAGGTCTCCAATGTTTTCAGACAAAGCAGAACTCTCCAAATTACACTGTGGCTGCAAGAATAAATTTTATTTTGCACTTTGTTATCTAATAGCCACAGACTTAAACAATGAAATGAGATGGTGCTGTAATGAAATTCCAGTAGTCTCCCTGACACCATGGAAGAATTGAGACTATTAAGTGAACTGCAAGGGAGAGAGAAAAATTATCTATGGACATACATTTGTATATTAGGTGGTGATTTTTCTACAGATGCACTAATTACAATTTTAATTCATGCGTGAATAAAAGGAGGGAGCACTCATTACTTCTGTCAAAATAGTTCTGAATGCTGTGAAGCTGGTAACGAGTAATGTTCCCTTGGATGAAATGTTAACATGTCTTTTTCTTCAGTGTTATTTTGCTCTACTCCCTTGTTATCTTGTAGAAAGTGTTGATTGTTATTCAAGCCTTAATATAAGAATATAATGAGTATGTAGGATTTTAGAGAGAAAACACAAAATGCATGACAAGCAAAGTCCTTTATCTGAACATATTTTTTATTACTCTTCTGAAGTTCTTCAGCTGTTTAGAAAAGTATCTATAAATCTCTGCTTATCTTGCTACATACTTAATCATAAGATAATGAACTGTGCTGAGTGGTGACATGCACCAGTAACCCCATTTTAACATTATAATGCAGTGCTATTAACACATTTTTTCTGCAGTGCAGAGCATTACTCCTAATGGAAATAATGCCCTGTAGGCAGATCTATTGTGCCATCTCTCCTAGGTTTTGCTGGAGTACTTTAGTACTTAATAGCCTGAGGGGATAGTTGGGTGTGTAACTAAATCAAGATTTCACAGTCAAACAAAGGTTTGTTTGAAAGCTTCCTAGAGATTTACAAGAAAGTTATTAGATATTAACTACAATCCAGTGTTCAAAGAGAAAGAGCAGGGAATTACTGTCTTGTCTGATAAGATATTCATATGTTTTCCTCCCTTCTTATATTAAATGTGTTCTACAGAATTATCCATTGACAGCTTTTGAGAGAAAAAAATAACTCGTCATAGTCAATACTATTCTGGTGTTACAGAACAATGAAAGTGAGAATGTAAAATCATAGAATGGTCAGGGTGGGAAGGGAGATTAAAAATTATATAGTCCAGCTCCTCCACCATGGACAGGTCATATCCACGGTCATTGCCACTTCCTGGTGATTGCAAACTGTGTGGGATACTCTGCAGTGGTTGTGACTAAACAGTACCATGCAGATATAATGCATGACCTTCCCTGCTCCTTTGATGTATCAGCTGTTCATCAGCCTGAGTTAGCAAAATGTTATTTTCCATCTTGCCTTATTGGACATGCAGGTTTAATGATATTCATCTTTATTTAAAATTTTATGCCATTAGTAGTGGACAGACATAAACTCTTCTGTCATGTAATAATTTTTTACATTAAAGTGCTAAAAGAGCAAAAGTTGATTGTTCTACTCCTACATTTTCTCCATAGCTCTCATAGTGAAGTTAGATTGTTTATTTGTTTTAGTTGACCCAGCATAACTACAAATGTAGTCAAGTACTTGGTCCTTGTTTCCCAGCAATATTCAGGGTTGGCACTGCATTATAGGCTCCAAAGCATAAATGAGAATAGTTTTAGATTCTCCATGACTCTGAACTACTTCAGCCCATTTTTATCAGAATAAAACCAATATTTTTATAGGCATCCTTAAGATTTTTGCCTGTCTGAAGGAAAATAATGCTTAAAATTAAAGTAAATATAACATTTTCCTATATTTCAGTTTCAAGTAGTAACAAAATTGCTGACGCTGTTTGAATCAGCAAGCAACTGATGAAAATAAACTATCAGAAAATACAATCTTTAAAGATCATCAGAATACGAATGGCTAAAAATTTGATGTAATGGTGATGTAAATTGGAATTTCCTGGACTGCAACTATTGAAATTATGTTAATTTTCAAAATAAGAGAAGAATATGTATTGACCTAGAAAAGACTGAATACATTTTACATTTTGCTTTTGATCCTTTATGCAAGGGTTCTTTCTCCTTATTATTAAAATTTCCATGGTTTTGTCCACAGCTGTTACAGTAGCAAAACCCAGCTACTCAGATAAAGACGAAGAATCATTTAGAAATCCAAGCAAAATTTCTTGTTTGGTTGTCAGTAAAGAAAGAAGGAGAAATGCTATAAAGATGCTTATAGAAATATAGATGCTTATAGAAATGCTTAAAGAATGCTATAATTATACATTTTGCATAATTTTTGAAACAGTTTACACCATCTTTTATGCAATGTTTATTATGAAGCTGGTTCCTTAGTTCCTTCAGATTCCAACTTATTTCCATATTACTTAAACTGCTTTTATTTATTTTACATAAATGTAGTTTTTATGAACAAACTTGTGACACTGCAAGTTGAATTACTCTCCTTAACTAAAAAATTGGCACAATACACGTCAGCACTGCTTAGCTGTAAGACTGCTCATTCAGCCTGAAGAAATCTCCTCTGCTTGAATGTACTGCAGTTCTTGAAAATTCCCGTCAATCAAGCTTGAAATTTTTCTTGGTTAGATGCTGAAATTTCGTTTACTTGCTCTCACCCTCACTTTTCTGCTTCTGCAAACCTTTATTTATTCAGTCACTCTTTAAATACTAACAATAATTATACAATATGGAGAGTAGGAAACAACTCTTTGAGTTTCCAGAGAATATGTGTTGAGTAGCGTACTGTCTGTATTCTTTTCCCCCTGCTTTCTGCTGAGATATGCTCTTCTGCTAGTATATGCATGACCTTTGTGTACCAGATTATAGCATGTGAGTTTTAATAATATTAAGATGTTAGAATGTTTTCCTAATACAAAAGTAAGTACACAGCACATGGCACAGTAAGGATTGCTTGCTTTTCCTCTCTAAAAAGTGTCCAAAACATGATAGAATATCACTGTGAGGCAATCACATTGGGAACTAACAAAACTATAATTTTCAATATATCTGAATGTACCAAACTTTTGAAAAGATTCTTTCTGTGAAGCACAGTAAAATGAGGACTGTCACATCACTGTAAGCTGATAGAGACTCTGTCAGGCTTTTGAAAGCTAAATTAAAAGCAGATGTCTGCCCACACAAAGAAAATTATCTTATTAGTAAATGTTTTTTGTAATGACGACAAAAGTAAGACTTCAGCCAAAAGACACGAGAAGTTGTGGTTAGCAGAAGATGGACTTGAGAATTAGCAGAAACTAAGGGAGCAGTTTTAGTGACTTAATTAAGACCAGTTTATATCATGTATATTTTGAAAAATTTGATGGCAGTTTGAGAAGTGCACTCTGTTAAACATGCAGCATAAATCTTCTGTGTTTCCTTCCTAATTTGGGAGTGGGTGGTCATGCACTGGGACAGGCTCCCAGAGAAGTGGTTACAGAACCAAGACTGCCAGAGTTCGAGAAATGTTTGGACAGTGCTGTCAGGCACATAGTGTGACTGTTGGAGTGGTCCTGGGCAGGGCCAGAAGTTGGACTTAGTGAACCTTGTGGATCTCTTCCAAGTCAGGATATGCCATGGTATTTGGATTCCTTTACAGAAGGCTGCTGGGAACCTTTTTAAGATTACACAGTAATTGGAAATCCTAGAAGTAATGTAAATACTTTATTTTCTTTACACAAAATGACAAGCAATATTCTTGAGCAAAAATAGCATGTGCTCCCACAGTTAATAGCCTCAGATGTCGATATCTTGCTTAGATGTGGTTAGAAATGCTTTGGAGAATAACAAAAAGCCACTTTGATTTAGCCACAGTTTTGCTTCAAATACTGTGTCCCTCATCTAAATTGGATTCAATTTTAATAACAGTAATTATCACAATGGAAAATTCTGTGGCACTTTTCACAGTGGAACCTAAAGTCCTTGGTAAGGAAGAGTAGAAGATCACTTACTGCATTTTACACTCTTTGGCTGGGACTTATTATTATTACTTTGAATTGTGGTTTAACACCAGCTGGCAACTAAGCTGGCAAAGCAGCTGCTCACTCCCTTTCCTTCCCAAGTGGGATGGGAAAGAGACTCAGAAAAACAGTAAAACTTGTGGGTTGAGATGAGAACAGTTTAATACTTGAAAAAAAAAAGTAAATAAAATTATAATGATAATTATGACATAAATGAAAGAGCAAGAGAGAAAACTAAAAACCCAAGAGAAGCAATGGATGCACAATTCAATTGCTCACTATTTGCTGACCTGTGCCCATGCCATCCTGGAGCAGTGAATAGCACCTTCCAGACAACTCCCTGCATTTTATGTACCTATCCTGACTTTCTGTGGTATGGAACATCCCTTTGGCCAGTTTGGTCAGAGGTCCTGGTGGAGCTCCCTCACAGCTTCTTGTGCACCTGCTCAACAGGCAGAGCATGAGGGACTGAAAAGCTCTTGACTTAAAAATAAACATCACTCAGCAACAACTAAAACATCAGAATGTTATCATAATAATTCTCAAAAAAAAAAAAAAAATTCCAAAACAGAGCACTGTACTGACTCCCAAGAAGAAATTTGACTATCCAAGCCAAACATGGGACACTTTGAAAGAGAAAAGCCTGTTCTCAATTGAAGCATATGAAATATTTCTTTTTAAGTATGAGTACTAATCTTAAACAATTTGAAATGTTTACTCCATAATGCAAAACCCTGAAAGCCTTTACATTTATTCGAACCCTCATATGAACTAAGAAGAAAGCAGTCCACCACTTGCCACTCAAAGGACATGAGCCCTTTCTTTTCAAGTTCTTACAGGCTGGTTTAGCTAAATCTAGATCTCCATTATCTCGAGGAACTAGTTTTTGAAGTACCTGAGGCTCTAGCCCAAATGAGATTTTTTTTTTCGGTCCTGCTGCTGACATCTCTGTTGAGTTCTAAAAACAAGCTGGTTCAGGGGGAGCCATTTCACCTCTTGCAAGTGTTGTAGCAGGGGCTGCTGATGCTGCCTCTTACTTCTGGCTCCTGGAAACCTGTTGCAATGCCATGAATTTCCACTGTGGCCTTCAAGTAATAATTAGTAAAAATATTGTCTAAACTGTTTTAATATATGGCAGCAATATCTGAACAACAAAATATCAACATCAGAAAATGCTACTCTTAAAAGCCTTCTGAGTATCTCGATTTCCAAGAGAAGGTTTGCATTTCAATATACATGTAGGCAAACAAGAGTCGATTTAATACTTTAATATATTCAAGTCCAGCACAGTGAGGATAAGCATTTGAGCATCTTGAGGGAAGGAGTGGGAAGAAAAAATGAGGAAAAGAGAAACTAATAATAAAACCAGATTAAATCAGAAGCATGCATTTTTTAATCTGGTAGTTTCCAATTTATGTCATTTCCCTCACTTTTGTAGTGTATAGCTGATGTGCTTCTGAACAGAAGGGAAAAAGGATTGGAGACAGCCTTCACTTACAAATGCCAAGTTTACTAGCACAGGTTAACAATTTAATACATTTATTGCACTGAGTTTAGTTAGGAATACAACAAACAACAATGTTGGAAGAAAGGTTACAGCCTTGTTCTAAAGCTTACAAAATGAACCACTAAAACACTAAGTATTCCTTATTCATCTGTCAAAAGGAAAAAGGAAGTTTTAACCGAAACATTGTTCTAAGTGTAGCTAAGTGTGCCTCCAGAGAACATGCTTAGGAATATAATCAGTCTCACTGGGTATTTTCACATCCAGTTTCTTCCTGGAACTGACCAACAGTATTGCACAGTGTATCAGGAAGAAAATGTTGGAAAACAGACAACAAGGACTCAAAACTGCACATGGAAACCCTGGAACATGGAGCTGAATTTTATTGATTAGCTTACTAGAGGATGGAGAAACCTTTTTTTGGTCAGTAAATGGTTACTCACAACTCAGCATCCTACCCTTTTTGTCTGGTTTTTCAGCATCAGCAAAAATGTCAATACAGAATACTATTGACAGAACAGATTGGCATGGTTTTGTTTTGTTGTGTTTTGAAATAAGTTGCTTAAGGTGAACTAAAAATGATACTGACTCAAATGTTCAGGAGGATGAGCAGAAATAAGACTAACTTTTCTCAGGTCAGGAGGAGATAAAAGGTGAGAACAAACCCCTTGCAACAACCTGTGGAAGAGAGACTGAGTGAGACTGGTGAGTGGCTGGACACTTGCAGAGATTGTCCAGTTACTTTATGCTAGCTGTAGGTCTCTGGTCCTGCAATAGAGGATCACTTTCCTGGAAAACAGTTAATCCCATCTAAACTGCCTCAAGACAACATTCAGAGGAGGTCAAAGAAATTAAATTTAAGTGGAAGAGTTGATACTTTATTAGTAATGCAGGAATTTTCATCCAGATTATCCAGCAAGAGATTGCTTACTGAGTAATCTTTGTTGTCTCCTACCATTGGCATACTCTTCCCACATATCACAGTATCTACTGCAGTTTTAGAGGGGATCTGCAGGTTTTTATTGGGCCTGAGAACTTGTCATGCCTCCAAATTTCATTTCTAACCTCCCTGCTTTACTCATCTTGTACACTGTTTCCCATAGGAGCATCTGGTGCAGAATGCTACATGGGGGAAGTATCCAACACAGATAAAATTGAGAAGAGGGGCCATGAGAACCTCATGATGTCCAACAAGCCCAAGTGCAAGATGCTGCACTTGAGCTGGTGCTTTCCCAGATGTCAATACTGATGGGGAGAAGTCATTGAGACTAGTTCTAATGGGGACTTGCAAATCCTCATGGATGAAAGCAGGACGTGAGCCATGAGTGAGGTTCATGGACCTGAAGACCGACACATCCTGGGCTGCACCCAAAGCAGCATCTCCAGAAGGCCAAGGGAGGTGATTCTCCCCCCTGCTGAGGCTCTCATGAGACCCCACCTGGGGTGCTGCATCCAGCTTTGGAGTCCTCAGCACAGCAAAGATGTGGACCTGTTGAACAGGTCAAGGGAAGGGCCACAAATATGATCATGGGAATGAAGCATCTGTCCTACAAAGACAGGCTGAGAGAGCTGGGATTGTGCAGCCTGAAGAAGAGAAGGCTCTGGGGAGACCTCATTTCAGCCTTCCAGTACCTAAAGAGGGCTTATTAAAACGAGGGAGAGGGACTTTTCTTATGGGCAGAAACTGAAAGAGAGTAGGGTTACATTAGATATTAAGAAAAAATTTTTTACTTAGAGAGTGGTGAAGTATTGGAACAGGTTACTGAAGGAACTTGTGGCTATCTCATCCCTGGAAGAGTTTGGGCCAGACTGGACAGGGCCCTGAGCAACTGATCTAGTGGAAGGTGTCCCTACCCTTAATTATTTTTAATTGAGCAATAGCTTTAATTCGTTCTTTATGTCATATACACTGCTAGCTCAAATGATCCTCTCAATGCTACTTTCCACCCCTGGAGAAATTATTCTTTCTAGATTGAGTGGAACTTTGAAAGATCATCCATTTTTATACATGAAATTTTTAAAGTGTAAACACAGAAGCTGCAAGCAACCATTTAATTCATGTACATACATGTACATGTACATGTATTTGTGCGGAAATAGGAGGCGGGTTTAGCTGTCACAAGAGCCAGCATCTTTTAAGCTGAAAGATGAAGTCAGCTAATACCACATTTGTTTTCACCAGTAAACATCTTCTCATCCTCAGTTTAGAACAGTAATGATAATTTTTTATTCTGGAATCCCTTTCTGGTTCCAGCAAATGTTGTCCCAGAATGTCAGCATTGGGATATAATACTCAGAATGAAAAAACAACCAGAACATTTTTCTCTGCTGATAAGATTGACTACTCGTGGACGTTACATTTTTTTTCCATAGACAAATAACTTATCATCCTTTAATCATGGGATGTACAGTATTTATCATCATAGACTCTGTGCACAGCTCCTGCTGTCATGTCTAACTCTTCCTGTTTGTAAGACAAGTCAGACAGCAAGGCTCTGAATTTATACCTGACCTTGATCTTGCAATGTAGGAATCTACATGTCAGCTGTGAGCTTAGATTGACTGCCTAAATATAAACACCTGAGGCCATCTCTACACCTTGAGATGTCATAGGGCATCTGAGACATGGGGCTGGTGTTGTGACATGGAGGCTGTAGGAGACTGTGTCCTTCTGGATCAACTGCTGGATGCTGGGCAGGATATCCAGAGGCATCTCAAAAAGCACTAGTTTTCCATGTCTAATCAAGGGAACTGGGCCCAATGGAGTCTTTGGAGCTGTTTAGCTGACTGAATCAGTCTATTTCAGGATAATCTGCATGAATCTCTAGACTCCACTGACTGGATTAGCAAGATTTCCACAGCCTATGAGGAGTGAAGACACCCTCCTCACTTGTGAAGACATACTTCACAGACAAATAAATCTACATGACTGATCTTGGACTTAAATCTAGACCTGAATTACAACTTTTTCTGAGCTGAGTTGGCTTTTAGAATGATTCAGACCACCTGGAGGAGATGGAGAAAGGAATGGAGTGAGAAAAAGAGAAAAAAGATTGGTGGATTAAGACACAATGCTTTTGAGGAAAGATTGGAAGAAATTGTTTGGTCTGGAAAAGATCAAAAGGCATAATAATGGTCTTTAAATAGTTTTTGAAGAAAGAGCAGTTGTAAATTATTCCCTGTGTGCAGTGAAAATAAAGGAAGTAATTGCAGCAAAGGGAAATGTAGTTCTGACCTTGAAAGAGGAGTTTCTTATCATGGGGATGATGGAGTGCTATGTGCACAGACTAGGGAGGTTGTAGAATTGCAATCTCCAGTGTTTTTTACAAGTAGGTTGAACAGACATTTCCAGGAATTACTTTGGTGTAATCAAATGTGCTTGAGGGCTGTGACCTCCGCTGGGGGAGCTTTCAGTCTCTTTAGCCACATTTTCTCCAATCAAATCTCTTTTAGTTTTCAGTCTTGAACTACTCCATGCAGAACAAGATACATCAACAAAATACCTGTTATAATTTTAAATTATACTCCTTTTGTGGTGAGGAAACTGCATGTTTAAGACTAGACAACAGTGATGAAGTACTGAAAGAAGTCATTTATATAATGCCTGTACCACAACCCTTACCTTAGTAGAAGAGGAAATAGAGCTGTAAAAAATAATTAGCTGTAAGAAGCACATCTTAATTATTTGTCTATTTAAATCTATATTTTCTTTCCCTAGCAAGTAGAAACAGCTGTAGCAGTGTGGGATGTAATACAAATAGATGTTACTTTACATCCACTGCTAATGCAGTCACTGTTCTCCTTCCCAAGGATCCATACAGTTGCCATTGCTCTCCTGCTGTGGGGCATTATTGCAGAGAGCTCTGATGGCAAGCTGAGAGTTAATTAGCTGGAGTAGGGAACCAGCCTTCTCTCAAACCAACCCAGGGGCAAAACTGAAGCAAAGTTTAGTCTTTGATAGGCCCCAAACCACACAAGCACTGCCCATAGTCATCTAAGGAGAAAGGGAGGGATGTGGTTGTCACAGATCTGTTTGTGGCACTTTGAAAACAAGGACTGGTATAAAATTTTAAACACAAAGCTTCCTGCTGTGCCTTCTTTCACCCTATCTGTAAAGACATTTTGAATTTAGATTGGGTGCTGGGTTGTATTTTGCCCTTGGTGGAAATTAGCACAAAGAACAAATAGTCATAATACCAAGTGAAGGAGTTTTGCTGGAAGATTGCTGTGGCCTTCACATAACTTTCCTGAACCTAGAGTTTGGAATATTGAACTGAAGAAACTTTCTATAACAGTTAATCTAATTCTTCTGGAAAAGATGTCAAAAAAAGGGTAGACAAGACAACACAGGCTTTTGGATGACCTCCTGCTTCAGGTCACCAAGTCCTTTTGAAACTCCCTGTGGTTTTAGATAGTAAAAATTAAAAAAAAACAAAACANCTAACTGTGTGATAGTGTTTGTGTGAGGCAGTTTGTGTTCTCATTGTAGCCCATAGTGACAGAGTTCTTTGGTTCATTTAATGAAGGCTTCTTTCAGAGGAAAGTGGAAAATTTGCTGCTTGGGATGTAAACTGTCACTGCTATGGGAAGGAGGAGCTGAAAGAAGAAACATTGATGTTAGCTGAGGGGAAACAGGAGATGACAGCAGAGGAGAAAGTTACGATGATCCCAAATGGTGAGTGATTGGAAAGTAACAGAGAGAACAGTGCCTGGAGCAAATAAGCAATTCCCAATCAATCTCCAAGTGCAGACTTACACTTACAGTTTCTTGAGATGATCTTATGTGCAGCCAGTGGGAGGTTATCGAACACCAGGAACCCAGAGAAGGGCAGTGTCACAAGGAGCCAGGGGCCTTTTTGGCTCGTGGGTGGAAGGGAGGAACTGGGGCAGGTGGCTGCATCCTTGATACAGGCATGAATGTTCACATTGCCTTAGGCTGCTACAGCTGGAGAGATAAAAACCAAAAGCAGTTTAACTATTAGTGCAGAGTTACTGTACAGGACTGTGAGAAAGTCACTGTTTAGTACCTGCCCTTGCTGGGTTTTATGCTCCTGGGGAATATCACTACGAGAATAAATCTAAACTCTTTTAGAAGTAAGCACTGTGGGGCTCCCTGGATGTTTCAGCTACCAGCCTCAGGCCTGGGCAGCTGCACCACATGGAGCAGGCATCTGCAGTGAATCTCTAAATCATCTCAGCAGCCAGCCATCAGTCGCAAGGTAGAGAAAGGCTCCAGTCTCCAAGCCAAGCTCTATTATTAGGCTGGCAGCTGGATCTTTCAATCAAAGTGAACTGTTACCACTGCTGGCAGCAGAAAGAGCAGGATGACAGGACTGAACGGGTTTTGCTACTGAATGCAAAGAAACCTACATCAGTTCCAGTTTATTTCAAACAAAGGTAGCACATATTTGCTTTGCCTATATTGTATGCTCTCATCTACTTGTTCATAAAATTTGATCATTAAAACATATATATGATTCTAAATTTTGTAGTTGAAAATACAAAAATAACATAGCTAAGCAAGAATGGTACAGTAATATAGAGGCAGAGAAACAACCATCTAGAAAAAAACATATAATTTTTTCCAAGTCTTAAAGTCTTAGGAGCTACCATTTCTTTTCCACAAAGAAACATAAAATGATTGTTAACATCAGTGATATAACCTCAGTTGCCACTTCATAAAAATACTCTGCAGGAAGCGGTGATATGAGGTGTGAGAGAGCATCTTGTCCAGGATCGTTCCCAGTAGCCAGAAATCACAGCAATTTTACAGATGTGACATAGCTAGTGTCACTGTTCTAGTACATTCAAAGAATAAAAAAAATTAATTGAGTTCGAAAAGACCTCAGATATCATTGACTCTAACTTCTGACCAAATACCCTCAGGTCAACTAGAAGACGGCACCAAGTGCCATGTCCAATTTCTCCTTGAACAATTCCAGGGGTGGTGACTCCACCATCACTCTGGACAATCTATTCCAGTGTTTAATCACTCTGTCTGTGAAGAAATTCCTCCTAATATCCAACCCATTCCTGAATGACCCCTGGAGTAGTGGGCTATTTCCTTTCATCCTGTCACTGGTTGCCTGGGAGTAGAGGCTGATCCTCATTTAGCTACACTCTCCTTTCAGGTGGTTGTAGAGAGCAAAAAGGTCATCTCTGAGCTTCCTCTTCTCCAGGCTGAACAAGTCTAGCTTCCTCAGCTACTCCTCATAGGACTTTCCCTCTAGAGCCTTTATCAGCTCTGTTGCCCTTCTCTAGACTCAGAATTCACATCTCCACTGAGGGCAGTCCCTGGAACAGGCTCCTCTGGGAAGTGGTCAGGGCACCACACCTATCAGAGTGGAGGGAAGCTCTGGATGATACCCTTAGTCATGTGATTCAGTTTTAGGTAGTCTTGCATTGGGCTTGGTGATGCTTACAGATCCCTTCCAGCCTGAGATATTCTATGATTCTAGGCTTCAGTGGGGACATTACCAGAGGTCCACACATCCACAGACCATTTCAGTGGTTTGAGTTTTATTAAGCAATGTGTTGTGTATAGGCATTTAAATTGTCCAGTTCATTGATAGCCCCTCCCCAGGAAACATCTGTAATTATGAGTATCGAGCAATATGTGGGAAATTGTTGCTTTATGAGACCTCCACAAGAACTGGCTGTGTTTTGCAGAGAAGCTCTTACAGCGTAGTGCTTAGTAGTTAGTGCTGGCTATTATGTAACAACATTACACTAAAGTCAGTGCTATGAGAGGCAATGTGGTCAGAGCAAGGGTGCTGGCATGAGCAGCCTCTGGCTGGCTCCCTGCCCGTGCAAGCACTGCACAACAGGAAGCTCTGCTGTACAGAACCATAGAATCATAGAAAGGCTAGGGTTGGAATGGGCCTTAAAGATCTTCTATTTCCAACATATTTGGATTTGACTGTCCAGCACCATGCAGCACAAGTTCCTTGGTATGTGACTTGCTCTGACCAGCTCCTTCTGGAGTGCCTTCAACTCTTTCCATCCCAAACTGGTCCACACCCAACTTTGGCAGTAGATACAAGGCATTATCTGCAGCACTGATTTGGAGTGCAGGCACTGCTGGTCAGCATCTGCCTCCATGGACACAGTTCCACTACACTCTGCTCCAGTGTTGGCCAATCTGGAGCCAGTCGCTATGGAGTTTTATTGCATCACTGACTGCTCTCAAGAATAAATTAGCATCACCTTTAAAATATGCCTGTTTTACCCTCAGTCTCTCTATGATAGTCTCTCCAGCATATCCATAGTCTGCTCTCCTTTCTTGGGCAGGATTTGAAAGTGATGTGGAGCAAGACTCTACCCTTCCACAAAGCAAAGAGCAAAGATGACGTTTTTGTTAGCAAAAAGAGAGGAAGCGTTAGATTTTCATGCAGTCACCTACCCAGCTGGAGCCTGGAGCTACCACATGAGATCTCCCCTCTAAAAAGAACAGCTAACTCAGGACTTCATGCTGTGCCCACTTCATGCTGTGTCAAGACTGTCAAACTGCAAGAGAAGGTCGAAATGCTTATTGCTTATTGCTCAACAGACTCATCTGTTTCTGCAGGCACCAGGAATGATTCATCTCACCTGACTTAAGCCATCTAGGATCTAGGCATAGCCTAGGTATCTAGGGTCCTACTATAGTTAGTGGACAGTGATAATCCATCTCACTTGAAGTGTATGTTTAAAATACACAGAATCATACTCTGGAAATGCCTGTTACTCCCCATTAACCACAGGAAGAGCCCAGGTAAGCAGCTGCAGAATGCCTGTTTAGTGGGAAAAAATAATCCACACCAGAAATAAAAGTTTTGTGACTTCAACTGTGTAAAATATTGTGTCAGGATTAGATACAACTGTAACCACCTTGTATCTTCCAAAACCTACACTGGACTGGTGTCCAGGGGAGGAAGGATGGAGATTGTTGCCCAGTTAATCACCCTACCCAAGTATGAACATACATGACACACAGATTGATAAAAGTTACATCTGTGTGTTTGATTCCCAAAGACCTGTCTATTAAACAAAAATTATCTTGATAAATACAGATGGTTGTGTTTTGAAATTCCCAGTACTACCTATACTTTGGAAGAAGCCTTTAGACTTTCTCAGGATTGGTAAAAGTGTAAGACAGTCACTTTAGGGCACCTAAATTAAAGAAAGACAAACCTCAGTTGAGATAATGCCAAAGACCAATTAAAAGAATCAGATCTAACACATGTCCAATGGGAAAACCAAAAGTTGTGGAAGATATTCAGCCATGACTCCATATGCATTTGTTACCAGGTAAACATGCCAGACTAAGAACAAGTTATTAAGACTTTTTAGAACTATTCCAGCCGAATCAGGGTTTCAAAAACAGAAGGCTGAAAAGTGTTCCTGTTTGGTTTTTTTTTAACTTTTTTTTTTCAGATTAGGCAATTTAGAGAGATTAATAATTCCCTCTAGGGCTCATTGAGCTCTTGCTGAGTGTGTATTCCCACACTTGTTTATGAGTCATAATAAACTTGGCAGCTAACCAAGTTCCTGTAGTTCCTGTAGTTCCTGTGCAGGAATGTTATTTAAACACATTTATCATATACTAGGAAATTGGTACTTTCCCCTTGTTCTTATGATATTTCCCTCTCCTGTTGCTGATTCCAGCCTGAATCAAGAGTGTTCAGCAAGCCCATTTTGAGACATGCTGATAGACAGGAGAGCTTAATCTAACAAGTAATATTCATGTTGAAATCTGCAGTGTTCTGTGATTTATTTCATTGATTTGATTAATTTCAGAGTGAGAAAATGATTAAGTAAAAGATCTGAGAATCACATAAGGAGAGAGTTATCAAGTGCCTTTTGATTTACTCTCAGAATGAACCTGTGGATGAGTTTGCTGACCTGTACTTCATTTCCTCCAAGAATTTATTTCTGAAGAACTTAGAATTATTATATCTGCCTACTGTAACTAATGCCACATGTGTCATTTTCTGGGCTTTTTCTTGACAACTTTTCACCAACTAAAGAAACTAAAAGCAGAAACTAGCCTGGTAGAAATAACTTTGATCTCAGTCAGCAACAGTGACTAGCTCCATGAAACTGTGTAGTTGGCAGACATAATTTTCTGTGGTATTGTAGTCATAGGGCTAAGGGTATCAGCAAGACAAGGTTTCTAGGCAGAGATAATATTTGAGGGGTTTTTTTTTATTATTCTCTTTGAAATGTTTCCATTTATTAACACCTGTGTTACAAGCTCTTGCTATGGTCACAGAATATATCCCGTAAGATACAAGAAGACAAATATTAAATATTCTGAATTGGACTACCAAAATTTAGAGGATTTTCAGGCACGAATCACTGAGCTGATGAAAAAAGGAAGATGAGGTGGAAGAGACAGACAAGTTAACAGTTGTGTAAGCTGGTGTTTACAGAAGTCAAAACAGATGTGTGAACCCATCTTGCTAACATTCTGGATCTGATGAATACTTAATATTTCAGTTATTAATGCAAAAGGGAAGAGCTTCAGTAAAGGAAGACCCACCTTCCTGAAAACTATTTCCTGAATATTCCCTAGGGGAAAGGCCTTAGCTCCTACTTAATTTTTGCACCTTGACTATTCACACTACATAAACCTAATTTCACAAAACTCAGGTACAATTCTTGGGACACCTTGTTAGAGTCTGCTCCCAAAATCACAGACCAAATCATATCAATTTTGGCTCCCTCAAGCCAACATAACCTTCCATCATTATCCTACTTGGCTCTGCCACCTCCTGGTGACATATTCCACCAACCTAGAATTTTCTCAGCAGCATGCCCTAAGACTCTCTGGTGGGTTGTAACAGATCCCTGGCATGACATCAGTTGTTTTGAACCGAAAAACCACACAAAAATAATCAAGATGACAGGTTTAGTGCTATGCAATGTATTTGTGCCCAGTTTGCCTTGGAAGGTAATACTTTGGGAATGCAATTATTCATTACTACTGGGCCCTGGAGCAGAAGCATTCAGCAGTACAGATGTAGTTAGCATTATAGGGGAATGCCTAAAGTAATAAACACAATGATACTATAGCCCGTGGCTGATCTGGTCCCAGTTTTGGCCTCTAAGAATGCCTCCAGGCATGCCTGATAGACCTAGTTTAAGAATCCTGCTCAGGCTTAGGAATGCCCAAATGTTTGTCCAGAGACATCAAAAATCAGTCAAATTTAAGCCACCAAAATGTAGTTTATTCATTGTGACTCTGTGAAAAAAACCAACCAAGCCACCAAACAGCAAACAAACAAACAAAATCAGACAATATCAGATTGATAATTGGCTGATAAAGTAACAGAATGTGCAGTATTAGTTGGGTCTCTGCGTCATCGCTTCAGATCTTCGCTTCCAGTGCCTCCTCTCTCTCATCACCCGAACCAGTGGAGGGAAAGAGCTGGAGATGAGCTGTGGTTCCATGTCCCACCCTCCTGGTCAGCAGCACCCCAGCTTGCTCCAGACTGGCAAAGCAGGTCTCCTCTGCAGTTTATGCAAGTGTGGCAGAAAAACTGGTGCAGTATCCAATCTTGATTTAAAGAGATAAAGAATCCACTGTAGACCTTGGCAAACAGTTTGGTTAATAGGATAGCTGCTCAATGAATCATGTTCACATGAATTTTAATTTTAATTTGTCCGGCTTCAAATTCCAAATGTTGGATTTTATTATACTTTAACACTAACCCCTAGGACTGGATTAACCAAAAATCCATCTATGAAAATGTTATTCATCTGGTTGATTCCTACATAGATGAGGTTATAACTTGACCTTAAAAAAGTTTGAGTGGCCAAAGTCTTTCACTAACAAGGAGCTCGTTGATTTTTTTTCTAGCTCTTTTTTAAAGACAGACAATTTTAATGCCCTTCTTCTACTATATTTTCCAGAACCAAATTCATTATCCTCAACATGGTTTCACCAATAAAAGACACAGAGATAAGGTAACAAATACAATGTGATCATGACTTGAATTTTTTTCTTTTAAGCTTTCACAGATTTTCCTAGTAAAAAAGCTAGTTTTTCTGTAAAAAAACATGAGCTGATAATTCCCAGCTCCAAGAAAAGCACTCCAACCATCTTTTATGTGATACAGTTTCTTCCAAGAAGGGTAATAGGGAAAGTAGGTAGTGTAGTTTGTAATTATCTTTCATTTGTATGACATTCCTGCAATTTAACCATTAGCAGGGCGAGTCATAGGACTCTGGCCTTTTGGTCCAAGCCCATAAGGGATTTTGTATTAATTGTTAAGTGAGGTGGGGATGGAAGCCCAAGTATCTTCTCTTCCAGGTATGGTGCCCTGAGTACTTCCCCTGTAGACTCATGATCACTTTCTTTTCGTGATTCTGCTAAAGGAGAAAGCCTTCAGTTACCAGGAGCTGGAGGCACTTTGATCTATGTTCCTAATGTAAAAATAATTTTGGTGTTTTTGTTTAAGAGAAAGATTGTTTGTATTGGATTTTTTTTTATGTGTATGCAAATGCAAAAGTGAGTGAAATGAAAAAAAAAAAAAAAGAAGATATGTGACTGATATATTGCACTAGGAGTGGAAACCAGAAATAACCCACTGTGATTAGCTTTGGTACCTGCAGGCACTTGAAAATATCTATAACATATAGAAACTAAATTTTGCTTATCGTTTATTGAAGCAACAGAATACTACTTTGAGGGTCAAGTAGACAGAATTTGACTGAGTCTTCAGGAAATTGTAGAAGGACTGAAACTTCAGCAGTTCTACATGATTAGGAATTAGAGAAAAATCATCCCCTTTTTCTTGGTGGGTGTTGTAATTGTGAGGTAATGTAAATTCTTTAAATCTTTGCACAAATCTTCATGCAACTCTGGATTAACAAATACTGGAATTCTCCCAAACACAGGGAGAAACAGCAGGCTCTCACAGGGTGCCAGTTTGTTGCCTGATTAGCCTGGTGCTTGCCTGCTGTTTTCAGCAAACACCTCAGGTGCAGTAGCAGAGATTTCAGCTGGATTTGACCTTTGCATCTTTCTTTGATCTGCATGAGAGGCAAGTCTCCCAGCACAGCATGTACACAATCCAAGGCAAAACACTGCAGAAATTACAGTGTTCATCATTTTCTCTATCCCAGACCACAGACATTATGCCTTTTCCATTTCCCAGATGCACTGTGGTTTTAGATTTACCCGAAAATGAATTTTATGCTCAGTTTGAATCGTTCTTTTCTAAAGCAAAGATTTAGCTTCTTCTTGTCTCTGTCAGAGCTGTAGCCCCAGATTGACAAGCAAGAATTCAGAGTGATAAAACTGAAGCACAGACTTCTAAGCAATCTGTTTTAATAATAAGTATCCTGAAACCAGAAACTATAAAGCTGTAAAAAAGTCTACATAACAAACCACCGAAGAGAGTGCATTTTGCTACATCTCTGCTGTGTGGTAAATATAGAAATATTTTCAACTTTTTAAATTATGAAGATCAATTCCTATCTGACTTTATAACAGTCATAATGCAGACATAAAAAATCCCTAATAAAAAAGCTCTTGCACCGTTCTATATAAGTAAATTTATTCTGGAGTTATTAAGAACAAAATAAGGAACTTTAAAAAAATTACAAAATAAGGAATTTAAAAAAATAAGTTTACAGCAATCTTTACACCATGTCACAGTAAGACATATCACAGGTGTGTTCTGAGTCCAGAACAAAATACAAATATCTCAACAAATGACATGAAAACGCTTTATAGAATGTAATATGTCACTTCAAAGGGCTAACCCTGGGGCTAAAAGTGAGACCTGTGTATCGCATCCTAAAAACCTAGATTCAGGGGTAAAAAGGTCTTTTTGCTAATATAAAAATCATAAAATATCAAACTGGTATTGAAGGCTGACTTACTCCATGAAAGATAATTTTATAAAAGCAAATAAAATTGTTAAGGAAGGGAGACTGACAGTAAATTAATATTTGAAGGAAAAAACCCTATCATAACATACCAACAGGAGTATTATTTTAGGCTATTTCTTTGAATGGTCAAAATAAGTTTTGTTTGTGATGGATTAAGGATAGATATTAGTGCACAGATTGGTTTCTCATATGGCTGTGCAATTAATCACATAATTATCTCCTCTACATGACACACATGTACTAGGATACTGTTGTCCCTCTGCTAAGCATCATCTATCTAATTTCTAGGGCGTGTGAATCAGCTCCTCTTTAGAAGGGAAACAAGAAGCATTCTCCCCGCGTACCTCCTCAAATCACACGTGTAAAAGTGTCATACATTTATCCAGATTATTTGCCACCCTCGGAACAGAGGTGGGCATGACCAAGTCACAGCCAAGCTGGTGTTCCATGAGCTCAGCTGACAGCAGCTCCTGCCTTCAGGCGGTGGCTTTGCCTCCATAAATAATCCTGCTGTACTAGCAAGCGTAAGAAAACCAGTTCCCTTGCCTTTTAAGCCCTTGCTTTGCCTCCCACCCACTACCACCACCAAGCAGGCAGAGCGGCTGCCTGCCGCTCGCCCACAACACGCTGTGAAAGCTCTTGAGAGAGTGCCATCTAGTGCCACCTGCCTCGGAAACACGAATGCACACACCCCTGGGCACCCCCAAAATCCCTGAACGTGCTCATTAATGCATCAGGCAAACCATGATGACAATCTGTATCCATGCAGCACAGGGATAAATGAATGCATCAATGTGTTGTCCAAGTTTTCCCTCAGGTGACCCCTTCCCAGTCCTAGATGTCCTTCCCTTCTCTCTGGCAACTCCTACCCTCATCTGGAGCAATTATTTCTGGGTCTACGAGCCATCTAGTGTCATCCACTAAGAAAAAAATGCCATTTTTTATTCTACTTATCCTACCTATGTGGCTCAATGTGTTCAAAATAAGCATTTTCAGATGTACGTGCCCTACAGACGGTAATATATACATATATTTATAGTGTATCTATTGGACTGGCTGTGAATATCAGATATTTGTACTGAATATTGAAATACTGCATTTTAAAATACAGAAAATATTGAATATTGTGCCAAACACAGTGCCACTAAGGAAAAGCCTTGGTAGCCTCCAAAACTGGATGGTTATGGTCATTGGATGAGCATAGTCACTGGACAACCTCTGCCAGTCACCTCAGTAAATGATCCAGCATAATAGACAGGACAGATGCTCCTGGCATTGAAGATTAAGAAGGTACATTAGATCTTAAACATTTTCAATTTCTTTAGGTCCATGAAAATACAAAGGTCCTATAAGGAGCAATTGCTCAAAATGATTAACAGCATGTTAAAAACCTCCAAACAATAAAAGAAGAAAGAACAAAAAGAGTAGGTTTGTGAGTACAAACATTAATGTTTAATGGTTTCTTATAGCCAGTTGCCCAGCTTTCATATCTTGGACCACAAGATGCTGGCTTGCCTATGGAGAATGGCAGGACTACCAGGAAGTGAATCAGGTGGATTAATTATTTAGTCTTTGAGAGGCCTAACATGATTTTTGGAATATTATCTTCTGTTCTGAGGGCTCTTTTCGTATGGCACATCTAGAGAGTTTATGTTACCCTTCATATTAGATCTGTCCTCAAAGTCAGATGTGGAGCAGGCAGACAGTACCACTTTTTGAAAAAATTTATTTGTTTGATTTGTATGTCATGTCTCATTTTCAGCAATCTCAGTGAGTACAGAATCCTTAAATAAGAGCATATATTAGGACTGCACATCTGAACCTTTCTGTGTCACTAGAACTCTATTGTCTGCAGACACACTACTGGTAGAAATGGGAATGGTTGAAGTTTTCCAACACTTTTTAACATCAAGAATTTCTTCTGGTTGCTGATACCTACCACATTATTTCCACAAGATTTTTGTCTAATTGAATGTTTTTAGTTAGTTTTACCCTCTAGTTTAAGAGATTTTTGCTCTCTCTCCCCACATTTGTTCCCTAACTGAAAATGTGTGGTAATTCTATTTCTCCATTGCTCAAACTCAGTATAAAAGTTAAGTAATTTATTTTGCTTATTGTGGACACAGTGGGGTTAGAGTAAGAATCACAGAAATGTCTATATTTGGCATACTACACAGTAGGCATGGCTATCCACTAAATATGACCCCTCAGTCAACATTGTCTTTCAGATGTACAGCATCCTGAGGAAAAAGGACCTTATAATTGTGCATATAATAATTATATAATCAATATGCATATGAGAGAAATGAAAACTTAGTCCTACCATGAGTAAAAATTGGTTTTCTGTGGCCCAGTATGGCTGTGCTATACACAGAAGCTGTATCTGCCGCATCTGCCTGTTTCCCAGGTCACAGTTTCTGGGCTGAAAGCATTCCAGATTAATTAAATATTTTCCTGGTGTGTGGTGGGACCCATTTAAATGAGTAAAAATTTTACATAAACATTCAAGGAGCAAACATGGTCTGGTGGGTTTCTTTGAAAATAATTGGGAAGTCAGGCATAAAAGATGTTTGTATTGAAACAAAACTGGTTTGATGCCTTGGAATCATTTGTTGGAAGTTTTTCAAAAATATTAAATGAAGATTATTGGATATCTGCATAACCACACAGTCTTCTAGCATCTTCCAGGAAAATTTGCAGGGCCACTAAACAAAAGGAGATTGTCAGGAGCTTTCACAACTTAAAAAGAACAAAACGCTCCTTGGTAAATTCTGAAACATTTAAATAAAACTGACTACATGAATGATAGCTTCAGCAGTTAGCTCTTGATTTCCTGAAATGTGGACTAGATCCATTTCTCAGGTCAACTCTTTATTACTCAATAACTACCTTGCAGTAGGTCACAGTGAAACTATGGCAGTTAATAATTTAAATGTGGTTACCTTTGTTGGGTGTACACTTTGGATATTCACTGTATTGGGTATTGGTCCTGCTTGAGAAGTGTAGCCTTAATACAAAGACAAATATTTTTGTGTCTATCTCAGAATTCTCAAACAGAATTTAGTGAGAAAAGCTCTCAGAAATGGCAACCCAAGAATGACAGAACTGTTGGGTTGCAAGTGACATATGGAGCTCACCTGGTCTGATTCCCTTGCTCAGGCTGGACCACATATCTGCAAGGATGGAGACTCCAGAATCTCTCTTGGCAACCTGTGCCAGTGACTGATCACTTCCAAAGTGAAAAAGGTTCTTTAGTGCCCTCAGATGAAAGTTCATGTGTATTAATTTGTGTTCACTGCCTCTTTTACTGTCACAGGGCATTACTGAGAAAATCTCATTCATCGTCTCCTTTCAGGTATTATAAACAGTGAAAAGATCACCCCAAGCCTATTCTCCAGGCTAAACAGTCCCAGCTCTCTCATCCTTTTCTCACAGAAATGATATTCCAGTCCTTCCATCTTTATGGACCCTCATTGAACTGTCTCCAGTATGTCCATGTCTCTCTTATCCTGAGGAGCTCAGAACTGGACACAACACTATAAAACTCTCACCAGGACTGAGTGGAAGGGAAGGTTTACCTCCCTCAACCTTCTGGTAATACTTTTCCCAGTGCACTCCAGGACACTGGAGGTCTGGTTTGGCTACGAGGGTACATTGAAAGTTCATGATTAGCTCATTGTCCATCAGAACCCCAAGGCCCTCCTGGCCAAAGCTGCTTTTAGTCTGCCTAACCCTCCAGCATGCACTGATGTGTGGAATGGTTCCTGCCTAGATGTTTCCAGTTCTCCTGCTTGAAGTTCATGAGGTTCCTATCAGCCAGTTTCTGAAGCATGTCAACATCCCTCTGGATGACAGTAAAACCCTCTGCTGTATCAGCCTTTCCCCCAAATTGAGGTATTTGGATATTAGAATTAGGATATTCCAGTATAAATAAACAGGAACTTGACTGTTTGATTGTGTCTAAATATTAACAGAAAATGACTTGAAGCAGCAGTTAATGGTTTTCCTGCCAAAGACACAATCTATTCTTCACCTTCCTTATCTTTGCTTTGACCTATCTGTAGTACAAGACCTTTGTCTGGTCTCTGCTGCATTTTCACATCTTATCTCCTTCTGATTTTAGAAATCTAGAGAACAAGATCTATAGTTCAGAAACAAAATTTTTTTTTAAAATTATTATTCTTCACTGGAATAAAGCCAGGATATTTCCACATTCTTCATCAGGGAAATTAAGACAGAAAACAAAACCATCAAAAGATAACTCACCATGACATTGTGGGTAAAATATTCACCTGATCCATAGGAGATCATGAGTCAGTTCCCACTTCTGACTGACTCAGGGCTGACACTTCTCTTCCCCATTGAGTGCCCTAGTGCAGAGGCTGCAGCTTTAGTTTCTTTATTGGGAGCAATAAATAATGAAAAATATCTTCAAAAGGAGAGACTGAGAAGGATTATCTACTCTTCATCGATCTAAAACAGTGGGGGATTTGCATATATATCTTCAACACCCTCAGGACATTTCCTTAGCATTTTCCTGATGGTATGTTTGTGAAATTATTTTTTATTTTTCTCTTCGACTTTTGCCCTTTAGCTACACAAAGTTTGCAATGAGGGTTTGTTTAAAATAACACATTTACATGAAAAGATTAGGGTTTGTCAAACTGCTGTATTCCATTAAAGACTGTTCTCATTGAAGAAAACCCTTATCAGCACTCCTTTTGACCTTCCCTGTTATAATTTTGCTTCTGTTGTGATCTCTTTTTCCTTTAGTAGAGGCCAAGAAATGCACATATTCACCAGAAACCCGCAAGGCATTAACTTGAATATGATTTAAATGAAAGCAAGTAAGGTGTTCTGTTTTCAGTTCTGAAAAAAGAGAGTACATAACCAATTACTTGGGCTTTGTTATTTTGTCTGATTTAGCCTCAACATCTCTATGTTTATCAGGAGAGGTGCAAGCACAATTAAGCCTATGGAGTCCTGGGCAAAGCCACAACTGTTTATGTATCTTCTGGGTTGTTTTGACCTGTAATTCTCTGCTAACTATACCTGCAAAGAAATAAGTTCCAAAACACTATATAAAGTTATTTTGAGGAAGTCAGGACCACTGAAGCATATTGCCTGGGCTGGGGAGCCCTAACATTAGTCTCTTCTGGCTTTTGTCTTGCTTCCATGGTTACCTGTTGCAAGTACTGCAAAGTGCTAACCATAGAGAATGGAAGAGAAAATCAAACACTGACTTTAGCAGATAATTTCCATTAATTATCTACAAAGCTAATTCTTCTTGCCAAACCTGTGAAGCATCTAAGCTTTTACACTACTTTGCCAGGGCACTGTACTGCATCTATCAGCTCCACCAGCTCTGGTTCCACTCTAGTTTTTTTCCCACAAGTTCCTTTACAGAAGCCAGAATTTAGAAATGACTGCCAAGTTTACTTTTATGGACTTCTCAAATTTACCTTCAGGATTGTACTGCAGTTTTAGGAAAAAGCAAAAGAAAAACAATGAAGACATAAGACCATTGAGTATAAATAACATATTTTCTTCAGTATAAACCATTTTTTGGAACAAAAATTTTTTTGAAGAATTAGGTATTCACTAGAAGAGAGGTACATTTGTATGTCTCATGGGTAAACGCCTAAATGAGACTCTTTTGCATTATAGTTTTAGAATAAATTTTAAAAAATAAAGAAAGACAGAAAAGGAGAATGCCAATTTTCAGAGCAAAACTCCTGAGACAGAATGAAATTCATTAGAATATGAAAGATCTGTGGTATAATAATTGACATTCCATAACAGGCTGAAATATAGCTCACTATAATAAAACAGTAATAAAGTAATAATAGAAATGATTATTCCATTTAGATTAACAGCCTCTTTGGGGAAGAGAGACAGGTATAACCCTTAACTGCTTTGTTTAATCTTTTTATAAATGAGGAACATGTTTTCTTTATTTGCAATTTTCATGATGCTCCTGGCTATTCCCTGTAGCTGGTTTTATAAAATGCAAGTACAAGTTCTCATTGAAAACACTGCATTACACACATTCTAAAATTTGGTGGTGTGCAAAGATATTGCTTATTACTAGACAGGGCTCTAAGCTGAAAAACTGTATCCAGCATTGAGTAGTCATAGAGAATTGAAATCTGCCTAATTTATGAGCAAAAAAATTATCCACACTATGACAAGGCAGACAGACAAAGTAATGGTGAAATTGGAACAAGATGACTCCTGGTGCTGAGCCCCTCAATAAAGATTTCTGGGGACACTTAAAGGGAGCAGGGAGTAAGACAGTTAAATATATTTCTGTTAATGTACATGTCAATTTACTTTTGTGATATTACCCTAAAGGCAAGGAAGTAAATCAGAGGAGACTGCTGGAGGAAACAAACAGAAGATAAATCAATGGGGACAATGCTACTTAGTTCTGACTAAAAGGATAAGATTTATGCTTCAGTGGGTTTTTCAGGAGCATCTGAAATAAGCCTTCCAAAGAAGGGCATGCACAAACTGCCGAAAGTCCCTATCTCTCTCAGGCTAGAGATTAGAAATTGAAAGTCTAGGAGTATTATAAATTACAAAGTAGATAAGACCTATGCCAATGGTGGCTTTATTTTCAGTATTAACTCTACCTGCTCTCTGGTTCTGGATAACTAGTGCCTTGAAAAGACTGGATTTTTAAATTCTCCCAACTGTTTTTGCAGTCTCAACAACCTCTGCAATTCCATTCCTTATACCTATTAATAGTTCATAATGACAGATAGAGCAAGGGGATATGAACTTATACAAAAAACTATCCCCTTGAAGATAGAGACCAATTTTTTAAGACAGTTTATTTCTCAGAAAGTGTGATGTATCAAAAAACCTAAGTGATGAACTTCAGCATGCAAAAAAAGAACACATTAACTAAATGTAAATTCATAGTTGAGATTTTATTATGTTTTGGTTAAAATCAAAGAGAAATTTTGCCATGGGACTTTGTGAACTCTTGTCTATAAGATGTTTTTGTCTTACATGTTACTAGAGTCCTTAGGGATCACTATCATATGATTGATTGTGTATGTATTTCACATTGTGTGTGAAATTATGGAACAGGGACAGGCTTAAGATGATGAAATATGCCAGAATTCAGAGTTAATAATTTAGATGTTCTTGGATAAACTCAATTGTTATTTTATGCCTGTTTGACTTTGAAGAAATGAAGTTAAGGAAAAAAATAACAACCAGAAATAGCTTCATCTATGCAATGGAAACACTTGTTTTAATCTTCATGATGAATGTAAGTGCAGTTAGAGTAAGTTTTAAAGATTTCAATTGACTTTCGGTTACAGACAAGTCAAATATCAATACTTGCATTTTTAGATCATTGTATAATGTAAAACAAATGTTTTTCTTCTGCCTCATGAAAGCAAAATTATTCTTTCTTGAAGGTAGCAAAGTTGAAAGTGTTTTTCTCCATTTTACAAAGTTGATTCACAATAAAAAAGAGTGAAAGAATGGTAATGTGTTAGCATGGTAAAAATATTCTGGTTTAAAGAGAAATCTCTCAAATACATGTTAGCAATTGCAAAATTGGCAGCACATTTTCTATATCAAAATAAGCTGAGGAAAACTGTGCATGGTGCATTAATAGCCATTTGTGATTATCTTATGTACAGATATTTTCTGTAGAGAGATGACATGGAAGTCCTAAAGCACTCTGTGAGGAGCCAGTTTGAATCTAGGGTCAGCACTCGTAGCTTTGCTTCTAAGCTGAGAAAATTGGTCTCTCAAATAGCCTGATGATAGATATAGAGTTTAACCTGGCTTCTTAGAAATGGCTTCTGGTGGAAACAGCAACTCAGAGAATTTATGTAGAGGGGAAAATAACCCTAAGATATTATGAAAACCTGCAGTGGAACAGGCGGTTGGTGTAATTTAAAGATCTGGAGGAATTATTTTGGTTTTTTTCTTTTCTTTTTTTTTTTAAACTTTATGAGATAGAAAGGAGGAAGATCTCATTTGACTCTTTTCTTTGTAAAACAGTCCAGTTTTCATAAAAAGTTACAATTGTCTCACAATTAGATTTGGATTAGATTTGCTGGGGCTTTTGCTTTTCCAAGCACTTAGAATGCAAAAGAGCACCATGAGAGGACAGGTAGTCATATCTCCATCAAGTTCCCCTATTCCATCCATAGCAATCCAACAGACCACAGCCTCCAACAGTCTCTTGCCTTAGGAATCTGCTTTGCACTTCCTGAAACTTGGAGAATGTGGTTATTATACAACGTAACTGCCACTGGGATCAATCTATAATTAGGTTATCTACTTATGGACATTTCCCAACTACCTCTAAACAGTTATGCCAATTACTGGCATAATTGTGAATGAATCCAAATAAGCATCAGCAAACGAATCAAACTGGAAGCTGTACAGTTTGCCCTGCTGATTATATTCCTCGTAAAATAGTTGTCACAGGATGTCTGCTACCTGCTGACTGGGAAACACAGGCAGTTTTTAATGCCAATTTTGAACATTATTAATAAATAGGATATTAAAATAAATAGGTTCAGAGAGTAATCAAGAGTTGTTATTTTAACATATGGAACATTCCCAAACCTCTAGATGTGGAAACCCGGCATTGGTGGGTAAACCTTTAAAGTGTGTTAGCAGAAAGTACAGATGCCTTTCTCCTTGGTTCAAACTCTCTGAAACCAGTTCCAAATAGGCCTTTCTTTTAAGCTTCCAGCCTCCAAGACAAGCAAGTTTTGGTGTGACAGACTGAAGAAATAAAAATACAGGCCATTGTTGGCAATTTCTTTATGCCTAGTTAAAATAAGCACATCCTTGCGGTTTCTATCGTTTTACTGTCTTTCCCTCCTTTGAGTTTTTCACTCTTTTTATTGATTCTGCAATCACACAAATAGATATTTTAAGAAGTTATTTCTAGTGAAGTTTTATTGCCATCATTTACAAAGGGACTTGTAAGAAACAACCAATATTGACAGGCAAAAATACCCAGATTCATGTCACACACCCCAAAATAACCTTCATTTTGCAACTGACCCTTTCAATTGGGCTGAAGTAATGAGGTGTTCCTTCTCCCAGCTGCCAGCTGGTTCAGTCCCACACAAGATGACAGCAAAGGCTGGTGAGGGGGAAGCAGCAGAGAGGAAGCAGAGACTAAAGCTCCTGCTGCCTCTTCTTTGGCACTGCTTGCTTAGCTGTGCAGCTCAGCAGCAGCAGAAGTGCCTTACAGATGCCTCTTCAACCTTCTATGGAAGTGTGGATGTGTCCTCTCCACTCCTAGGGAAACCAGCACATCTGTACCGCCTTGCTACCAAACCTACAGCTCAAATAAGACACTTGTTAGCAACAATAAGGTGTGTGAAGCTCATCGCTATCTCTTTTGCCTTCTGTACTTGATTTCCTCTCAAATGATTGGGGTTTACAGCATACACAGAGTAAGAGCAGAAGTAGAAGCAGCCACATGTCTATGGATGGCTGCAAAATTTTGCTGGTTCAGAGCAGAGAAAAGCAAAGCTGGCAGAATTCTGAGTGGAAGACAGTTCACAGTCCGTTTTCATCACTGTAGTTATCCAGAAATGAATCTGGCCACTGCCTTTTTCCACTGTGAAGCTTTGGTACTAGAGAGGGGGTAGAATAATAGAGATTCAAAAAGAAGAGGAAATGTTGAAGTGAACCTATTTTGATTACTAATGGCACATGAAGAAGTAAACAGAACTAAATTTGCTTCTTGTCTTCCACAGTCCATCTCAAGATGGCTCACAAACACTGACACCAGGGAGGTGATTGTTATTACTGGTTACCTGTTGAAGATTATGAGCACATAAGAGCACTTTGCATCCAGAGCTGTAGTCACACATTGACATCTCTAATAGAAGTGTGGAATTTTTCTTAGAGAGCTTGTTGGGCAATCAGATAATTTAGAACAAGGATCTGGCATCTGAGAAACCTTGTGTTAGATCTCCAGGTATAACTCTCCACAAGACCTGTCCAACAAACCAAGTCTCCCTCATTTCTACATTTTATATATCTCTTTTTTTATATCTCTTCAAATTGAAAACTGTCTTTAGCCTACTAACAGAATTTCAGAAACACCCACACTCTGCATTATCACGCTTCAGAGAGTAAAATATCTCTAATCAAAGGTTCCCATTCTTGCTTATTTTCTTGTGCTGTTGTGGAAGCTGAATTCTGCTCAGAGAAACAAACACAGAGAGCATCTTGAAAAAAAAATAACATTATCTCAAAATCTCTTGTACTCTTTTGGCATATCTGTTATGCCCATTTTCATAAACAGTTGTGCACAGGTTCATCACCTGGAT
This sequence comes from Pycnonotus jocosus, assembly GCA_013400435.1. Classification (NCBI taxonomy): domain Eukaryota; kingdom Metazoa; phylum Chordata; class Aves; order Passeriformes; family Pycnonotidae; genus Pycnonotus; species Pycnonotus jocosus. The sequence goes on from VWYP01034995.1 coordinate 294,571, forward strand.
ATGGATATAAATATCTGTGCTTTAGTGGCACTTCTCTCTGCTCTGAAACACTGCCTCTGATTTTCACATACTGCAGAGCTGTGTTTTGAAAGTAAGTTGCAAAGCAGGAGAAGAAAGAATCTAGTTGGAGATTAGGAGTGTCCTAATAAAGAAAAAATAGTGAGAGGAAATTAAACTCAAGCTCATATAGAAGAGGCTGTGAAATACACAGTTTTGGACAGGATCTTGGACCTCAGAATCAGTGGCAAAATTCTTGTCCTAGCTGCAGTAGATCATGGATTTCACTGTTTTTATATTCCTGACCAGAGGAAAAATGCTGTTCAAGAATAAATTCATTACTACATGAGTGTTTTCCTGCATTCTGTCATGTAAACTGCAACCTCCTGCTGCTTAAAAGTTTTTGCTCACCATTCTGATGAAAATTAAGGAAGTTAAACACTACAGACAAACTTTTTTGCTACAGATGATTTGAAAGATGGTGAAGGTGTGTAGCCAAGGTGGTATTTACAGAGTAGCATCTGTCTTTTGTTACTGATGATAATGTGTGTGTGGCTGTCCATTATGATGTGATGCCTGATGTGTGTTAAGTGTTGCATTACTGGGGCAACAGCATTCAAAATCACCAGAAAAGACTTTGCCATTTATATTTCTGGCTATAAAAGTCAAGGAAGTTTCATCTTCCTCTTCTGAAAATATCATAAGAAAACAAAATAAAAAGGAAAAAAAAGCATAGAAATTATTGGTAAAAAAACCCTTTTGAATGAAGCATGAGAGAGTCAATGAAGGAATTTCCAGGTGATAAACTGAAGACAGTAGAAAAGCTGGTAAAGAAAACAAAAACCAGTTAAGAGGGAAAACTTTTGAGTGGTAAAGGCTGAGGTGAGGGGGAGTAGGGTGGTGGAAAAACTAATCATAGACAACAAAGAGAAAAAAGTACAGGAACCAGCTGAAAAGAAATGCAAAGTACATTGAATGGAAAAAGGACTGTGGATGTCTCAGTGAAGGGAAGTGTACAAACTGAGAACAAAGAAATGAAACATTGGGATTTCTGGAAAGAGAAAATAAGAAGATATTAAAAGTGGCGGACAGAAAAAGAAATAAACAGGGGAAATCTAGTGTGAATGCTGGCTTGGAAGAATTCTTTCAGGATGAGTAGTTGGTGAAGAGGGGTATTTCTGAAGGGATTATTTTCAGGAAATAGCAATTCTGAAATAAGGAAGTAAAGCAGAAATATTGAAGAAATATATCATCTCCAGCTGCTCCTTCCACTTCTAATCCTTCCTTCATGCCACTTAGCATCATTTTCAGTTAAAGATCCTTGAACCAAAATCTCTCATATACTTCCCCCTTCTTTGAAAACCATCAATAATCTCTCTTCCCATCAGCTGTCTGAGCCCTTGGCTCCTATCAGCTGAGAACTAAACAGGAGTTTGTTCTCCCTTTGAGGGAAAAAAAAAAAAAAAAGCATCACTTTTTTCTACTGCTTCATGGAAAAAGCAAATGTAACCTCATCAGTTATAATGTAGGATCACAGAATGGTTTGAGTTGGAAGGAATGTAAAGATCATCTAGATCAAAGCCCCCTTCCCTGGGCCTCTGGATACTTTTCATTAGATCAGGTTGCACAAAGACACATCTGGCTCAGCCTTGAACACTTCCAGGGATAGGACATTCACAGCTTGCCTGGGCACCCTGTTCCAGTGCCTTCCACCCCTCAGAGTAAAGAATTTCTTCCTAATCTCTAATCTAACCCCAACCACGGTCAATGTGAAGACATTCCCCATTGCCCTGTCACTTCAGGCCATTGTACACAGTCCTTCTCCTCCTTTCTTGTAGATCCCTTCAGGGACAAGGTTGGTCTAAGTTATTCCTGGTGCCTTCTCTTGTCCAGGCTGAACAACCCAAACTTTCTCAGCCTTTCCTCATCATGAGAGAGGTGCTCCATCCCTCTGATTATTTTGGTGTCCCTCCTCTGGATTCTCTCCAACAGGTCCATGTTGTTCCTGTGCTGGGCCCCAGAGCTGGGTGCAGCCCTGCAGGTGGGGTCTCACTAGGGCAGAGCAGAGCAGAGGGGCAGAATCCCCTCCCTGGCCCTGCTGCCCACGCTGCTCTGGATGCAGCCCAGGACACGTTTGGCTCTCTGGGCTGGAGTGCCCATGGCTGGGTCATGTCCAGCCTCTCACCCACCAGCACCCCCAAGCCCTTCTGGGCAGGGCCACTCTTGATCCATTATCTCTTCACCCTTCTCACGGTAAATGGTGAAAAGAAAGAGCCAGACCCCTCAGCACTGCCACTCACAGTACTACTGCCTTCAGGATCTTTGTAACAGTCTCAGATCCAGAGAGATGCGAGACAAAGAGGAAAGCAACAATCAGATCATAATAAGCATCATTCACAGCTGAAGTGCAGAAAACTCAAGTAAGAGTTTTGACAGTGGAAAAGCACTTTCTCTTGCAATGTTGCTGCTTTCCTGATTGAGAAAAAACCCTGTAGCTTTCCCTCCTAGCCTCTGCAGCTTTTTGCTATGGTCCTAGGGCCTTCACAACTTGTCAAATGAGAACTGAAATCAATGGATTTTCCCCATTTGCCATTTAATTTTGTTAACACCTTTTGCTTACAGATGGTTACACCAAATATTTTGTTTCACTTTTACATAACTACCATTAACATTTGGAGCCAAAAGTAAAGATAGAAAGCATATGCTGGTAGTACAGGAACAAAGATTTTTGGTGTATATACACAAAGAGAGCATTTTACTCAGTGTTCATTCAATGTAGTTGTTACAAAGTCAGACTAGGAGACACAATATCCTGCATAACTTAACCCAATCCATTTTTACTTTTAACTACTTGTTTTCAACCAGTGACAGTAACATATTAGTAGCTTCATCTCAACTTGACATTTCATGCAATGTTTCTGAATGATGTGAAAAGAGAAGCATGAAACCAGCTAACCAAATGAACAGAGTTGAAACAGAGTCTGCAGACAACTGGGAGTATTTTTAAATTTCTAACCACAGCCTAAATTCCATTAGCATGAGACTTGGAAGGACACATCTGTTATTCTTTAAGGAACTAAAGCAGTTGGCTGGCCTCCTAGCTCTTGAACAAAGTGTTCAAGGCTCACATGGAAACACTGTGCTGCATATAATGAATCTGTTTAATTTAAATTATTTTTCTAATGGAAAAAATAAAGGAAGAAGCAATGATTGAGAAGCCTCTGTGAAGGATCTGCTATACTTTTTTTTTTTTTTTTCCCTCAAAATCTGTCTTCATAACTTGATTCATCCATCCTGTGGAGTTGCTGGAAGAAGCACAAATATGGAAGCACTGCAGTCAAAAAGTACAATGTCTGAAGATAAAGTCTAGCTTCCTGTTTCACAGTCTTGTATATGAATGGGAGTTTACAGAACAGGTATGAAAAAAGCTCTGTTTGAGTTAATTTTATTCACAACGAATTGATTCATAATAGTAACCAGCCTTCCCTTCCCTTCCCTTCCCTTCCCTTCCCTTCCCTTCCCTTCCCTTCCCTTCAAGTGCAAGACTCCCTTATACAAGAATTTGATGCAAAAATCTAAATCTAAAGATTTAATAAAATTCAGACATGTAGAATAGGGGGGAAAGTAAAGGGGAGAAGAAAGATGAGGAGAGTAATGTTATTTATAGATATAAAACAAAGGTTAGGTGCAAACAGATGCACTTGAACCTATCCATGAAGTGCTCTGCCAAGAAAACCACAAAAATAAATTATAGACAGAGAAAAGTCCTCATTCAATCTTTAGGTTAAGGAATTGTAGTCCTAATGTCTGGATGACTGTCAAAGAGACTGAGACTGTGGACACGTGTTTATCTATGTTATCTAGAGAGGTGCAGTAGGTTACTAAAAATGAAAAATTATCAGGAACTATATGTTTACCAGAAATTTATACAGGGAAGATTTTGTGACTAGGTGTGTAAACTTTATCCACTGCCTTCGAAACCCTTTAGTACTCCAGTTTTATAGTATCCTGTAAATGTAAAATATAAAAGCTAAACAAGGAAAACATTCATTGAACTGTCCTGAATTTTTAATGTAAAATGTAATTGTAATTCTTGAAACTGAACTTTCATGAACTGTGCACAAAGCATAGTGTTTCTATGTCTTTGCATTGCTAGTTGATGGGTGTGGTAGGAAAAACCAACCTAGAGAGTCAAAATTGTAAGTCTGAATTTCTAGTTTGTGGTTCTCTTTTTCTATCAGCTGTTGTACAACTAAGCCTACTGTAGATATGAGGATTCTGTTTCTAAAGACTCCTCTTCACATTGCTCTTTGATTACTTTCTTATAGAGAAAAAAAGTAAAGGAAAATAAATATTAGAAATGTGTAAGTGTTTGAGAAGACAAGCTGCTTCCAGTACTAAAGAAAGGGAAGAAAAGCAGCACTTTTATAAGACTTGGACACACCTACAGTAATGTGACCATGGAACTCTTGATGTGAAATTGTCTTTATGTCTTGAGCATCCCTTGCCTAGAGTGGATAGCTTTATTGGTATTTTATGGGGTTTATTTCTTCATTCAAAGGACTTAAATACCCACAGGAGTGTTGTTTTCTGGCCAGCCAAGTTCCACATGCCTCATAATGCATGCTGGTCACTGAAGTATGTCAAACACTACTTCAAGCAAAACCCTCCAATTATAAAAAAGCACTATAATTGTACATCTAGGAACATATGTTTAAACTGCTTCATCTATTTCAAGCAGAACAAAGGCCAACTGAAAAGTTTCAAGGGAGATGGCACTGTTTTGTATGGAGACACTAACAGGGTTTTTTGGGTAAGAACTCTGGGATTTGAAGCTGAAAATGAAAATAAATGCGTTGTGGAGAAATGAAATCTCAGCATGTAGGGAGTTACAGACGAGTGTCAGGAGACCTCTCCCACTTGTGCCAATGCCAATTCTTTCAATGATTTGCAGTATAATCTGAAATTAAGGGGGATAAATCTTCTATAAACAAATAATTTGCAGTAGGCTATATGATGTTGAAAATATTGGATGAACTTTCAGACCTCTCAAATCTTTCAGTCACAGAATACCTCTGTTCCACTTTTATCTGTCTGTAAATTGATACACAAACAGATAAAACTTAATATACTGGTTGATCCATCTGAGTTCTACCACTGGGAAAACAAGCCTGCTTGTGTGCTCCTGGAAACCCCTTTAGTACCCATTCATCAGGGGTACTGAACCCTTTGAGGCTTCATGCTCATATCTGATTCTGGTCCAAGGAATTCTGGCCCCATATTCAGAGAACTGCCATGCATCAGAGCATGCAAGCTGTAATTTCAGAATGCAGCTTTAATGTGGCACAGATGCAAGCCTGCCTTCAATCCCACAGCTCTGCCCAGGCAGTTACAGTCAGCACCACTCATTTTCCAGATGTTTCTCTGTACAACACACAAGATATCATCCAGTGTATGTCAGGGAAAAAGGCAAAAAATGGTATAGACTTAATTTCACCACCCACCTTAAGCAGCAAAAGAATAGGAAGCAGCATGTAGGGAAAACTTGAGAGGCTTTGAATAATTTCATTATATTGCACTACACTGGGGATTTCATTGTTTAGAATGAGATGAGCAAGCACTTGCTCAAAATATGGATTGATTGACCTTCAAGGTCAGCAGAATTGGTGGCAGTGCACAGCATGACTACTTGCCAAACAGTAGAAAGAGGATGAATCAAACACTATCAATGCATTTTTCATCTTCAAACTCATTTTGTGTGCCTCATGGAGGAATAGGAGTGATGCCACTGAGGACAAAATAGTATGAAACTAATAACATTTCCTGTTTTACATTTGCTTCCTCCATCTGCTCACATTTCCTGGGTGACAGGTTCATCTCAGCAAGGTTTAGTTGAAGATCCATTCAGAGCAAACTCTTACAACTTACATTTTCAACAGTACACAGAAAGTCTGAGTGGTTTGCAATGATTTAATGTGTGAATGTTTACTTTAATAACAACAAAAATTTCTGCTTTGTTAGCCTTTTATGAAGTGTGCCTTGTCCTTTTTGCTCAACAGCAGAGAGAGAGGAGGCTGTGTGGAAAGCACCACATACCTAGAGGAGAGCTTTTCCCCTTGTCCTTAGAGGTTTAGATCTTCACATAGTCTGAGCATGCTTTTTTGATTTCATTTTAGCATTTTTGCTTCATTGGTTTCCCTTTCAATGAGGGATTATTCTCTCATTCTTAAAAAAATATTGTGACACTAACATTTTAAAGATTTTCCATTTTGCATTTAAACCAAGATGTTTAGAAGTGGTATTTCCTAAAGGTCATATTCTATTCTAACCTTTTTCTCATGGGTTTTGACAAGACGATTTTCTCTGAATCTGAGAAATATTTAGCAAAGAAGAAAAAAATGCAGAGTCCTACATGCAGAGATAATTGGGTAATCAGATAAGGATTTTGTGTTTTCTGATAAGCCTATAGAGATTACTGAATCAAGGTCTCATTCACTAATGATATTTACATGTTTAAGCAAAATGTAAAGTCACTGAATGAGAGATGGAGTTTGTAACTCAGGCCCTCACTTAACTCATGGAAGAACAGGCAAGAATTTGAGCGTCTTCCACCTGAAAACGCTATCCTTCGATCACTGGATTACTGGTTATTTAGACATAATCCTTGCTGCTTTAAAGCAAAGCATACCCTGAAATTGTTTCTCATATACATAGCTTTATTCATATTGGATTTGAGAAATTTTCCCCGCTGCAGAGAAGTTTCCAGAGAACTAGAGCTACCATACTGTCTCTGTGACTTTTTATTTCTACTTTGAATCCTTTGCTTCATTTGCAGCCTAGCAGAAGAAATGTGACTCTGGAATTGATGAGAGCTTTGCTCTGTCACTCTTCTGTTCTTTCCTCTCTGTCCTTACCCTTCCCCAAGAGAAATGCTGAGACTTCCCTCCTTTAAGAAGTCCCTCAAGATCTGCTGCTGGCAATCATTCCATGAAGTTTGATTATTTTATTTAATCTCTATAACGTACTTCTTCTCTCACCTTTGCTTTGATCCATACCAGTGTTTGCACCAACACAAAATTTTTGTCTGCTCCCATTCATTCAAGCCCTCTTAATTCTTTCAAAGCCACTTAGTTCCTATATTTTATTATTGAGGAGCTTTGTCTCACACTGTCAAAGAAATGTGATTAAACTCTTCAGATTACTTCTCAAAAACTAACCTCTGTGTTTATAGCAAATCAAAACAGAATGTAATCAACTCAGTTTGCTTTTGACAGATGTTTAAAGCAATTCTGTGCTACACAGCTTTTTTCTATCTGGTTTCTGCGGTGCCAGGCTACATCAGTTATGATTTAGATTCACAGAATATGGGGTGGATTGTTTGGCATTAGACAGTCGTTTGCTATACAATACTATTCCTCTACTTTTAGCATTTATGTTGTTAATTTAATGCTTGCAAAACATGGTGCTCTGGCAGAACTGAAAAGCCAAGTCCTCTGTTTATAAACCAGGAAAAGCACACTAATTTCCTCTCCTGCCTCACTGAAGTGCCTTAACAGTAACATGGCTACAGCTGCAAAACTAAAATATCCTTGAGGATATACTTAGCTTTAAACAACTGAGTGGCCCCATTAAATGTCTTGAAATCAATTATACTAATTTTGCTCTAAATTAAGTAGCTGAACTGCTCTATCAAACTGATGCTCTACTGCCCACTCCTGGGCATAGGAAAGTAATTCATCCTCAAAATCTGCAGTTTGACTTTCCTCCCTGAGCACTTGAAGTTGACTCTGAAGCAAACACTTCTCTCATCAAGAGCCAGAGTTCACTGGATAATCATGATCTGAATGCAAAAATATTCTGGATTGGATTTGAGCCAGTTACCTGAAAGGCTCCATATTTCCCCACTGACTTTTGAATTCCTTTCCCCTTCCTATTACTACCATAAAAAGAATTTCAATATTCTCGATCTTCATCAGACTACAAGTAAGAGTAAAGGAAAGCATCAACAAGTATCCATCTAGCAATCACCCTAGCAAAACCGTTTTTCTTCTCAAGCTTAAATGCTAAAGAATTAACCATAAGATGAGACATCTCATGAAGTGGGAACCTCTAAGAAATGCCTCTTTTGTTATTATATGAGAAACATTATTAAAATAAAATATAATATCTTAAAAGGGAATGTAATCATTATTAGGGTCCTTAACACGGTATTTAAGTAATTCATTCCCCCAGGAAGGAATAAAGGTTATTTAGAACAGATGCTGTAATGCATGAAATAAATCCTTTTATCCTCAGTACCGGCTTTGAAGATATCTCCTGCCTGTTAAGAATGCCAGGGCTCTGGGCCTAAAGCAGTTCTTTGCATTATCCTTCTATTTGCCCTTTGAAGCTTCAAATGGGTCCTGGCAATTATTGTTTTAGCAGTAATCACCATGGGGATATAAACTAACAAAGTTACTAAAAATGCAGCATAAATAATAAAACCATGACTATATCAAAGTGAAAATTTGCAGGTGGACTCCAGTTCAGGTGTCACTGGTAGCAGCCTGTCCCTGTAATGCAGGGGAAGGAGAAATATCATTAATTCATGGAAGGCATAAACAGTCATGAACACCTTGTTACCACTGTTCTGGCTCATACAATTAGTTACATTTTGGAAATGATGAGCTTTAGATCTTCCCTGAAGTCTCACTGACTTGGGGACAGTGTGTCTATCCCAAGGATACACCAGTTAATTTTTTTGCTCTCTCTCTTTGTTTGGAACCTTAACACATTTTTCCAAGACAAATTCGTGGTGGAGACAGTTCCCTCTGAGCAGTGTAGATGCAAACTAGTTGTTAATATGCTCTCATTTCTCATTGTACACATGTCCTTGGAGTTCCTTGGTGCCGAGTGCTTTCTGTCTTTTCCCCACTTCAAAGGCATCCAAAGAACTTTTTTCTTTAGTTCTCAAGGATTTAACAGAGATACTGGCAGTATCTGGGAATTTAATTGTTTCTGATAGTATCAGCAGCTAGCATTCACATTTGGGAAAGCACTTATCTGATTTGTATGGCACCTGTTTTCCTAAAAAAGCTCTACAGTCCTGCACAGAGCTGGCAAGCACCACAGGCATGAATATGCAACAGCAGTATTATTTGAGAGTCACAGTTAATGGTAATAACCTTTTTCCCCAAAAATTAATCAGAAAATATGTAAGTCAGCATATTTAAATAATGCATTGAAATCAGAGCACAGCATGAATAATATTTAAATTAAATCTGACAACATGAGAAATGTAAAAAAAAAAAAAGGAGTATTCACAGTAATGGAAATAAGAAATTTTGAAAAAATGTATTTTCTGAAGGAGCAAATAATTAAAAGACCTACTTCAGCACGATAATTTATGGAATGACCTTATCAGCAAATAAAAATTGTAGTTAGACTAAATGAGGCCTCCATAAAATGAAAAGGAGAATAAATGAAAGCAAGACTGATCTATACCTAATGCTTTGCAGGAAGGCACAGAAACTAAACCAGGTAGGTTTTTTCATGAAAGACATCTCATTTTTTGCAGCTAAAACCTCTGTGTCACTAAAAGTGCTTTAATGAAAGAAAGCCTTTAAAAAATGTGTTTATAAACGTAAGCACATGTCAAACCAAAGACCTGGAAAACAAGGATCTGTAGTTCACATTTCTGAATGCTGGATCTCACACTGGGAGAGTATAAAAAAGAAAATGCCTGAAAAACACCCTTTTCCACCACACTACCTTGCTTTTGGCCAGAGATAAGTAGTGTACTTTGGGGAAAGTATTTGTGGTTTTGGATTTCACTGCTGATGTTGAAGTATACTCAGGACACCCAGATACTGCACTCTGCAAGCCAAATTCTAGACAGCAGGGGAAGTACAGTAGACTGAAGCCTTGGTCAGTTCGACTCTGACTTTAATATCACTTAATGTCTTTAAAAGTCCAGTTGCCAGTGCCCTCCTGAGAGTTTCTCTCCTCATTGACAGAGCTCATTACACCTTGTATTGAACTGAACATCATGGTCTTTGGGCAGCAGTGTTATACCTTGCTGAATAAAAAGAATCCCTTACGTTGCTGCCAGATTAAGAGCATCTAGTTGTAATCTAGTAGTTTGTAGGTGTTACTCCTCAGCACTGTCAGAAATGCTCCTCAGTGGCTTAGTATGCTTCCTGGCTCCCATTTCTCCTCTGGATCTGCACACAGGGAGCTTTCAGAAAGCCCTGTCTTATGTTCACACTGAAATTCCCCACTTTCGGCTGCAGTACAAATGTGTCGTTTTGGCAGCCAGAGTCATCGTGAACAGTGACTGATTCCTTTCATTCTGCTGTTCGGCCTTACACAGATCTATGTGACAGCAGGGATGAGGAAGGTGTCACCACAGCTCCACTCTGGCACCCGAGAAGGTGGTGGGAAAGTAACAGCATTTTCGTTCCAATATTGGCTGCTCAATTAAACCAGCCGCTGATTGTAGACAAAGGCACTCTGAACTCACAGATGGGAACCACGCCATCCTCGCAGATGGGCATGAGCATCCAGCACCAAGGAACATTGCACCACCACTGAATATCTGCCTTGATGCCTGGCCAGAAATGTCAAAAAAACAGGTGCTGATCCTCATCTTCTATGCCCACAATACAAGGGAATGCAGCACCTGTCATTAATCCAACGCCCCTCTGAGTTAATTTCCAGAAGTTCCTGGGAAAAATAAAGAGAATTTAATGAGTAGGTTTAAAACAAGTTGAATGGTTTTGAAATGCACTTCTATATTTAGAAATCTTAGAACAAAAAATTGTTTGATACCTGATCTCAGTAACACCTTGATTTCATGAAAACAGAATAATCTTCCAGGAAAATAGGAGTAGTCCTGAAGCCATTGATCTTCTTGCTTACAGTAGGATTCTAAACATTTTAAGAGGAACAGAGGCTATATATCACCAAATACAACCTCATTTTATTAGATTTAATATTTTGATTGGGGACACTGAAGAAAGAAGGAACATGGTAGAGTAATGAAAAGAAAGGCAAGATTTAATGATGTTGCTCTTAAAGTGAATGGTCAAAATATGTACAAAATCATAGATTTGCTTGACAGCATTCATTGTAATCAAGGGGCAGCACAGCTCAGAGTCTGAGGATCCCACATCTCTAATAGAAATGTATTTCCAACTGCTTTAAAAGGCATAGGCAGCCCAGAGCTCATTTTTTTCACTTGAGTCTCTCTTCGTTTCTATCTACTGCATGAACATCTCCCTAATGAAAGCAGAACGGGGCTCACAGTAATATGAGCACTTTGGGAGAGGGATCATAGTTTTTGGCTTCCTTCAAGTGAGAAAAGAAGGAAGGTGGAAACTAACAGGTATTACAAGTATGAGGAAATAAAAAAAATTTAAAAATGTAGAAGTGTTGCATAGGAAAACCTTGAGAGACTTTGAATAATTTCATTACATTGCACTACACTGGGGATTTCATTGTTTAGAATGAGATGAGCAAGCACTTGCTCAAAATATGGATTGATTGACCTTCAAGGTCAGCAGAATTGGTGGCAGTGCACAGCATGACTACTTGCCAAACAGTAGAAAGAGGATGAATCAAATGCTACCAATGCGTTTTTCATCTTCAAACTCATTTTGTGTGCCTCATGGAGGAATAGGAGTGATGCCACTGAGGACAAAATAGTATGAAACTAATAACATTTCCTGTTTTACATTTGCTTCCTCCATCTGCTCACATTTCCTGGGTGACAGGTTCATCTCAGCATTGCTTAATTGAAAATCCATCCAGACTGCATTAATGTGTGAATGTCGACCTCATCAGGAGAGAAAAAAAAGAAAAAAAAAAGAAAAAAAAATCCTGCTTTTTTAGCCTTACTAAAACTGTGCTTTTTCCTTTTTGCTCAACAGCAGAGACAGAGAGGAGGCCGTGTTGAAAGCACCACATACCTAGAGGAGAGCTCTTTCCCTCATCCTCAAGGCTATAGACCCTTACAGAGAGTGAAAGTCTAGCCTGAGAGTGCTTTTCTTACACCATGTCAGTGTGCCACTGTGAAGATGCAGTAGTGTTTGTTTGGTCTCCCCTTTAGAGAGAGATTGTTCTCCCATTCTTCAAAAGATACTTTGCTTTGTGGAATAAGGACACAGTACTCAGGAAATGTGAAAATCTATGGTTGAAAAGAAGAAAAAGTAGAAATGTAGAAGAGTGTATTTTTTCGTAGGAAAAAAAAAAGAAAAAGAAGGACAGCGGATTTTACTCTCCCTCTTCTAGATTTCTGTTTCACATCATGTCAGTTGCTATCAGGTTTACCTTCCTCTGCCTAGACAAGAAAGTTGACAATACCGGATTCTGCAGAGTAGAAGGAAAAAATGACCAGCTGTGTTATTTCAGAATTTTGACCACCCCACCCCACCTTCAGCTCTGTTGTCACGATTGTTGAGTGGTAAAAAATTAGGAACCACGTCATCTTCCTGCATTGAGAGAGTTGTTGACATCTCGGTGGGTGTTATTCTTGTTAACCTGCTCAAACTATGAATTTAATTCTGGGATAAACCACCTGTCTTGGCATTTCCAATAGTCAGTAGAGAACCATGAACATTCCTCAGGGAGGCTCATTAAATCTGTCCTGCATGATTGTTTTGGGGCCTTTCTTAAAATTGAGGGGGTTTTCGTCCTGAAAAAGGTTATACCAACTAACTTTGCATGGTATGTTTTCTAGATAATTGAAGGTAGCTATGAGCAGTTCAACTGTGAGTACATAACAGATCAGATATAAAAAAATTTGAGTATGCACAGGCAAATAAGAATAAGAATAAAATAAGAAGTTCACACACAATAGGAATGATAGCTCCAACTTGAGGTAGTTTGGCTACATATATTGCCAAGAAATAGTAAAATGAATAATGTTGATTTGAAGATTTAATGGAAGAAGCTAACCACCTTGAATCAGAGAAGGAATAGAGAATTTTAGATCTGAAGACTTTTTCCTTATTTAATTGTACAGAGGTTTTGGCTAGCATCTCTTTGAATTCACCAATATATATGCTACAAAGGTTTTTTATTTAACTCTAAGCATATTTTTATCAAGAAGGTTCTTATCAGGTTTGCATCTATCCCTCATACTGTTACAGTTATACCACAGGTGCAAGGAATAGCCACTGATATGGAATTTCTATATGTGTATATATGCATACATGTATATATGTTGTATGAATGGTTATTCAGAGATAATTAAGTCTGATAAAGGATATATGCAAATAAGAGTTTGATTTCTCTTGTAACTTAGTTATGAATTTCTGGCATGGACTGTTCCATACCCAGAAATAGTAAGAAGAGCTAGGGAGGATATTTCAACTATGACTCTATTTTCTGATTTAGGACCTCCTGCAAATAATTTTCAAGACCCTTGAGTAGGGTATCATCTATGTCATTTTGGTCAGGAAAGTTTTCCCTAATCTAGTCTGCCATATCTCTAATGTGCACACCCTCAGAGGGTTTAATTGCCCCACTTGGAGCAATTTACATGGAGTGAAGAGGAAACCCCTCATTAAAACCACTTGAAAGTTTAGTGAGCAATGTATGTTACAGTGTTTCACAGGTAGATTTCTACACCTTATTTAATCAGGTACACTGGGAATCTACTTAATTGAGCATCATCCCAGGGAATCAATTTGGCCTAAGGTAGTGAATGGCATTGACTGCTGAGTAATGAGGATACTTCTGACAAATATTTCTGTTTAATAGATATTGTTCAGTAAGGTCTAGCAGCTTAGGTTGTGTTTAAGTACATGACAAATGAGCACAATGTTCTACACACTCAATTACCTAATACAGAGCTAGCCAAATAAAAAAGTAAAAGTAAGTAATTAAGGTGGGATAAAATAATTTGGTCTGTCTGTGTTTGTACATTACCCTATCTTATTTTGAGTCATTCACAGCTTTAAATTGCATCCTGGCCTGTAATAGACCATTGAAACATTATTTATTGCTGGATGCCAGCTATATCTGTCAGCACTCCAAAAATGTACAGTTGACAATGAGTCATAAACAAGAGATTAATTAGTGTGGTAGTTGGAAGTTATGTTGCTGATTCAGTTATTTAGTATCCACTTCACTAAGATAATTTGCATATGTTCTGCCCTCTTATCATCTGTTAAAAGATTTGATTAGGAAAAGGAGTCTAAGAACATTGGATGCTAAGGGAAGAGAGGGACACATGGGAAGGGCAGATGATGGCTAAAACAGAAAAGAAGACAGCCTTTAGTGTTGGCATGAAAAAGACTGAGAGAGTCAGCAAGGTTGACAGGATTGGTGCCTTTGGAAACAGAACAATAGGCATTAACTATATTTAGAAGTTCAAAGACCAAACCTGAAAATACCTAATTGGTTTATGCTCTTGATTTAAACCCTATTCCTTTATTCTGCATTTTACTGTTTTTTATCCAAGCCACTGGGAATTTTGCCAGTGCTCCCAGTGGGAGAATTAGGTGTACTAGGAATACATTTTCAGTCATTAAAAGAATTTACAACAGTATAAAATACTGCATTCATATTACAGATTAATCAAGCATCACATATTGAATGTGACATATATGTGCCAAACTACAGAGCTATAGGAAAAATTAATTCATGAAAAGCCTTATCTTCTTTACTTAGCTTTGTCCTATTGCTCCCCCTTTGGCTTTAATAGCCTAAACAAATGTTCAATCCTTCTGTAACATCCTATGTCCTAGAGAATGTTGCGCAGCTTCTGAAGTTTAGCCATCTCTTTCAAGGCAAATTTGAAATTCTTGAAGACACAGTCACCTATTTCTCTGTAAGTATGTGTGGGAAATCAACAAAAGTCTGGGCTAGGCTGTTTTTTCTAAACATGTGATTCTATAGGTTCCTATTACTGACTTACAGGCAACTGCACTCTGAGCTGCTTACCAGTAGACTCCATAGAGTTAAATAAAAATAATAAGCACTTTTAGGCATCTTTCCTATTTATTTTAGATCTGATTTCTTTTTAATTCTCAAACAAGTGTAGACATCTGCTTCTGTGTGACTCAAGTCCTGCTTCAAAACAGGCAGTTTCCTTTACCCAAATGAGCTACGGAGACAAGATCAGATTTAACTATCTACATTTGGTCAGATGAACTTCACCCTGCAACCCCAAATTTCTAGTGAAGCTACTGATATTAATGCTGTTGAAGGTGTGAATTGAATGGAATACTAGAGCAGTCCTTCCATCACATTCAGAAGCACTGAAAGGTGGGTCTGCATGGTCAGGAAAGTCATGGGACAATTCTGGCATATTGTCCTGGGAAGTCTCATGAGTAATTGGAAATCTTGTAAATGGGACCTTTAGGAAAATCTGAGAAAAAGAGTTTGGCTTAGTGTAGTAAAGAGAAGAATGAGGGAAAATACAAAATCATATTGTGTGTATTTCTTGGATGTGCTAAAAGACAGACCAACTTGTGTTCATGTCCGCTGGGAATAGGACGGGAAGTAAAAGTTAAAACTTTGGTGAGGAAAATTTACATTATATATCAGAGAAAATTCTAAGAGGAAGATCCTTACGTGAAGGAACAGTTTGTTAAAGGAGAATATGGAACCTTTTAACTAAAGACGTTTTTTAAATTTCCAAGCAGTATCCACTGGGCACACTTATAAACTAGGACATGAAGACATTCAAGGTTCCTTTTTCCTTTCACTCCCTTACTTTTCTGTAGTTTTTTCTTTTTCTTTCACTCATCTCTCTCTTTCTCACTAAATGGGTTGTATTGGAGAGGAGAGGCTCACAGCCTCCAACAGTAGCCCCAGTTTTATTTTTATGTCTGGATTCCAAACAAGTAAATTTTTTTCTATTACCTAAAGTTTCTTAGGTCACTCTGAGCTTCATGGCTTTGTCGCTGGCCTCAGAGAAACAAGTTACAAGTGAAGAAATAATTGCAATGTATTCTACCCTTTGAAAAGAAAATGAAACAGGCAAGAGCTAGCTAGAGCAAAGAAACATACATCATTTACAGAATAATCCCTTCTGTCTGAAACTGTGCTGCACATAGGGGACTGCCTCAGAGGAGCATGTGGAAGAAAGGAATGCCTGCAGAAACCCCCACGGTATCTGTCCTGCTACCTGCTGGCTCAGCCTTCAAAACACCATGTCTGACAGCCTGCAAAAGAACAAGCTGGGGATTTATTTCTGCCTGTATTTTTTTCATCATATTTCCCTTTATGAAGAAGAAGAATTTCCACAGCTTGGGATTTCTTCATTGCTTCTGCAGAGCAATGGCTACAAGCCAGGCTACTAGCCTATATTTAAATACTATATAGCTAAAATCAGTAATATTAAATTTTCAAAGAAGATTATAAATAAGATGGGAAAAAAGCCTTAGAATCCTTATTTTCCTACACCCCATGGAAAGAAGAAAAGGATTAAAAATGTGGCAGAACAAAAGGAAAAACAATTTAGTGCATTATCCTATTACTTTTCAGATCATCACTGAATTTGTGTCATTTAAATAATGTTGGCTTCTGTGGTTACTAATAAAAAAAATCCTTGAAAGAAACCCACCCAAACTATTGTGTTTCTAACTAAAATTGCATTAAGCTGATCCTCCCCCTACCCTGTACCTCCCTTCAGCAGTTAAAGATGTATTTCATTGACCATTAAACAGATCATACATTTGGCCTCTTTACAAATAGTAGACAGCATTTTCCCGTACATTAGACTTTGAATAGTAGGAAAAACCCATTGTAATGTTTCCATGTTCTTTCTGAAGATCACTACCCCTTTTTTTTTCTCTTCTACTTTTAAAATAAAGTCCAGGATTGATAGACTGCACTCCAGAGTTTAATACCCTCTGTTTTTCAGAGGATTTTCAGAAAGGAAATCTCACTATATTTTAAGGGCAGCAAAAATTGCTCTATAGTGGCCATATGTGTATATTTTTGATTATAACAACATGTATCAAGAATGTATCTTTGGCCTATTTATGAACCTGGAGATTGATTCACTGTCCAGCTGAGACTTCCATAGAACATGAGGAATGTGATTTCAATCTAAGAGGTGACATGCACACAGTTGTTGTAGATACAAAAGGGAGTTGAAATCTTTTAATGGCTGTATTACTATGGTAACAATATGTTTTGATTTCTGTTCACAACTGTGTTCATTTTTCAAGTGGTTCTGAGTGGTTACAGGTGTTTGTGGTTGTAATGTTGTTTGGGCAATTGTTGAATGGTGTTGCAATGTATAGTTGAGAACGTTTGTAAGGACTCTCTGTGGCTGCATTCCCGAATGCAGTTGCTGCTGAAGTGGAGCAGTTGAAGGGAGCACCGAGGAGGAGGGGGAATCTGCTACTCTCTCCTAAGATTACCCAGAGACTGAGACCCCCACTGAGAGCCTTCACAGGTGGATACGATCAGCCAATCAAGTTGCGGCAGGAAAGAATGATTGGTGGAGAAAACGTCTCGATAAAGACCAATGAGAGCCCAGAAAACACACCAATCATGAAGCGGATCCAAAACGGACCAATCCCTGAGGGGACTGAAAGTATAAGAAAGGACTGACCGCCCTCAGGGGTGCCTTGCTGTCATGAATGGACGGTTCTGAGGGGTGGCCCGTGTGCGCGTATTTGATTGCTCTGGCTTGCAGTGAGGGGCTGAGACTAGCTCAGCCTCCGGTTCCTGTGGCCGTTTTACAACTATAAGAATAAATATTTGGCCTTTTTCTTTTCACCATCTTTGGAGTTACAGCCTCGTCATTTTATTTTTATTTTAATTTTCTTTTGATACATTGTATCACAGTGATGTGAATGTTGGCCCCTAAGCATCCCTTTGATCACACAGTGGTCTAAATTACACAGAACAAACTTCCACATTAAATATAATTTGATCTTCAACAATCCTACCAGTAAAACACAGGAACAGGTAGATTTTTGAGCTTAAACCCTTCAACAAATCTGCTTCTGAGATTTGAAATCTGTTCCAGTTGCCTATCCCTCCCACAACAATGCCAGTGTTTAAATCTGCCTTTTCCAGAAATGTCTCCAGATTCTTTCTACCATGCCTCTTTTTGTATTAAAGCATCTTCTGCAAATTTTTTTGGTACTGCTATCAACAACTAGAAACATTATTGGTCTGCATGTCAAATGAGATCAAATCAAAAACAAGGAAGAGCTGCCAAGGCTCTACTCATTTTAAATCAGAAATGGTGGTAACGGGCAATCATGGCAGCTCGAGGGAGTTTGCAGCTATACTGCTGCCATCTCCTTTGGCACCAGGACCACTGTTAGGATTGCTATATTTATTTTTCTGTGTGGGACTTACTGGTGTTATAGCCCACTGAAGTGTCCAGAATCTTGGAGGTGACACATGTTTGTAGTAACTCAATGAGGGCTCAGTGGGTAGTGCCTAAAGGACTGAGAACAGAACAGAAATCAGAATACAGGCCATTTCCATCCCCTTGGTGAGCTCAGCCCTCCTGCCCCTGTTGGGAAGAATTGTGTTGCCTCTGCAGTTGCTTTCTTTTGGTCTTTGCATTATACATTTCTTTCCACAGAGCAATTCCAATGCAACAGAAAAAATGAAGATGTATTTTGCTTGTTTCACATCTCTGTGTCACTCTCATGGGAGCTGGAGAGTCCATACCCCACCAAAATGAGAAGAGCTGAGATGTGAAGCTACCCTCCATCTGCTACTTCATTCCTCTAATATCTAGGGCTTTTGTGGGTTTGTCCTCAGAAACACATTTCCTTCACCTCAAAATGCAGGAGTCTCTGGGTGCTCCCACAGATATATTTGCAGATGCCCAGGCAAAACAGAGAACCATATGGTTGCAGGCATTGCAGGCATACCCAGAATTAGGCAGGATTTGAAGAGGATATAAGGACGATTTTGAGGACTAAATTTTTGAATGTAGCTATGTGCAGTTTTGCAGAAATGATAAAATCTATTCAGTTGAAATGTGGAAAACTTTTGGCAAAAACTCTTACTCTCAAGTCTGAGATAAAAGACTACAAAGCCAAACACAAAAGTTTGTGTTTGTAGGCTAACAGCCTGCCACAGTAGCATAAATGTTATTTACCAAGACACCTGTTTTGGCTTATATGACTTACATGCTCATGGCTGTAGATGCAGCTGGACATTCAATTACCCTGAAGATTCTTAGCCTTTCTTCCCTCTTCAAAACTGCAGAAAAAGAAAGAAGAAAATCCCAGGAGCTTCAATTTATTTTAATAGTAAGTTAAAATAATTTTATCTTTCTTCTGTATATAGCTTTAAAATATAATTCTCTTTGCTGCCAGCTAGTCCTGTAGCAGCATTGTTTGTCTCTTGTAAGTACATTTTAGCTGTGTCTTCATAACACTTTGTGGAAAATAAAAAATATTTGGGCTATGGTGATACTGACATTCAGGATAAAATTGCTGCAAGGGCTTCTGAGAAATAAAAATGAAACTTTTCCCAGTTGGTAAAAATATAATAAATGAAGATCCTTCAGTACGTCAAACACGTTACTTTCCACAATACTTTTGTTTACTTTTTGCCGAAACCACAGTGATATGAAATAATTGGCAAAACAGAGTTAACACCACTCTGTTATGTTGTAAAGAAATCAAAACCCAGAGAAGAATGACTGGCAGATTTCATGCCACACCCCGCTTTGAGTTCAATGGCTACTAGAGCTCATAGGAAAAATGCACAACACGGTTTGGAAAATAGCAAGTGTGAATGCGAACACCATGCACAGAGACAAGGAACCCTTTTGACTGTCCCACTGACAATCTTTTACTGCAAGGCAATGGGCCCCTTCTGTCCCAAGCCTCAGCCAAAAATTCCCAGAAGGGCGATAGAACATGACTTCATGAAACCAACCAACCAACCAAAAAAAAAACCCCATGAAAAATGTGGGACGAGTTTCAAAGTTTTTCTGAGTGGTACAGTCTGTGCCAAATATTCCCTTCTTCAAGAGTTTGGTATAGAACATGAAGTGGACTGCCTCTGTCTACAGTTTTTTTAAGGAATACAATTAGAAATGCTCAAAAGGGCATTGACTGACTTTTTCATACCTTTTTTTTGGGGGGAGGAATGGGAGTGACGGACACAGTCATCAAAAAATGATGTTGTCGTAGGTCTGTTGAGAGACAAGCTATTAAATGAGTTGAAGAGAGGAGGTATTAACCCAATATTATGCCCAGAAAGGCTGTGATTTAAAACAAAAGATATAATTATAGTTATTTTTCGCAAAGTATTCACTTTGTGATATGATCAATGCTAAGAAACAAGGAAAGAGCTCTTGTTTGCTAAGTTATTCAAGGAAAAAGATCCGTACCTCCATGCAAGGTTTCACTGTCCACCTGTTTCTTGTGAAGCATAGTCTTATCATTTTTAAGAACAGGTTCTTCTGTTCTTTTGAAAGATGAACAAAGTTCCATTTTAGCAAAAGGAAATAACTTTGGAATAAGTCCAAGTACTGACAATTTCAGGTTAAAAAGAAATAATTTGAATAAAACCTACATGGTTGTAGAAGCAGAGTTACCAATTCAGCCATATTATGCATTAATGGAAATTAGTGAAAATTAGACTTGAGAAAAAGGTGCAAGAAAAATCTACCTAAATCAGATGGAGCAAGGGAAGGAAAAATCAGTAACTTTTTTTAAAAAAATAAATGTAGTCTTGGACTTGAATAGCCAGAGATGCAACCTTCCCTGGCCTTCAAATAATGTTTTATTAAGAGGTGATGCCTGGTTACATTTTCCCATCTCCAAAAAATAAATGAATTATCATTGTATTTCACAAATAAGGAAGCATCTGAAATGCTGCCAATAGTTCTTCAAACAGCATCTCAGCAAAAAGAGATGAAATATCACTGACATAAAATCATAGAAGAAAGTGAATGGTTAGGAAATATTTTTACAAACAAAAGTTACAAGATAAATATCTTGACACAGACTAGAGCCATATTTTAGAGACTGTTGGACTGAAATATGACAAAGAGAAAAAGAGTGGTCCTGGCAAGTGCAGAACAGCCAAGTTAAAACTAGCACAGAGGGCAGAGCTGTTACCACTGCAGAACTTAAAAGATGGAATTCTGATTCTAGAATGGCAATGCACTCCTGAAGTGTTGATATGTTCTGGTATCCCTGTTGGGTACTTCCTCCCAGGAAACATGGGAAATTTCAACTGCTTTTTGTTTTTCATGCAAGCAATGTTTAACACTGTCTTTTTATCTTTTTCCTTCTTTCCTTTTTCTGTTTTTGTTTGTTTATTTGTTTGTTTTGTTTCAAATGGTTGTGACCTAATAACTGATAGGGAAGTGAAATGTCAATGTGTATGTTAAGATGAGAAAAGGTAAAGCTCTAGGAGACACATCCATTCATCTCTAGGCTGCTAGAAGCTGACCATGATGACAATGATGATATCCCATGAAACGTGCTCTTTTGTTCAAAATGAGCACCATACTTTATTGATTCACAGTGAAATTGCTCTGAGATGAATCAAAATACCAGCTGCCCCATTTATTGAGCTGTGAAATATTTCTATTCGCTGTGCAGCTGTGTGAACCTGAACTAATCTAAAGGGCAGATCATCTAGAAGAGAGCTCAAAATAGTTTTATTGCAGGCAGTTTGCCTAAGTATTAAATATACCCTGCTCATACAGGATTCAGAGCAAGGATTTTTACTGAAGGAAAATCAATGCTACGTACTAGCTAATGCACAGATTGCTGCATGTTTATCATAGGTACATGGAGATTACAGAGAACTATTAAACACATCCAATTTTGACAAGGACAAAGAAATCCCATGGCCAAACACCCTGCAATGGTACTCTCCACCTTGCATGTGGTTGTGCTGTGCAAAACCAGAAGGCTGGGAGATGATTCAAGTGTTCCCAATAAAAGCATGTGTCTCCAGTGAGTGCTATCTCTGTGAGAGGTCGGGAGGGAGCAGAATAGCCTACTGGGTTTTTTCTTGACAGATGGCAAATGATAAAGCACCATTAAAATCAGCCAACCAGCCTAAAGTTTTCACTTCAGTGCCAGAGCATATGTATGTTGCTTGGGGAATTATGCTCTAATTAACCTAAAGCATGTAGTGTTGCTCTTTCACACATAATGGGAGGATTAAGTGAGTGCAGCAGATTTTATGGTCATTATAAAAATACCCTTGGCAATACAAATTCTAGAAAAATATAGAAATACTCTAAAAGAAAAACTGAAACCTCTCTTCCTGGTAACAGTTTATTCATGTCATATTTTGACATTTTTGGCAAAAACACGGACGCCCAATGCAGTATGTGATTAAGCAAATTCTGAAACCACCTTTCTGTGGTGAATAGCTGAACTCTACTTAGCTACAAACTGAGTCATGTGGCCCAACAGAAAGGAAAAGCCAATGGGAATGAAATTATTTTAGTTACATCTTTAAAGTACATGGCTATAACACACAATATGAAAAAAAGATGAATTTCAGAAATGCTGAAAATAATTTCAGGATAGCCCTACTTGAGCTATTATGGGAGCTTCCAGTAATTTAAAGAAAAAAAACCTCTCAATTTGTCTACTACTTTTCTTGTGAAGTAGTAGTTTCAAAGATTGCATTCCATCACATCCAATTTTTAGAGACTATTCTAATAATTTATGGGTAGAAAACTCCAGAATTTGGCGTGTACAGAGCCAAGTGGAAAAGGACGTGTGTGCATTTTTTGCCATCTCTTTAGCACAACCCCTGGTAGAAGCACTTCTGAAACTGACTCTCCAACCATTAACAGTTTCTCACTGGATAACACCATCAAAAATATAAAATACTTCCTGGCACTTGAGAGAACAGAGTAGATTCATAACATATTTTGCAAACAAATGATAATGTTATGGAATATGAAGAGGATATGTGCTGGTGAAAGAAAAACTGGAGTTGCTGCTTGGATAGAAAGAGAGGATGAATGTATGATAGGAGGAATAGGGAATGGGACAAAGAAATACTTATGGCAACTGTTCTTAGAAGAGAATAAAGAATGCTGCTACTGGGGATGAAAGAGTTCAGACAAGATGACCCAGGAAATAAAAGATTTGGTATGAGTTCACAAACCAGCTGAGTTGACAAAATGGTCTGTTCCTGGTCTTAATGGAACAAGGAGAGTGACAGAGCCCATGACAGATGCCCCTACCACTCAGCAGCAGGTGCTGGGGACCTGAGTAGGATTTTAATCTAGAGAAAAAGAAAGGTATAAGGAAAGACAGGATGAAATAGCACAAAGAGTTACTCATAAGAGGGTCTTTGACACAGAGAGAGAGCAATTTTTATGAAATAAGCACTAGCCCTGACAGGAGGAAAATGTAGAGGGACAGGAATATGGCAGATAGGACACAGTGACAAAATAAAAGGAGGAATGGTATTAGTTCACTATAAGCTAACTGACAGCAGCTGTTGAAATGTGCTGCCTTGCTGCTGCAGCTTCCCTGTGCTTTTTAAATACCTCTTTTCACTGCTGGCTGAATGTGGCAATGCTTTCAGTTGTGCAGACAGAGGGAATTGTGAAAAACCTGATTATTTGCTGTCTGTGTGGATCTTGGTAAAGCTTTTCTGCAGCTTGGCTTAATGTAGTAATGTTTTCATGGCTGATGTATAGTTAGAATTTGTTGATAATACTAAAAGTCCTGCAAGGAATGGAAGATCCTGGTGTACTTAGTTAAAGATATTATTGGAACACTCCATCTCTAAAAGAAGGATCAGTGTGATCCACAATTTTTGCAAGAATGGGCAAACAAGAAAAACCAAGATATGAATATGTATAAATATGCTTACATGCAATGTTTCTTCACTGACATATTTCTGTGAGAGAAAGAAAAAGAAAACAATGAAAATTAAAAGCACTTATACAAAAAAAGTCTGCAAATAGGACTGTGATTGAGAAATAATCATGTGAAATTTGAGGAACTATTCAGAGACTGATTATGTTATGTTAATTTATGGAAAAAAGATTTCTGATTATTGATAGAATTAAGTTGACTAGAATTTATTTTCACCTCTGAAAATAATGATTAGATGCAAACACTTCTAAAGGTAAAGTTAAGTCTGCTATGGCAACAAGTCCAACAATATGGATCAGTCTACATGCATAAAATCAAATATATTTATATTCTGAAACATCCACTTTCAGTATTATTTTAAAATAATGTAAAGTCCATATATTCCAAGCTAGTCCAGGAGTTGTTAGGGAGAATACTGACTGTCCCAGGTCTAAACCACACTGATTTAGTACTGTATATAAAGTAATCCAGTGACTGGGTAAACATCCAATTTACCTCTATGGATATAGCACCTTCATATTTAGTGACAATCCAAAGAATCTTCTTTCACATACTCAGAAAAAAAAGCCATAAATAAGAGATGTTCCATAGTGCAACTCTTCTCGGGGCCTTTTAACTATGTAGTCCTCCTTGCAGTCTTAATTTGGGAAACATTTGTGCTCGTGTTCAATATTTAGCTTTGAGACAGTGTAACTGTACAACCATATGCTTTCCTGGATCTAGGCATTCATCTGCTGACAACTTCATGGAATGGTATTAGTAAACAACACGCTACCACAGGAGCATTGAACAGAAAAAAAAATCCCAAACCCTACTAAATAAATTATTTTCAAGTTTTCCCATTAAAATCTCCTGGGGAAAATTTAGCATTTAAGATATGCTCTTTTTAACATTTTAAATTTTAATTTTTCTGTCTTTTAGGAGCAATGAACCAAAGGTAATTCCAATAATAAATTCCATTTGCAATACAGACTTCCCTAAAAAAAAACTTCTAAGGAAGGATGGAAAAAAAAAATGTAACAGAAAACCATGATTTGCTTATCTCCAGAGTGCTAATTTCCTAGCCTGTTTTCTGAGTATACATAAGAGTGTGTATCAGGAATAAAGAGAATCAGGGACAGAGCAGAAATAAACTAATTGCATGAGGGAATTTAAGTGAAATAAAGTAGGGGGTTTTTCTGACTAGTGTGGTAAATGGCATGAAACACTTAGGATTCAGAACTCTACAAAAAGTCAAAAATGCTACAAAAAGCCACATGGTGAGTGGCAAATCTTCAGCGAATGAACATGATTTTATAATATGAGAATGTGCAAACTGCATCCAAGAACTGGGCAAATCCTGCCTATTGACCCATATTCCAAATAACAGGATCAGTGTCTGTGGCACAGTGGTGGCTCATTGCAGGCCGAAATGTCTCCCTTGTAATAATTGCCATGAAACTGCTCCTTTATCAGTACAGCAAATTCCTGAGGATAAAATTATTTAAGGCAAAAGCTCCTAGTCCCACCTGGGAGATCTTTAACTGCATATCACTTAAATCCTGCAGCGATGCAGAAATTCAACCAGTGTCTACATTTGTATTTCCAGGTTCAAAGCCAACCATGACAGGGCTGCTGGGATGTGAAATGGGAGGGTGGGAGAGCGTTTTCTTCTGTGTGCTGTGCATGAGGTGTAGAGTTTGATACCCTGTTTTGTGTGACTTGGGCAAATGGGGGAGGGATGAGGATTACTGATAACAGTGTTTGGAGGAGGTAAACTGTGTGGTGACAGGAGGGACAAAAGGATGCTTCTCTTCTGATTCTGTGTTTGCAGCTGAGAGAAATGTGGCTGGGAAAAGCAGGATGATGTGTGAGTGTGAAAGGTGGTGGACCTTGACAGTAGAAAATTCTTAATGCCATCTTGTCCTGTCAACAAGAGCCTTTTCTGGTAGGGAGAAACAGCATTAGGGATGTGTTCAGGCACACCAGAAAAGGTTTTTAAACACTTTGCTTCTCTTAAAACCTTGTGCATTCTTCAGCCATTTTGAACCATGAGGGCTTTCTCGAGAGTTGGAGTTGTTGTTTGAAATGTGCAGCAATTCCCTGTTCCCTACATACAAAGGCTTTTAATTGCTACAGCATGGGGCCTGGTGTTCATATAAGAATTATGCATGGCAAAAACAAAGGGGAAAAGAAAGGTAACTTTGGCTTCAGGTCTATCTGGGTTTTAAAGCTTGAAGATTGCTTCAATATGAACAGCTATTTTATGTTTATAAATAGAAGTACATCAAATATCTTTTAAAAGGAAAATCATAATTGACCTACTATTTAGGGCTTTGATCTTTTAATTAATTGATCCCCTAATTATTGAAAACTGTAGCAGAACAAATGATAAACAAGTTGGTTTGAGTATTTTTTTGATAAAGGTTTTAGTACACAGCACTGTGTGTATGCAGGAAAGCATTCTACAGGATTATACAATATATTGCTTTTTAAATACAACACAGCTCTAAAGATTAATGTTTTCTGAATAACCAAGCACATATTTTGGAACTGTCATTCTGCTGTGCCATTAATCTGTGGATTAAAGTCCCTAACAGTGTACATAATAATGTACAATAACATCAAAGGAATATCTCATAAAAACTGGGTTACAAAGGGAAAGCCTGAGATTTAAACTTTGGTTTATGGTTCCAGCTCACATTACATATTAAACACAGTAGTTAAGAGCTATTATTTTCAAATACATTTAGAGACCCAGAGAAATGAATTGCATAGGCTTTAATTTTATCTAGTCTTTCTTTAGGCAAAATATATGCTTCTATACACGAAATTAGTTTTATTTCAATAAGATAACATTAATCCTTCTTAACCTCCCATGAGATTATCCCTCAACAACTTTGTGTGAGATTATCCTCCCTTTCTCTTTAGCAAATACATAAATCAGGGCCATTTACAGGATGAGAGATCAACAGCACAAGGAGACATGGTGGTGGCCATTGTATGTGGCAGTAATTTCCAATGTTCACAGCTTTGCAACAGGGCAGAACACACTCAGGGAAGAACAAGGGAATTCTGAGGAAATCACCACAAGTTTTAGTAATAACTTAAAAAACATTGTAAGAATTCAGTTGCCAGAAGAGCTCCTTTCTTGCAAAAAAATGGATTGTGTATCACGTTAAGTTAAATCCTACTCCAGAAGCCGAGTTATAAGGGATTAATTTCTTTTTTAAACTGTCATTGTTTATTGAGTGGCATCTTATTCAAGGAGTTTTGCTCATTATGAAAAAACACTAAAGGCATTGAATCCTGGCACAAATTAAGATGAGCTCTTTGTTCTTTTTTTAATGGTTTTCATCTGCAAACTCTTTTTTGTTGTTGTTGAAAATAAGTTGGCATTTTCATGCTAACCCGAAAATCCATTTTATTTCTAGTCTAGTCTTTGTTTCAAAATGCACTAAATGCATAAGAATCTACATGAACATATTTAAGTGAGAGGTGCTACTACGACTTTCTCCACCATTACAGAAAGAAAATACTTCTCTGAGCTGATAACGAAAAATGAAAATTACTAGAAAGATACTATCCAAGAGAACTCACAGTTTCTGCAGTGAATGCTACAAGTTGAACTCCATGTTTGCAGCAGATCCAAAACTATTTTAATAAATGCCATTGGCAACACTTCTGCTGTAGTTGGTCAGGACATCCTGAAGGCCAGTACCCTGGCCAGAAGAAAACACAGTCTGAGACACTTCAAAACTCTTCTCCACCCACTCCATTACATCTGGAGCTAACCAAGATGCTGAAAATTGCATTTTTTTCCCCACTTTCAATGTACTTAAATAAGAATGTACAAGCTTCAGGCCCTGCTAGCTGATTGCCTCAGCCCAGATGAGCATGCCTCACACCCTCTTGCTGACTCCCCTGCTCACCTTTTACCAGCTGCCTGCCAGCCTCTGGAGTGCTGACAGAACCCCCTTCACACGCAGTAGATGTGGATTCAAAAACCCTCTCATGCTGAGCAGGGAGATCACAGTACATATCCTCTACATGAATAGATGCCTACCCACTAAATACCTGCAGAAAAATGAAGAAGTCTTTCTTCATTAAAAAAACCCAAAAAACAAAAAACAAACCTCAATGAACCAGCCAACCAAACAACCAAACAAACAAAAACCATAAACTCCAAACAAAACCAGAAAGAAAGCTGCAGCTGTTGCCATATTTTTGCAGGAACCATTTCTGCCAACAATCACATGTTTCTGCTACTCCAGCCATGCCAGGCTCCAGCTGATGCTGTATTAGGTATATATGGGTTACTTGATGCCTATGCCGCATGCAGTGACCCTTGGCCCTTGACCACTCATTGCCCAGTGTCTCTCTCCCACCCTGCTGGCATCAACTCTCCCCAGAGGTCTCGGTCCTGTAAGGAGCTGCCTCATACTATCCTGGTCCTTTCTGCTGGAAAGCATGTGAGGTACAACTTTGCATTTGACCCTGAAAAACCTGCATGTCGTTATGTCAATCTAGAGATGGCTTCTTGTGTTAGCAAAATATTGCTCTCTGATTTGGTTCTTTCATTTGAAACCAGAACATTTCACATGAAGCTTTGGGAATTCATTGCTTTCGCACTGCACTTAGGACTTACCGTTCCCTGTAACTCAGCAACCAGAGCAAACAAACGCCTTCAGCTTTTCATTTTCAGTCATTATTCTGACAAACCTGGAATAAGACATCATCAGAAATGACCTTTCTATCAGTCATCTTCAACTAGTAAATGCTAAATATTTTTCAAGAAATTTTAGTTCGTATTTCCCAATGGTCCTTCAGTTTCACTATTTCTGTGAATGGAAAACCAGTAAATCAATGACACATTTTCCCTAGATAGCAATAACTCTCACCCCGATGAAGCATCATAAAATTATCCTGCTAGGGACAGACAAAAACATGAAAACATAGCATTCAAATGGGAAATTGCAGTAGCCCATCACCAACACTAAACAGACCTGTGCTATCTAAATTCCTTTCAGTGATTCTTATTATGAGGCTAATTTTATGGGTACAAAATACTTGAAAGTGCTTTCTTTTCGCTATTAATATACCAACAGGTTGCATGTGGATATCTAGTTACGTAGTTGTTATGCAATCTGTGTTGCCTATCTTTAGAATTTATGCAAGACCAAAAAGCTTTCTGGTAGAGATTTATGCCGCTGTCTTTTGCACCAACCTCTTCCCATCTCATTTTTCATGAAGACAGCTTACAGAGGCCAAAGAGCACTTTTGCCAACACAGCTTAAAGTGTTCCCTTGGAGAGGCACTGAAACGATGCATCAAGAACAGTACTTTTCTTTTGTCCATGTATAATGCAGCTATATTCAAGATTTCAGAATAAGAGTGTGGAAGAATTTCTCCTTTTTCTCCCCACGGATCACAAGAGAAAAGTGAGCTATAAGGGCAGGCAGGCCATATGTTTCTTTAAGATTACATATCTCATTTATTTCAAGATTATTATCTTTGTTGTTTTTTTCAAGATTTTTGACCCAATGGTGTTTCTAGTACCATGCTGATATTCTGGAAAGTGCTTTGCCCTTACATTTCTTTGATTTGCGTTATAGTTTCACAGTCAGTGAAAGGCATCTACTGATTTCAGGGACACTTATAGTGTCCCTAGAAAGCTGGAGGCATTTAGAGAGCAAAAGTTAAATGTGCTAAAAATTGCTCACAAAAACAAAAATGTAAAAAAAGTCTGGTGTAGAACATAACTGTAATAATAGTTACAAATTAAGAGTTTGGTAGTGTGGTGACAGCTTCAGAAGCCAGCAAATGAAGTTCAGAACAACCTACCTTAGAGCTGATACTAAGCCATAAGAACAGAATTCTGTTACTTTAATGACTTTAGACTAAATCCACAAAGTTCTCATGTAAAGATTAATTTAGGTTCATGTATAAGTTATGTGTCTTGACTTGCTGTGTATAAAAGGAGGAGAAGTGGGCTTATTTAGCATGCTATTCATGTGATTCTTTTTTACTAGCTACTTTAGCACAAGATTAATTGGACCTTAATAGAGTCCTCATCCCTCCTCAGCTGTCACTGTGGACATGCTTGAAAATCTAGCCTATACCTAAGCGTCTCTTAGGACTTTCAGACTAGGTCTTTGAAATCAGCACTAAGAGCCAGCTTCTGATCTCACTAGTGATTGTATGACTTAAGGATTTCTTTAAAACTTCGATGGATTTATTGAGAAATATATAAAGAAGGGCAGAATCTGGAATATATGTCACTCTGTACTCCAAAATAGCTTAATGCATACATCTCTATCAGCAAATGAACAGGAATAGGGTAGATTGGAGTCCTTGCACATGCTCATCTACATTGTTAAGATTTCAACAAATTCAGAATGGTTTGTCCTATGTCAGCTGGAGAAAGTTCTGCAAATGATCTGAGTTATGGGGTAAGGCCAGAAATTATCCCAATAAATGTGCAGAGAAAGCACCTTTCCAGGTGGAGAGAAAGTTTATATGGTGGTTGTGCTCAGAGTCAGAAATGTGCCCTCTTTCAGTAGCAAATGGGTGGATATTGATGGAAAGTCCAGGATTCAAACTCCTGACAGGCAAAATTTGGTGATGCTGCTTTACAGAGCTCAAGGTAAATGGCAGCATCTGGCAAGTAACAGTAGTGGTTGTGGTCTCACCTAAATTCCTTATTCAGTTCCCAGTTAATACTGCAAACATAGGTCACTGAAAGTACTTCTGTCTTCCCAGGTGTTTGTAGTAATTAATCCTGAACTCATTTAGCTCATTATGTTCTGGAATACTATTAAGAGGTTTATTAATATTACTGTTATTTAAATCTATTACCTCAAGCGTGTTTGAAGGGAAAAGATTTACTCACTGGATGTATCTCCCCCTTTGGCTTTGTAGAGAAAAGCTAACTATAACTAATGGACTATATTTAGTCTGCTCTCATGAGGAATTGTTTAACCAATTTCTACACATTCTTAATTTTACACATTCTTAATTTCCACCATACTTTCTTTTCCTGCTTTGAGTGCAAGCTACAGAATAGTGTAGATACACATTAGGGTGCAACGAGCTGCAGTTCGCACACTGACAGAATTTGAAGCTCTGACAATCATGTATTGAAATATTTTTCCAAAGTAGCCTTCAAATTTTTTAAAAAATTCTTTTTGCAGAGATATTTTAATACTTATGGCAACGTCGTCCAAGGAAAAACTGTGGAGAACACCTTTTAATTTAGACAGGTCGAAAATTAGAATGGTGTTAAGCATGTGCTTCCAGATAAATCGGAAGATTTCCTTTAGAAAGATACTATCAGTCACACACTTGATGTTACAACTGACCTTGGTGGTACAGGTTTAACTGGATTAGTGTGCCCTGTATGCTGCCCTCTCTTCTCTCAATGTCAATAATCCCTTCTTATGGTGGTCTTGCTCCATTGCTCAGAAGCAGACTTTCAGGGATTTTTACATGAATTTTTGAGTGGAGGAGAAAATAAGGCCTTGGTGAGAATACACTTTAAATCTGTCTTGTTTTTGAGCACACATACACAAAGAGCAGCCCTAAAAATGTGGACCAAAACCAACAGGAAGTGAATCTCCCTCCCAGGAATAATGTCATTACAAAAACTCCTCATATGCAAAGAATCTCTTAGTTTTGAGCATTTACTCAAATTTTAAAGAAGGAAGGAAACTGCCCTCCCTCTTGCAAAACACCTTTCCAAAGGCTGCAGTCTCAGCCAGAGTGCAAATTAATGTAAGACTCATGGGACAATGTCTTCTCCCTGAAGCTCTGAGGTTTTATTTGCAGGCTATGTGTAATAATGCCACCTACTGCCACCCAATGAACATAATTTGTTTAGCTGCAAAGCAATGTGTTGATTATCATTTTACAAAGTTCTCATATTTGTAGATTCATGGCCTTAATTTTGAAAAGAAAGGGAGTTTTTCAAGCCATATTGAAACAAACACTGTTCGTTAACTTGTGTTTTAAGACAAGTCCTGATTAAACTGTCACACACACACTCATAATGTATAAATTCAGGCTTTTATTCTACTGAAGTTAAAACAGATTCTTCACAAAAAATAAATATGGTATCAAATCTCAACAATCTGACTAGAGTTTTGGAAATATATTATGATTCAGATGCTAACTTCTCAGGCTAAGAAAAGGGAAACATGATTTACCCACAGGTCAGTATATCAGTGTTTTCGGCAGTACTTAAATCACACATTGAGTAAAGGGATCTAGCTAGAGGAAACATGTAAGAAGTTACCGGCAAAGTAATACTCTTTAGATTTATAAGATCATAAGCATGTATATAAATCCTCCTTTATTATTTACTGATTAAAGGGAAGTATAACTTCATCTTTAATAACTCCCAATATTTATTACTCTGTTTTACATTCCTTTCATTCTGAATCTATAAGTAAGAGGACTTCTTAAAATTGATTTTGGACATTTATGATCAAATTTTTAACCTTGATGCATAGAATTCTGGTGTATGTCCATAGTCAGAAAAGTAAAAGAATTAAATGCATGCTTGGATTGTTTGCAGTAACACTGCACATGGTTTCATAATTTACAATCATTTCACAGTCATGGTTGGAGTAATGTATTATATTTCCACCATAATTCTAATTGTAGCTGCACATGTTCTGAAGCACAAATATTAAGTCTTCAAAATAATGTGTGCCCATCCCGAAAATATGTATTTTACAAATCAGACCTGAAAGGAAATACAAATAAATTTTTTTTAGAACCATGATTTTACTAAAACCAGATAATATACTAGTCTCCTTTTATTCAGGAGGTAAATATGAATAATATGCATTCATAGGACTCAGAGGAATTGGGTTCACTTCCAACTTTTACAACACAGTAAGTTGTAAAAGTATCTGAAACACACTGGCCCACTATCCTGAGCTGAAGTGGACTCTATCTGACGCTGATTATATAACATAAATTTTGATTGAAACACATAGCAGGACACAGATTTTCAGCATCCTAGCTGGCTGACAAAGTGCTGGTCACCAGGGCTTTTTTTGACCTGTTCCACTGTGTTTAAAATAACCCAATAGCTCCTGACAGGATGAGCAAAATACAATTTTGGTAACTAGCCTGGAGGTAGGAATGGAGTTTCAGTTTCCCTGTTTGATTTATGCATTTGTATACAAAAAGAAGAAGCAAGATCATCAGAAAAGGAAGACATGAAACAAAAAAGAGTAAGAACTTGCCAAATACCCGAAGAACTTCCCTTCCCAATCAAGAATTCTCAAAAATCAACTTGCAACATAAAACATATAATGGCTATGTTCCTTGATGATCCTTGTAGGTTTATATTTGCTTTTCTAAGCCATAAGGCATTTGAGTTTTCCAGCACTTGTAAAAGGAAGTTTCACTGATAGGGTAGCAAAACCCAGTAACTGCTTTGCCAAATCAGATCCATTATGAAGTTTGCTTCACATTAATTTTGTTTCATAGGTGTCCTGGTGGCATGAAGCAATTTCATATACATCATGGAATTTTACTTTGGTTACAAAAGAGATTACAGACAGCTGTATCTAAGAAAGCTATACCTAGTTATTTTTGCTTTGAGAGGGTAAGCTGGTGTGGCTTTGACTAACATTATACAATCTGTCATCTTTTTTCTGAAATACATGTCATTTAGCTGCTGACACGTGCTTTGTGCTTCCTCCTTCTGAATTGAAAAGTAACATATCCACTAAATAATTCATGGTAACAGACCCTTATCATGTAACTGGATTATTCAGCACAAAGATCTTGAAGGGTATTTCACTAAAAGGCAACACACTCAAGAACAGAATTTCAACCTCTTTAATTAACTGTAGCATTGTTAGTTCCAGAAGAAATCACAGAAGGATCAAGGGGCTGACTTGGCATACTCATAAGTTTTATCTTTATCAATCTTGAAGACACAGCAAGAGCGAGGGCCTTCAGGCTGTGCTCCACTGAAATTCCTGAACCCATCCCTCTGAGATGCTGATAAGACTGCTGCAGAAGCCTCCTTGCTAGTACTATCTATGAGGCACCCTTTCAGTTAAAGCCTTTTCTTAAACAGAAATTTTGGGATTTATTTTTGTCTTGATTTAGAGGGTTACCTGTTATGGGATAGATATATATATATACACCTAAAATAATTTTTCAACTGAATAGAATATTTTAAAATTAATGTCTACCTACCAATAAAAACCTGACACTTTTTAATCTGAAAACAGCTTTGTAAAATATGTAATCAGTTTTGCTGATCGTAATCTACTAAAGCTGATTAGTGGTTTTGGCAAAATCATATTTTATCACTATTATTTTTAAACCAATTTCCAAATATCGGAGACCACAAAGTGTACACAGAATTAAAAATAAGCATTATACCACGTCCTAAAAATATTCTGGATCTAAAAGAACTCTGGTTCTCCCTGGAGAATTGTTAAGTTGCAGTTGAACTTGACAACAATTTCTATTTTTACCAAAATGGCTTACTCATCTCTGGGATATAATATGAAATAATTGGAAAATGAAAATAAAAAAAAAAAAAAGCCAGTATGAAATAAATATAACAGAGTAATTAATCACTGAATTAACTACTGTCAAATTGTACGTTAAATTAATTCCTGCTTACTGGTTTTAAAACAAGATTTAAAATGTTTATGAGTGTTATGGACCAGCTCTTTCACATGTAATTGAACTCAGTAATTCAATTGGCAACAGAGAGAAACAGTTTCCTCTTCAGAGATTTTTAAATTATGCACTCTCTTTTCATTTCCCACAAAACAACTGGAGAGCATCATGCTCCTAACTCACTTGCTTGTGAGGATTTAATTCTCTTTGGATTTCAGTGCTCTGTTTGCAAATTACTAAGGCAAAACTGTACAGCTATAAATGACCTGAGAGTTACTCAGACAGGTAACACAACGTTTCTGGAAAAGGGAAGATGAGTGTTTCAAAGAGACTGTCTAGAAAATGGATGTGTATATGCATACACATGAACTTTCCTGAGAACTACTCGGTCTCATAGCCCCATCTCATTTTATTACAGAACTGTGTAAGATCAACCACTGCTAATGATAAACAGATATTTGCAGTCATGGACAGTTTTCAAATCTAGGTGACAAAATTTCCCCTACAAATTTCAAAACAATAAGAAGCTTTGACTTTTGACTGTCTTGTACTTTCTGAAAAAGCAAAATACATTTCAAAATGTTTTACCACTGTTTTTTCCCCACTAAGTAACATAAGGGCACAATGAACCATCTTGAGTTGAACTTGAAAACGAACATGAAAAGTATTGCATATATTTACATTTCTTCTTTTTATTCTTTAGCCCTCTTTTGCGTCATTCTTGTTATTTGGATAATCCTTGGTGTAAACTTATCAGTGGAAGCATGTTTCTGCAAGAGACTGAAAAATCCTAATTCAGGGGAAAAAAGTAGTGTAAGTTCTGGATTTCTGTTAGTTGAGGATTTCTGTCCTCAAAGTTCAGGTTGGATAAATAGAAAACTGGAAATCTCCATGTTTTAAGAGAGACATAACAGATTTTAAAGAGGGTAATAGTAAGGAGATAACAGTTGAAACAAA
The DNA here is from genome assembly GCA_013400435.1 of Pycnonotus jocosus. NCBI lineage: Eukaryota > Metazoa > Chordata > Aves > Passeriformes > Pycnonotidae > Pycnonotus > Pycnonotus jocosus. Next base: position 329,952 of record VWYP01034995.1, read on the forward strand.
TAGGATGACAGACTGAATGCCTTGTGAGGACAGGGTCAAAGGGTTGAGACTTCAGAAGGGAGAAGCCTAAGGAAGTGTGGCTGAAATGTTTGAAAACTCATGAAAGGTTAATCTGAGCACAGAACCTTATTTGCTCATTCTTGCAATACAGGAAGTAAGGGTCAGTTACTAAAAGTAGAAAAATTGGTTCAACATAAAGGTAGATGCAAAATGATACAGAGTAAAATAGTGATGTGAAATTTGTTTTCATGGAAGATATCAAGGCAGATAATAACAACGGATTCAAAAAGGGATTAGGCAGGGTTATATCTTGCACCACTCTTAGTCCAACAGCTGGAGATACTGGCAAGATATAAAGGGTGATACTAAAGACAACAGATGGGCCCTTGTCCTCCCATTGGACAGCATATGCCGCTGGCACTTTCAAAAGTGAGATGGAAGAGAGAACTCACAATGAGTTTTCATGAGTCAATAATTTATTTTTGAAGGGAGGAAGGCCATATGGGAAATTATTGGATTAAGTTGCTACATTTTTCTGGTTTGATTTAGGGTTTTTTTTGTTTGTTTGGTTTTTTGTTTGTTTGTTTGTTTTGTTTTGTTTTAAGAAGAAGAGAGTAGGCTATGAGCTAAATTCAAAGTCGTCATGGAATAGCTATTGAACTTCAGACAACTGAAAGTAATTTTAATGAAAACCTTAAATATTCTGTTAAATAACCTGTCAGAATTCTTCCTCACAGTTTAACATTATTGACAAACATTTTTAATGAGCTTGCTCAAGAAAGTCATAAATATGTAGTTTATTTTTCATATTTTTTCAAAGGCTTTACTGACTGCAGAAATTACAAGCTAGTGTTATTATTACTATTATCCAGTATCAAATAGGAACACCAGAAAACACTCCACACAGCTTAATCTCAGCCAGCAGTCTTCAGTCAAATTATCTTAAATGGAAGTTGTCTGTGCTCTCTTATTCCAAACACAAAGAAAAAAACACCAGAGAGTATTAGTTGATCAGTAGGTGGCATAAATTATTCCTGACTCCCCACTACAATCACAGGGCTTTATACAGAACACATTAAAACCAATAAGAGCTTTTATATCAACCACAATGGAAGAAGGATTGGGGTTGTATTTTGTAATAGGGGGCCTTATGTGTAGAGTCACAGTAATTTATAAGTCCTTGCTGCTGAACAAAATGAACAAAACATGTCATCCCACAGCACTAAATGGTTTTCCAGCAGTTGGCCAATGATTTTCGTCATGGAAAAAAGGGCTGAACAAAAAAGTTCCACACCTGCTGCAGCTTTAATATCAAGCCTTGTCCAACGATGCCATTTGAAGTATTTTAACTATTTTGGTTTCCACTCTCATTTACCACCATAAAATGATGATGGGTGATTGCTAAGAACACACAAACAGCTACATTCTCTCCCTCATATTGTCTGCCACCAGTTAAAGGAGGCAAAATAATACAGGAGCATCCATCCATGGGGAGAAAGCTGCCACCCTTTGCCAATTAGATGCATCCCTGTCTTGCCTGAGGAACTCTCTCTCACTTCCTTGCTTCACAATAGGTCAGATATTAATGAGAAGAACAAAGCTCAGTTTAGACACTGCATCACTACTCCTGGCTGAATCGTTGCTCTGACTTTAGCATGCCAGCTTGCACATGAATGCTTATTTTTGTCTCAGAACCAAACAAGAACTCAAGAAAATTAACAACATCAGAGCCCTGGAGGTACTTGATTCCTTTTACCTGCTGTAATCCCTGCTTATGTTCCTTATAATGCCCAGTTCTGTTCCTCTTCACTGTTTAGATAGCTTATATCCCCCAACACCAAAAAAAATGGTGAGGGTAAATAGGAACAGAGCTAAAAGACTCTTATTCTTGTAGGCATACATGATATTTAGGATACTGTGTGTCTCAGCAAGGAAAGATGACACTGTCCAATCAAGTTTAGGCTGGGCACTTAACGGGAATGGCAGCTCCCTTTTCCCTCAAAAAGGGAAATGCTGTGCAAGAACAGAGAAAATAGAGGAGAAAGCTTCTTGCAGGTGTTCTGAAGCCCTCTGAACTAAGAGGCCTCCTTTAACACCTCTCATTTATAAATCTATTTAGGTTAATGTACCTCTGAGAACTCATTAGTGGAAGCAGCACAAACAGGAAGAACTGCAGAAATGTTTTTGTTCAGGAAATCAGACAGCAACACCAAATATCTGGAGATTTATGGGAAACAAAATTGTTGCTAAAGTCATGCAATCAGGAAGGTATTGTGAGATGAAATTACATGTTCATCTCTGTCAAGCATTAGGGAAAAGAATGAGAAAAAAGCTCTTCTGCCTTCTTTTTTTTCTTTGCTATCTCTTTCAAGTCTCCAAAACAGAGTTTACAAGATTGCAAAGGCTCAAAATTCACTCCTTACTGAGCTCTGCAGTTCATAGAAATCAATGAAGAAGGAAATGACACCCCAGGGCTTCTTACTTGTCTTGACTGCTCACTATCTCTGGAGCATTCTGACTGAATTTTGAGACAGTTATGTGTTCATTTGCTGTAGCTAAATCACATGATCTAAGAAAGACTATTAACTCTCCCTAATATTGTCTTTATTTGACTACCTGACTCATCAGTTAGGAGAGCAAAATAAATGTAGATGTATTTTTTTTTCATCCTTCAACAGAACATACATACTCCTTCTGCTGATGTTAGGACACTATACTTCCCCACCTCCTTATGGTGCTTCAATGCCTCAAACCTTGCTGTCCATCAGATCACATTGTAGAGGTAAAGCTTTTTGGTAGACTTGTCTCATTTCAGCAGCCTGCAGTAAGAAAAGCACAAAACAAATGGAGGGGCATTATTAGTTCATACCTTTCCTTTCTTCCATCAGCAGTATGCTATTATCAGCAAGAAAACTGTACTGTATTAAGGCTGTATTTATATACAAGCAAATCAATCAGGAGCTTTGTCTTGCATGTTTCCTCTTGAAGTAGTTGCCAACTGCATAGTGAGCTTCCTAAACTCATTTGAACCAGATAATTGCTTAAAATAGACAGGAAACACTCAAGAGATAACTAAATCCCCACCACCTGTGTGTCATTCTGACTCACAGCCCCAGCAAAGCAAACACTGGAGTCAGTGAGAATCTTTCCATTGACATATGTAAGTTTTACCTTTCTACTCCCATCTAAGCTAGAAGAGCAGATCATCTTCATGATCCTCCAACCCACATGTTTTCCTGTTCACATGGGCAAAATCAGCAGGAACATAGCACATTTCACAGAGATCCAAGATGAAAGTTGCAGGGGGCATTGCACTTAAGGGAGGGATCAGGCAGGCCAAGAGGTCCTTCTGTTCTCTCTCAGCACTACCATGCATTGCAGGATAATCTGGTAGCACTAGTCTAATTAGGTCCTGACCGGTTTTGTTTTGTCGTTTTTTGGGGTTTTTTTCTCCCATAACAGAGAACCAGTTTATTCCTCTCTTGCATTAACCAGAAAATAGTCTGGCTACAAAACAGTAGCTGGGCTTGTCCTGCTGATAAGCATAAATCATTTGAAAGCCACAGGTAACCCATACCTGAGCTCAAAATCTCAGTGTTATCTTGTCATTTGCGTTCTCTTTGGTCTACTGCTACCTTAGAGTGAAAACTGGAAGATGGTGAGATTGTAGTGCATTGCTCAGCTCCTGAGTAAGTTGTCTCAGATCCACTGAATCCAGTGCAACAGTGTCTGGTTTTGTGTTCTCTGAATAGCCACAAGCTATTTAATAAAGTTTCACTACAGGACTGTAACAAGTACAAACAGTGTCTGCATAGAGTGGACTAAAATCCTGGCATCATGCTGGATCAGACTGATCAGGCTGAATTATTGCTAGGCCTATGGATATAATCAATCCAAAGAGAATACAGAATTGCTTTTTGCAATGTCATTTTAGGGGATTGGCTCCTTGGCCCCACAGTCCTTTTGAAAATATAGCTATATTCACACGAATAATGGTCTGTGTATGAATAGCCAGGAAGCCTGTAAATGAAGGGAAAAGTTTGACAATGTATATATTTTTGGAATTAATCTAGACATTATTTTGTTGTTGAAGTGTAAGGAATATCATGGGCTTTGTGCACAAAAATGAGATGGTAAGATCTCAGGTATTACAAACTTAGAAAACATCACTGAGTTCAGTATCTTTTTCAGCCAAAATAAGGAGCTATACAAATTCTCACACTGGGAGCTCTCAAACACTATCATGGTACATTTAAAACTGTAATACACACAAAAGACATGCATGATGAATACCTAAGTTGGAAAGCTTAGAGAGGCAAAATTGTCTGGAAACTATAAAACTAGAATTTGCTTAGCCACATAACATTTCAGCTGAATCAAAGGGATTTGGTGCCTCAAATCTGCTAAAGCTTACAGATGTTACAGCTTACTTTCCCTCCCCTGTCATAAGAGTATCAAAGAATTTGAGCTGCTATATCCACTTTTCATAGTTGATATGGTAGGTACTGTCACATTCAGCATGTTTGTTTTTTTTTTTTAAGTGACTGAGCCATCTGCAGAGATGCCACGTAGGCATCTAGAAGGGCTGTGAACTTGTATAAAGACACCACTGCCATAATGTATTGACACTGAAATCATTTTAAATCTCAGAAACACAGTCCCTTACTGCTCTGGGAAATTCTACCAGAGTGCCTAAAGGATCCAAGAGTGGGAGTGAAAGCTCTACAATGTACATTTCTCTCAGGAATTTTCCACTTACAAAACTGGCATTCATCATGATCAATATGCAAAGGTTGTTAATCATTCTAACAGATAACCAGAATGGCAGAGAATCAGTCCATTCTGAAAAGAATGCATGAAGATTTCTTTGATAGGCTGGCTCTTATTTTGTAGATGATATTGATGTGTTTTATCTTTTCTTAAAAGCTAGCAGAGAATACATAAAAGAGTTGTTTCTGCCACAAGTAAAAGGACAGAATATGTTTTGAAGTGGTATTGTGAATGACATAATTAGTTATTATCCACTCAGAAAACAGATTGCAATCTCAGTAGCTGATACAGCTACTATTAAGGCCATTACATAAGGAGGACCCTGAATTTGACTTGACTTCTACACTTCCCTGTTGGATACTAAAGCAGCTGGAACTGAAGTTCAGATGGTGCAGAATTTTGAGTGGGTGCTGAGATGCTTAGGGTATTTTTGTGTACAGTCTGCAACTGTGCAAGCCAAAAACCAGTCAGAAGAGCAGGAGTTTTATCCTGCTTTCTCTACTTTCTTCTGTCCTGCCTGCTTCTTTCTTCCCACAAGTGTACCTGTTAAACAGATGACAGAGAGCCATTTACTAGGCTTTGTGTCCCTTGAAGTCTCTGCTTAATAAGAAAATCCATATCCTTCTGACTGCTCTGATTAGGTTCAACCTAGATAAAACATTTCCCTTCCTCTTTCATTGTGCTTTTTCTCATTTGCTTTTATGGCACTTCCTTTCTTCAAAGCGCAGCTCCCTGCTGTGTTCACTCTTCTCTCTACTTTTCCCCCTCTGTTTTCCTCCCAGTGTTTCTCCATACATCTATTCACTTGCCTTTGATTTTCCCAGTACTGTACCCTTATGGACCTCCTGCTGTCTCTGATATCCTATTATTTCTCCCCTGCTTTGTCAATAGATATCAGGTTATATACAAGAGGTTTGCAAGAAAATATTAATGTAGGCAAGAGTACTAAAAGACATAACATTCCTGAAATGCTGAAAGCCCAATGTCTTACAGGAACACAAGACCTTCTTTCTAGTAGGGGCTTTGATGACGTGGGCTAAAATGCTTTTTTTCCATTAAAATTATCTTTTTCCACTGAAAAAAAAATTCAGAAATAGTGCTTGTATCTTTGCATCCAATTTATGTTCCAAACCCACAGTGTGGTACAGGAATCTTTCAAACATCATTCATTATTTAGGAGACATTGAAAGTTCAGAAAAGAATTAATTCACAAGTTTCTGTCACCTCCCTATTACCCATGCTCCAATTTACTTATGGCTGATCTCTCTGTACTCGTTTAGTCTCTAAGCAGGTGAGTGGTTTTCAACCTGACATGCTATCAGAGAGGTTTTACATATTCTTCTCTATTTCTTTCTCCATTTGATAATGTATTTGATTTATATTTAATAGTTAGTATTTATTAGAGCTTGAACTGTTTTCTATGTTAACACTGGCAGGAATATTTCTCTGTCTATCATATTGCACTCATTTTTATTATTTTACCTTTCATTCCTTTCTTAGTATTGGTTAAATGGAAATAATTCTCATGCAAAGTTATTCCTTACAATGTTAATGCTTAACCATAGCTAGTATCATCCTCTCAAAAACTGTCAAAAACCAGTTATCGGTTTATTATATAACTTTGTAAGAGATCATGAAAGCTTTCTTCACTAGGCTTGGCAGAAGCCTTGTGGGGCTGCAGCTCATATGAAATGATAATGACTTGTCTTTTATTAAATTACTTCAGTTTACGCTCTAAGTAATTGTTGTCTAGTACTGTGATTGAAGGAGATGAGTGTGGGACTGCTCCTTTCCTGGGCTGATGGAGGATGCAACCAAAATATCGTCAATTATTCTGTGATTCCCAGCCATACATAAAATACCAGAAATAACAGGTAAGCAAGGAAATACTTCCAGTAAGTGCTACACACTGGGATCAGCCAGGTCTGAGCGTCTTCTCCAAAGCAGGAGACTGGCCCAGCAGTATGTTGCTCTGCCTTCCTGCTGCTCCACATCAATGTTGCAATGGGAAATATTTTGTGGTATTTAAGTGTGAATCAAACCTATAGCATCTGATTTTTTGAGTCCAGTCTCACATATCTATGTTTGCCATTAAGATGGACTGTTCATAACTAGATATTGATTCGATATTCATTCCACAGGGTGCTTGGACACACTTGCCTACAGTTCAGTGCTCTGTTAGAGGCAACAGTCTACAGCCTGCAGATACAAGCTTATGCCAGTGCCACATGGATATTTGTAACCCATCCTAATATACCCTCTTCCTTCTAGAAGAAATGGCAGGACACCACTGAAGCCAAAAAGCAAACATTAACTTTTCTGCATACTCTCTCCAGAAAGTACCAAGTTACATTTGTTGGCACTTCCATCATGGAGTATTATCAGCTGGAGATTGATGGCCTTCAGGCATCTGAAAATCTGTGAAGTAAACTGTACATTGGCAGTTCTTTATGAACATTTTGTAAAATGTTAATGGTGAGAGCAGCTTTAGCACTTGTCTCTACTCTGACATTAGAGGAACTGGAGATCAGCAGAAGCAAAGAGTACAGACAGCAGGGAGAAAACACTGTTGAAAAACAGAGAAACAAGTCAAGAGGAGAAAATAGCAGGGCAGAGGCTGGATGCAGTGAGAGAAAGGACATGGGGCTCTGAAAGGATGGGGGGAACTGGAGGATAAGGAAGGGAATCTCTTTGTTTAGCTTTGGGCTATGTAAAATGGGAGGTATGCCATTTTACCATCAGGCAGATAGGTCTTAGGCCTGTCATGTTTCCCAGTGTTAGAGTGCTTCCAGAGCAAGTTCTCTTCTTTGGCAACAGGAAGGCATCTTTGAAAGCCTTCAGAGTGACATTTTTTTACCCAAGTTTAGACACGCAGAGTATTGTTTAAAAGTAGCAAACAGACTTAACCATGTGACTTCTCTCCATTGACAGACTATAGAGGGAAGGCGGTAACTTCCTGAAGCACCTGAAGTTTTACTGCAAGTTATGTGCCAAAGCTAAGCGACACTCACACAATGGCATTTGAAGTAGAATCTGGCTAGCAGGTGTTTTCCCTTATTCACAGTTGAGATAATCTCTCTCTTTTTTTTTCTTTTTTTTTTTCTTTTTGAAGACACACAGAGGAAGGGAAATATTCTAAGATTTCTCCAGTAAAAGTGACTTGTTAGGTCCCAGATGTCAGCTTTCATCTCAGCTGCTGTCTGTTAGGACCACACTTCACTTTGGGGTAAAACGTGAGAATTACAGTATTAAATGTGTAAAGGGTATGAGGAAAGGCATAATGTGTTTTTTCTCTTGTTAGCTCAAAATTGTTCTCAGCACTAAATAAGGATTAACAAGGGATGCACTTGCCTATCACAGAGGAACCTTGGCCCCAGCTACTCAAGTCCGAGACCTCACTAACCTGGCTTCCTATTTTCCATGTGACTGCCTTTCAGTCAAGTGTCAAATAATTATTCCTCCTGCCAAGACTATAGAGGCTGAGGCTGTACATGTCATGCAGGTCAGCCTAAGGGGAGAAGAGTAGAAAAGATGATGGACACTAGGAACAGAAAGTGAACAAGCATAGGGATTTCTGTCATTCCTGTTTTCTTCACTGTTTCCTTACTGCCAAAAGGGATGTTCCCATTTCGCTAGTCACACCAGTCTTCCTCCACTTGTTTTGCTTCATATGTGTCCAGATGTTCAGGAATCTCAAAATTCCTGTTTAAAATGCAGTGAACAAAGGAGGTCAGAATCAGAAGCACTTCTTTTTTTCAGTCTTTTTTCTCAGAGAAGCGATTAACTAGGAGGGGCATTTGCTGTCCTATGCCTTGTCCTTCATCTGCTGCTAAAGCAATTTCTCGCTTGTCTTTTGGAAGTATTGGTTCAGTTTTCACTAAGCAGGAATAAAATTCCTATGAGGGGTCTTGCTCTCTGTTCTCACATTTTTCTCTTCATGTTTCCAATGACTCATGTCAATACAAATTACTGTGATATGTATCAAACAGCCACAGTAAGAACTTGCAAGAATTGAAGGGATGACAACAAAGCAAATCTATTTAACTCTGAAGTTCACTGCATGATCAGATTTGATTAGTTAAAGGAGTTAAAGAGGAATCTTATTGTTCTGAAAATTTAAGGTATTTAGAGTTTATTGTTCAAAGATGCACCCAGCTTGTGTTATACAATATCACACAGATAAATCAAAGGTAAATTAGGCAGGTCTGACAACTTCCTTCTTTCATTGAAATAGATGTTTTAATCATGACTTTTAAATTAACATTTTTCCTAGTGTATTTTAAAAATCACTAACAACTCTTTTTGTTAAATCTTTCTCTCTTTCCAGGTTCTTATCACCAATGAAGAAGTGCAGATAAAATAGGTAATAAAACTGAGGGAAAGTTTTTTTTCATTCCACTCTCATGAATAAATCATGAAAGAATGTGGCTTTTTGCTTATTGTTGGTAAGAAAGCTCTCGTCGTATTCCATCCACATCCTGGCTGTACCTTCTTTCTCTGTGAGAAATGATGTGTGAAAAACAAGTTTATGAAATTGAAAGAGTAGATGACATAGGCTGAGAGGGCACTAAGAAGTTTGGCTGATAGTAACGGGAACATCTTCATTTGTCCTTCTGTATTCCCATGGAAACAACAATGTTTGCATGTATCTTGCAATGTACAATAGAGTCAGAAAGCATATAGTAATGGAAATTTCTGATAGCATCATTTAAATCTGGTCATGGCCGAAAGACAGACTAAAAAATGCTGTTTTCTAGATGTGCTTTTAGTAACTTATGCTTGATTACGTATTTGATTATTTATCTTAGTAAACAAAGATGTTAGCACGTATGAAAGCGTCTGTCATTCAGATGTATGTACAGCGTGTACAGAAAAAGTTCACCTGTAACTGACAAAAATACAGGTAGGTAATTCCAGGGAGTGATAATGAAATATGGAAGGGATCTATAAATCTGTTTAAAGTTATGTGAAAGAAAATTGGATTTTTTTTTAAGAGAAGAGTTTATATTTGAAGACTCTTGCAGATTTTTTTTAAAAAATACATGAAATTATTTTGAAATACAGTCTCTAGATCTTATCTTGATATGCTTTAAAAATATGTTGGGAAAATGAAACCACACATGCATGGAGTCAGTTTAGACTTCTGCTCATGAATCGTCTCAAACCTGCTCAAAGAGAAATTAGGCAAGCAATATGAAAAATAAAAGCAGAATCTAGAAAAAAATACTGTGCAACAATGATGCTAGGAGGTTTGGGCTGGGATTATTTTTGGAGGGAATTCATGGTAAATAATTCCTTGAAGCAGTTAATATGGAGTCCATATAGGGAAGGTGACTGAGCAAAGTCAGACCGACCCTCTGGAACTTAAAGATCATTTAGCGTAAATTTATTTATTGACCTGTAAGGGAAGGAGAAGCACTTGCCATAGCATGCTGATATGTATAATTTCAATTTGCATGGAGAAAGAAAAAATAATTTTTTCTTCTTCTTCTTGTACCTGCCAATATTTTAAGTTGTTATCATGTTTCAGAGTATTTTGCTCCTATGTGCCTGTCACTGGAGCAAGTGATGACAGACCTGTTTCATGTCTGACATCCAGCATCTTTTAACAGTACTTTGAAGAATGATTCACATCAACTCTGTATGAGATTAGTCAGCTTGACAAATACAGCCCATCTACTCAATGAGTGTCAGAGGCTCAGCCCTCTAAACCTCAGGACTTAGCAGCCATAGTCAAGCTTACAGTGAAAGTCATAAATCTTCCAGGGCTGTGAGAGCTGCAGTTTATTTGATAGCTGCAAGTCACTGAGGACTGCACTGAACTCTCAGTGAAAGACTTATATTCTTCCAGGGTAGGACTTGGACCAAGTCCAAAATCGTACTGTGTAGTTTAATTGAATGAATGAAACACAATGTTGATTTGCCAGCTGTTACATTAGAACCCAGGCTTTTAATTCCTTGCTCACAAATTACTCTCTGCATGCAGGCGGGACTAAAGGACAGTTCCACTTAACACCCAGCAATACAGAGCCTGTAGGGAGTTCCACTGCACTCAGTGCAAACACCCGGAATAAACAGCAAAACATTCCCCAGTATGTAAATGAAACACCTTCAGACTTTTAAAGAAGTAACAGAGTCTTAAAGTCTACCAATCACTTTCTGCAATGGAATATGTACAAAAACACATATATGCATACATACATATGTTACTTTCGTCTGGTCTTGGACTGCTAAGACTTGTCTTCTATTAATCTATTCCAATTTTGAATCAGAAAAAGGATTATTTCAAAATTCTCTTGTCTTCACCCTGCCTAATATTATGAATTCCAACAGCCTGTGCCCAGTCTGGCATCTTTTAAAAGGAACACCCTGAATTGATGAAAATGTGACAGAACCTAGAACAAAGATTTGGGTAGGCAGAGGAATACAGCTTTGAAGGCAGACAATGGCGTTGAAATGTAGCTATCATTTCCAAATGGAAAGATTTGAAAATAATTCTTCACTCTATCTGTCAGAATAGTTTAGATGAAAGGAAAGAATACTTTTTGCTTCTTCCATAAGTGAAGACCTGAGATGGTCTGAGCTTTTAGCTTTTTAATCTATTCTGAGAATGTAGTACTAGAAAGTAAAAATGAACTTTAGCAGTTAGATGTTTAGCCACTAGGACAGTCATTTGCGTCTTGAATAATGGTTGGAAGGTCAGGTCCTGAAGACCACCATAGCTATTGTATTTGACTCAGTCAGCAATGTCACATTTTATAGACCATATGTCATAATCTAGTTCCCTTTCACAACTGCATATAGCTAGATGCAGATGTGCAACATCTGAAGGAAGGTAGAGAAGGTAACTGATTACCAAAGATACATACTTGATATCACAACAGTTCATAAGTTATTAAAATCAACATTTTAAAACTGAGAAGTTATAATATTCTCAATAAAATATTATAGTAGAGGGATATTAGAGTTAATTTGCGTATGTTAGGATAAGTAAACCAAACTCTTTTAATTTGCTGTTTTATCTTACCTGGAGGCAAAGTAGGCCTCTGGCTAAGCACTCAAAGTTTAGGCCTGTTGCATTATTTACAAAGCATTAAGTTACAGTTTTAAAGCTGACTAATAAACATATAACCCACACATTTAACTGAGGAAATAGTAATTTTGCAATAGAGACAAAATCCAGAATGCAGATTTTATACCCGTTAGTGAAACATCACTTTTGTCCTACCACTGCAACATATGCATTCTGATTCAATATTAAATTTCTGTTTTAAAGAAACACTCATCCCCACATTGTGGATGATGTGGCCATTACATCTATTCAGTTATTTCTATTTTTGTTGATGACTTGTGTCCCTGTCACTTCTTATGCATCATATACTGCTGAAAAGACAATTATTTTATCCCTGGCATTCCACTTATTGGACATCTTCAAAGATATCAATAGATTGGTTTTCAACTATTATTTTCTCTATTTTACAGAGAAATTGGGCAGACAAATGGGACTGTGTGGATGCCCTCAGGAGTATTCCACATAGTATTGGATACTTTTCTGTGAAACTGAAGACTATTCTAGATCTCTAATATGACTACAGTGGGAATTTAGACATTTAACACAATTACAGACACCATTTCCAGACATTCTCATATAAATAATCTGAAACACATTGAAGATATGTACTTGTAGAAGATACAGGCTAGGTCATAGGAAATTCAGAGAGATACTGTGCTTTCAGATTTGCTTAAATTGACTTGGGCAAGTCACATAGGGGAAAAAACCCACCAGTTTTTCCATCTTTAATATGCTTTTCAACAATCTTTTGCAAAGTAATTCTTCTTACAGTAACATGACCACCTTCCAGCACGGGCACTAAACAAGGCAGGATCTAATAACATTTTTCTCCTTCTGTGTAGGGGTTATATACCCTCTTTTATGATTCAGCATTCTTTACTAAGTTATAAAGATCACCTGCATGCTCTTCTTTCTCCTGGCAGCACAAGCAACCTGTTTATATATAGGTAGGCATTACAACCTTGAAAGCATCCAGAGCAATGCTGGGTGCCAAGTATTATTAATTAAGAAGTATCACAGATAATATTGGCTGTATGGAAACGTGGAAATTAAAGCCAAAGTGGAACTACAACAGCAGTGGGCAATAATATTCTTGTGCCCACGGACTCAAACATCCCTGGATACCAATTGGAATAACAATGAGGAACACCATCTGCTGAAATAATCTCTTTATACATGCTTGGCAGACCCCCCAAAAAAGGAGGGGAAAGGAAGGGGTGTGAAGAGTTTCTAGCCAAAATTTGCAGCTAGGTAGAGGTAAGCACAGCAGATGTTGTCAGCACTTCACTCAAGGGGTTTTGTGTGCCCAGCCGCCATTTTTTAGTAAGAACTATAAAACATAATTCAAAGGTCCCACTGAAAGAAGCCTGGTACTTTTCAGCAGTCAGGTGTTAACAAAAAAATACATCCTGCTGTGAAATAAATTTAGATCCTAACACAATCCAACTGCAATAATTGAGATGGAGTAATTGTCTTTTGTGATTTCTGCAGTGTAGGCTAATCTAAGTGCTTTACAAAGACAAAGGATATTTTCTCCTATAGAAGCATGGAAGTTCAGACCTCCATCATTTTAAACATTAGTCCTTGGAACGCTGAGAGTTGAGTGCACAAATACATAGCAGAGATTTGTCAGCTGAAAACCAAAATAAAACTCCTATTGATCATCTTTTCAAGCACCAGAGATATAAAGCAGATTTACAGAGCATCATACAGTTTTACAAAGGATTTAAAAGGAACACACAACACTGAAACTCTACCCCCGTAAACACAATGATGGATTTTTTCCATCATCAGTAAAAATCTGTAACCTGATGGCTCAGGGTCTGACCTGATGGCTCAGGGTCTGAGTAGTTTTTGGCCTTGCCTTTGCCAGAGCTGACTAGCTTGCTTTAATGACTGTGTTGTGGCCAATGGACTGGCTAATGCCTCTCCACTTATAACTTCATTTGCAAGGGTATTGCTTGAGGCAAAGGCCTGACAAACCTGGGTAGTCATTTTGGGGCAAGCAACAGCCCTTTGTGTCAGGTAGGGCAGATGGAGGCTTCTGTTCAGCTTTCACACTTCTTGCTGGAAAAGATGTGAAATAACACCAAGGAGACACAAACAATTACTGATGAGAGATCTCTGTATTAATTCAATCAATGAGCACATATTTTTGTAACACAGTTAATTGTTAAGACAGGTATATGGTATGTTCCCCTCTGCTCACAACAACATTTGCAGTGTACCAAGACCATTTACTACCAATTTTATGCCCTCCTGGAACAGCGCTTGAAAGACAATTATGAACACGTGAGTACATTTCTGCTGAACTAGACACAGCATGCAACATGAGTTTTATGTTAGATTTATGCTGGTATGCTGACTTTATGTCAGCTGTGGAAAGAGAGATGACACGTGATGAAGCCTGATAATAGCACAGAGTTAACATACTAGAAGTTTTGCATTAATTTCAGCCAGCACTGAAAGATTATGTGGAATCAGCACTTTGCATCTTTGCACCTCCTTGCAGCTGCAACAGTTTGATCTGGTACTGGGAACCTGAAGACAAGCTTTCCTGCATCCTAAATCTGCAGCCTTAGAAACTCTGATGTTGCACTTTTGAGTGATGTCCTATCTTACTCCTTTTCAATTCATGTAGGCTCTGGGATGTTCATATGACAGAGAATGCCCCTTTAGATTCAATAAGTGAGGGATATTTTGATTAATATGCTGATTATTTATCTCCTCAGGGCTTTTGTTGGTAACCTTATCTTCCCTTCCTTCTCTTCTCTCCCTTCCACCTCTGATAGTCATTCTCCTTGATTTTCTCCTTTCTGGCTTTGTTTTTCACTACTTATCTCTTGGTTATGTCTCTCCCTTTCTCTTGTCTTCCCTGCTTTTTGATGAGTCTCTCTGCTCTGGCTTTCCTACAACCCACTCCACCCCTCCCTCTTGCTGCTCTCTCCATTTGCAAGCTCTGCTCATCTGCACTCCTTTGCTGAGGAGCGCAGTGATGGACTGGCATGCTGCTTCCTGCTTTGAAAGAGACATTCATGTTTATGGAAATGATTGTTGTGTGGATGGCTTTGCTTTGACTACAAAGCTGTAAGTGGTGCTAGTAGTTTAGCATTTTCAATTTCCGCTAAGTGAGCAAATGGGAGGTAAATAATGGCATTTACATAATGAATATAAATCCATTGGAATTTGATTATATTCAACAAGTACCCCAGGAAAAAATATGTGATTATTTGAGAGAGGTCAGGCTGTCAATATAAAAATGTATTAATTTCAAATTAAAAACCCAAGGAGACTAATAATAAAAAGTATAAGGAAAAAAGAGAAGATACTGTGGAGTAGGGAAGAAATCCTCAGTTTGTAAAAATCAGACAAATTTTTCTTACCTGTCTAGGGATGGAAATTACATTGAGAAAAGACAGTTGAAAAATTAAAAATCAAATCCACAGGAAACAAATTTAAAACTGTGTTATATTAGAATGGGATACTGACCTTATAAAAGCTGTAGTTACCCTGTTCACAGTACTACTGGATGTACTGCTGTATCACAGGATGACATTTGGATATCTCCATGAAGGAAGCTGATGACTTTCATCCAACCTGTAAAGCAAAGTCAGAACATAAAGGAAACTAACATGAATGACAAGAAAGAATGTTCCAGCCAGAGCTAAAAGAAATTCTCTCTACTTGGCAAGTGTATGACAAGAGAAAAATGGCATTTTAGGATTGGTAATATATTCAGAGGGCTAACAGGGTGAGATTGCCACATTAGCAGCAAAGAACAATAAAATAATGCAATGCTATCTGAAAACGTAAAATAGAAAATATCTTTATAGAGGGCAAACCTTCATTAATATGAAGAAAGATTATATGTCTCAAGGGGATAATTTCATACTTTGTCTGTGGCTGCCAAAGGACAGAAAACACTCAGGAACTCTAATTTCATCCATCCCTTCCCTCAGCAGTCAGTGAGCTCTCAAATCACTCCTCCCCTTTCTTGGGCTGTTTAATCCAGGTCATAGCTAGAGAATGTTATTGCTGTCCCAGTCTGTCAAGCTTCAGTACGAGATGTGCATGGACTTGTTTCTGTAGCCCCCTGTTCCAGCAGATTCCAGAGATCCAATGAAGGCACCTAAATGAGGAGCCATTGCTTTCCATTATAGCCTGGTAGAAATACCAACAGTAACAAAGGTGACTCAGCTCTTAAACTGGCTAAATCTGTTTTAGGTTTTCTCTGTGAGAAACTACAGGGAACATGTATTCCTAATTATTGTTCCAAATTGGTTGAAATTAGGACAAATTGATTGAAATTAAGAGGTCCTGAAATAAACACAATCCTCTGCAGTTCTGTTAAATCAGCAATGCCTTTCAGGGATTTTTCATCCCAACCTGCTGGGAGATGTAGGCTCACACTACATGTAAACCAGAGGGATGTGTTGTCTTAGGATCCAATTCAAAGCACGTTGAAATAAACGAGCTTTGATTGATTTCAGTGGGCTTTAGCTTCTCTTTCCCTGTGGGCTGTCTGCAGAAATGAGCCATCCTCTTTAGCTTGTAGGGAGTGAGGTGTGCTGGCCTGCCCCACTGGCAGGCACTGTCTGCTACAGCTAACATCCCTTGGCACGGGTAAAATGTGTTTCTTTATGAATTTTGTGCTTGCATGTTCTGTTTGCTTTTGTGTTGTACTTACCCTCCTGCCCTAATCCTGGGAAACATCTACGTGCTGTGGAGGTGTTTGCATATTCTACTGACCTTTCTCAAAGGCAGACAGCGGCTGCACTGCTGCATCCATGCTGACACCTTCAGTCTGGCTTTTACATCTGCTGTCATCTTGCAAACTACTTTTCATTACTCTTAAAAAAAACAAACAAACAAACAAAAAAACCCCCAAACCAAACCCCTAATGATGTGTCTTATTCAAAATCAAATTATCCTGGTTTGGTTCACAACTGGTTTACTGAGCCTGGATAAAACGTTGTGTTTGTGGAATGCATAGTAGAAGAAGAAAAGGAAGATAGAAAAGTAAATGCTTCATTAGTTTATTCCTCCCCAGTTTTTAATTTAAGAATGAGAGCACTATTTAAATGTCAGATCTGATCAACCACTGAACCACAGAGGTGAAAAGAGATCATAATTAATTGAAAAACATTTTTTCTGAGGAAAACTTAGTAACATACATTATTGATGCTTGCTCTGTGCTCAGATTTCTAGTTAGGCTGAGGCTCTATCTTTCCACTGGTAAAATTTATACTGGCACAGTACAGCAAAAATCTCTCAACCACTTCAGCAAAGAGATATAAGGTAAGATTTTTTGCCCTCTTCATCATGAGCAAGTTTTGCTCTGGTACTTAACAACATTTTCATGCACAGTGATTTTTCAAACTTGAAAAATGTTCTTTTTATGTATTTTTGTGCAGAGTGCTGTTTTTTTTTTTTTTTACAAGTCTCTAGGTTTTTAAGAAAGTAAGCTGTAACAATCAGAACTTTACCAGCTCTGTAATTTGAAGTAACAAGCATTTAGCAATAGCAGTGATTCATGTAGGTTTGACACAGAAAATAAATGGAACTCAAGAAACATGGATAATACCAAGCACTGTGCAGTGTTAAATAGAAATATTTGAGCTAGCAAAGGCATCAGGAAACTGAATCATAATTCAGTTAGTGTGGTACATTTCCTAACCTAATACCTTCTGATGACAAGCACAAATGAAACAGCCCAGAGAGATCTGTGGCCAATTTATATTAGTTCAGGTGTGGAATATACACATGGTCATGGGTTGTGCAGTTTTGATGGAACTTTTTGTCAAATTCAGGCAATGGTAGGAGTTTTCTGCTTGCATACAGGCTGTTCTGTTGACTCCCTTCTAATTTAATTTTACCTTGCCATTTGTAAGTGTCCCTGACTGCAGTCTTTCCCTTCTCTGTCACTCAGTCTCATCATAGCCCCAGGCTGTCTGTCCCATTTCTCCAATTTTTAATAAAAGTGAAAACCTCCTTGTCTGAACAATTCTTTTCTCCCCATTTAAACAACCAGGACCACCTCCTGAGCCCACAGCCATGCAATAACATTTTGAGCACTTCCCTTTTAGCGACACTGTTCCTAGAGTGCCCAGACTTTTTGCAGGATTTTGTTTTAATCTAGCTGCTCATCCATTGTTCTACTACACCTGGATCCCTTTTCCCTGCTTCTCAACCTTGCCTCATGCCCTCAGTGTCAGGGCATGTCTACCTGCTCTGTTACATTTTTTCGTTTGGGACACTGATTCCCAACTTGACTCTTCTTATCCAGATGCCTATCGAGCTGGCTATTTCTTTTTTTCTTTTTCCCCACAGTAGACTTTAATTTCCTTCTTCTATATTACCTTTCCACTTTCACCCTCAGCCTCTTGCTTTGACAAATGCACTATTTCAATCCTCACTTCCAGTCCCTCTTTTTGCACAGCCTGCAATACAAGCTGCCACTATCTTCAACCTCGCATCTCACCCCATGCCCCACACCATCTGTCCATGTGCTATTTCATGGTCACCCCTACCTCCCAATGCTGCTTTTAACCTCTTGATATATGAACAAGTAGGAGTATTTTTCCAGATTACTTGGGCCCAGCAAAAAATTGCTACCGAACACACAGGAGAGGAAAGACCTCTAAGATCCAAAATCTGGAGTTGGCACAATAAGAATAGGTCACAACACTGATTTTAAGCAGAGTTTCGTCCAACCACATGCTAGGCCTACAACATCTGGGATTTTGGGAGGCTTTATCCTGAAAAGCTGTAGGAAGAGGATATCTCTGGAACATAAGCTAGATGTGGTATATCAAAGGCCAAAGCTGAGTAGCTTTTCCCATAGAGAGAAAAGGCACTTGCCTGCCAAAACCCACGAATGCACATATGCAGGATGGGTCTTCTAAAATAAAAAAAAAGCCAGGCTGAATTTTTTAACACGAGCAAAAGAAATGTATTTTTCCATTCCATTAACATTACCAAATCATTTACAAGTGAATTTAAAAATAAATAAATCTATCGGGCAGAAATAGGCTTTCAGTTTGAAAAATCTGAGTTAAAACATCTCTATCAAGGAAGACTTGTAAGCATTTTTAAAAAGTCTTCTCACAGGAAGCAGAAGGCATACTGATTGCTAACTGACAATAGCAACCCCAAATCTACTACTTTTCTGATTTTGTGAAATTATTAACTCTCTCTAAATGTATACAACAATCTGATAACAAGGTGTGAGAGGCACACTTTAGTTCTAGGCCTTCAGAAATGACAGGTTGAAATAGAAGGTAAGATTTTCTTTGCAAGAGTATTGGTGAAATAGATAAACCCCATAGAGAGTCGAATGTGGAAATCTGGAGATGTTCAAATTACTTTGAAAACAAAAATGAAAATAGAAGAGAAAATATGGTTCCAAAGCCTGCTCATTGATTTAAGCATTTTAGGTGCCAGTAGGAATAATAACAATGAAAGCCATCTGCTGATCTCTGCAACTAAGTCTTTATCTATGCTTGAAAGACTTGTGCAGAAATGGGAAGCTGTGTATGAAAGTGCAGACAAAACAAGTTGTATGTGGCACTTGTTTGGAGGGTTCCACTCATGGGAATCCAATTTCCATGTGGTTAAGACCATTCCCAGGATTGGAGATCAGCTTCTTCTGGAACTACTATCATCAAGCTAATAACACATTTCTTGTGGTTTAATTCACAAATCAGTAGTTAAAAATAGGATTCTAAAAAGTATAAGGGTTCCAAAAGGACATTGACATACTGATTTAATATGTACTGACCTAAATATAAATTGACGAATAAACAGAAAATTGATAGATGATATACAGGATTATTTTTTCCTCCTATGGAAAATTCCATAAATCTCTGACATCAGCTGGCAGGTTTTTATTGTATGCACTGCCTCAATCCAAACCAGGCTGCTGTGAGCTCCCAGCAGTTGCAATTTCTAAACATTTTTCAGGAAGTTGTAGCATACAGAATATTTAGGAATAGTCTATTTGCATTTACATGAAAAGAGATTTGACCATAAAATGGGGAGAAGGGTGCTGCACAAACCAAAGGGAAATAAAAACCAAAGATGATTTTATTAGGGTAGCAGACGTAAGCTTTGCACCACTCCCACATAGTTATTCACAAGTTGAATAGTCACTGCTGAATAGGTTAACAGCTTCTGTTCACCACCACTGGTCACACAGTGGTATTATGCATTAATAAATGTAATTTAGTCATACAAGACCACAAGCTTGACACAGAACTGACAGTGAAGGCACTCAGGGCTTCTCTGAACTTGAGCCAGTTTTAGCAATAGGCAAGGGACTGGTGCCTGATTTTCAGCTTTTGAGAAGGCAGATTTCTGTGTGGTAAAGATCCAACAGACCTAGGCAACCACTGTGTGAGGCACAACAGCCCTTCATGTTCACAAGAGCTGCTGAAGGATTTGGGGTGATGCTCTGTGAGTAAAAGTAGGTCTTATTAAAAAAGCATGTAAAAATAGCCACAGATGGACCCCCAAGGAGTAACGTACCCTTGTCACCACTGTAGTTCTCCTCCTGAAGACCACAGGATGTCCAGGACATGTAGAATCATGGAATAGCTTACGTTGGAAGGGATCCTAAAGATCATCTGGTTCCACCAGTCCAGTAAGGGCAGGGCTACCACCCACTAGGTCACCGACCTCTCTCACTCCATGCACACACCTGTGCTTGAGGACAGCTGGAGATATTTGCTGTAAGGTCTGCAGGGGCACTGCAAGAGTGAGCATAGCTCTGGGAAAAAGGGTAGATGTTACTAAGCTGTCTTTTAAAATAATTTTAAGAGTATTATTGAGGAGGTTTTTCCATATTACCTTGGTCTGTAACGGTTAATATTACTGGAATTGACTGAGTATTTTGGTTTGATTGTAATAATTTTGATTACTCTAACAATAAATATGTATTCTAACAATATATATGTATGTATATAAAGTGTTTCCTTTTGTTCCTAAAAGATTTCAAACATAACAGAAGCAGAGATGTTTTTCCATGTTCTTCAAAGAGAAAATAACAGTAATAGGCAGGCACATACAGACCTTTTAGTGACAAGCATAGTATTTTTCATATTATAACTGCAATCAAGAACACAGCTGGCTTCCAACAGGGACAGAACTGTGCTTTTGGACTGCAACTAAGAAATTCCAAAAGATTTCTCTTAATTCATAACCGTTAGGTGTATGATGTGAGCTGAAGTTATAGTAGATTCTGAGATCAAACCACAGGTAAGACTTGCTCCAACTATTTATTTCAAAAATGCTGCACCTTTTTATATGCTTATGCTTCTATGGCTGCATACATCTCCACCTATCGTGTCTGTATAGTGCCAAATTCTGGGTCCATCCTGAGATCTACCTGTGGTCTAGGAACACCAGAAACCACTCTCTTCCCATTACAGGAGAGAGAGAAGGGAGCTTAGGTTCACCCTTAGAGAAGAAAAGTTCCTTTTTACAGTAAATGTTGTATTTTTAACCACTGGGTGAAGTCTAGGACATCTTTAGTACAATGTGGAAGATGACAACAGTCAAATTCCTTCTGATTGCTACAACCAAAAGAGACTGGAGTCCACTTTTCAGTAACTGAGGAGTTAGAATACTTCAAGTGCTCTGATGTCACTCTACACACTGACTAGCAGAATATATGAGAATAAAAGCTGTCAATGAAAAATTTGCACAAGTAGAAACCCTGTGAACCTGCCTCCTTGCTCATTTATTCTTCCTACTTTCCCAGGTGTTGTAACAAGCAGCGTCCTGCAGCAATGGCTATAAACTTTTTGTTTGGACCTTGCAAGTCAGATTTGACTTGGAACCAAGCACTACAAATTGAAACAACCGGTCCAACACTTGTGCTGTTCACTGATGCATTTACCTCTCTGCTTGTGGACTCAGAGCAAGTCCTCTAGCTGGCTAAACTGATTGTGTTGGTGGCCTCTCAGCTGTATTTTTCTCATCAGTAGGTAATCTTGAAGATTATCTGGAGAGGAAGCCAACAGAGACACTTTTCTGCCATTGCTGCAAAATAGGGCCTGAGAAATGTCTCCTTTGCAGAACCAGACAGTCCTCAGAGATTAAAGAGCCAATCTGTCCCATATCATTGCAGTTCTTTAACAGGTCTCTGATGGTGGAAGAGCTTTCCGTAATAGAAAGCAGCAGAAGCGGCAAGGAGAGCACTCATTGACAAGCAGAATTTTGGGATTCTTTTGGGCAGAGATGGGGGCAAGCCATGATGCCAACTAAATAAAGTAAGCACAAGCCTGTCACTTGTCCCAGCCCTGCCTGAGCAGATCTGTGTGTAATTCAGCATTCTTCCTCTACGAATTCCTTTCAAGTGTGCTCAATATTCAGTAAAGAGACTATGCACATCTGCTGTTCCAAGAAGCAAGTTTAATTGCTGATGGGATTTTTTCCCACTAGCATTTCAACCCATCTGCATGTTGCGATTACTGAAGCCTAATTTTGTTTTTGTCTACTTCAACCTTTTCAAGAGATATTCATTAATCCCATCTATGGCATCTCTAACATGTGGGAAATCTGCCTAGAGTAATTACAAAGTATTTCCTCTGCACTTAGTTCTCATATAAGAGCATGTGAAGATAATGAAGGTTGATTGTAGTGTCATCATTCCATTGAGGAAATGAATGATGCTGTTCAAATAACAGCTGGGTTGTTACATAAAAGAAATGACAGATCAGAATAATAAAGATCCTTTCTAATTTGAAAGTCTCAAATAATTGTCTGGAATCCTAGAAGTACAGAACATAGTTTTAGGCAAAAAAGGCCCTTAAATTTGCTCTCTCTATGATTGTGTATATACCCACACATATATATACACATATATATTTGTGCACTTATACATACATGTCTAAAAATGTATAGTATTTTATTATAGATAT